>CM022297.1:504211248-504231475 GCA_011799875.1 Thinopyrum elongatum | reverse complement strand
AAGTACTCAGCAAGCAAGGATCTACACTACATATGCAACATTTTCAAAGGGAGGCTGTATATGTGGACTGGGCTGCAGAAATGCAAGAATAGAGAGAAGGCCTAGTCCTATCGAAGACTAGCATCTTCAGAGGTCTTGCAGCAATAGAAGAGAGTAGCACAGTACAATATAATGTAGTAGTATCATTAAGTCTCATCCTCACCCAGAGATCCTTTCTCGACTCCCTGCGAGAAAGCAATCCCAGAGCCATACAGTCATCAACCTCGTCCAAGCATGGCGGCACGGTCGGATCGTGTCGGCACCCGAGGCGATGCTGGTATCCACCTGTGCGCAACGACCGGAGGGCGAGGGGCGATGGCCAAGACCCCTTGCGCTTAGGATGTAGACCGGCGGGGACCTCTCTGCGAGCGTGGTGTAGGTAGGCTGCGGTGGTCGTTTGGCCGATGGACGGGCAATGACCCAGGAAAGGTGTGTCCGGCCGGAGTTAATCGAGCGTGTTGGATAAGTTGTGCACCCCTGCAGGGAAGAACATTTCTATCGATAGCCGGTCCTAGGTAAAGGAGCACTCGGAGTTGTATCCTGATTGATACAATTTAGAACTGGATACTTGGATACTAGGCTCTGGGATTGCTCTCGCAGGGAGTCGAGAAGGGATCTCCGGAGAGGTTGATGACTGTATGGCTCTGGGATTGCTTTCTCGCAGGGAGTCGAGAAAGGATCTCTGGGTGAGGATGAGACTTAATGATACTACTACATTATATGTACTGTGCACTCTCTTCTATTGCTGCAAGACCTCTGAAGATGTAGTCTTCGATAGGACTAGGCCTTCTCTCTATTCTTTGCATTTCTTGCAGCCCAGTCCACATATACAGCCTCCCTTTGAAAATGTTGCATATGTAGTGTAGATCCTTGCTTGCTGAGTACTTCTGAGTACTCACGGTTGCCTTTGTTTTCCTTTCTCCCCATATCAGTTTGACGTGACCAGAGGACGGAGCCCCTTGAGAAGATGCCCCGTCGATCGTCTACTACTACTATCTAGAGGATGGATACTGCTACGAGTTGACTGTCGACCAGGAGTAGGATCGGAGGGTCCCAGGCAGGAGGCCTTCGCCTTTCGATCGTAGTGTTTTATTTGCCCCGCCTTTTAAAGGCCTTTTGTTTCTCTTTTAATATCTGTACTCAGATATCTGATGCTTCCGCTGACGCCTGTTCGCAAGCTTATGTATTCGAGCCCTCGAGGCCCCTGGCTTGTAATATAAAGCTTGTATGACTTTATTTATGTTTTAGAGTTGTGTGTGATATCTTCCAGTGAGTCCTTAGGCTTGATGTTGCATTTGCGTGTATATTAGTGGCACGATTGGGCCGGGGGCGTCACAAGTGGTATCAGAGCCGACTGAAGTAGGAACCCCTTTCCAACTCCTTGGCCGAAGTTGAGTCTAGTGGTCCAAAACTATTTTTACTAACTTGGCTGTGTGGCTTACGGGCCCACGTCGCCAATTGGGTGGTATTAGTATCTTTATCCTCATCTTTACTCTGGGAATCTGATTCTCTTCATTCGGGTTAAAATTTTACTAACTCAACATTAGGCTCTCGTGCTCACATCCACCCGGAGTTCTGAAATATCCCCCCTTGCTTCGAGATTATGGGCCAGGTTTGCTTACAGGATCCTCTTATCGAGGGCACCCTGTGTTTCACTTGCAGATTCCTCGCTCCAATAGTTTTCTCCGACGTTGATGTAGCCTTTGGCTATGTCTCGTTGGTACTTCCATATCGCGTGCCTGCGCGGCGCCTAGATGTCTAGCCCTCCCTTTTCTACTGTCGTAATGGCCGGATTCTAACGAGGCTATGTGTGGATTTGAATGTCTGGTGCGAATATGATGAAGTATTCTATTGCAGCTTCCTTTGTTGTGCGTGATATTCATGAATCATTCCATACACATGCAGTTTTCTTGCTAAACTGCCCCTATTGATTGGCAGGATGGCTGACGATCCTCCACCTCCACCCTATATGGCCGCAATGATGCAGCAGTTTATGACCGGACTATTGGCTCAGTTCCAAATCAGAATGCTCAGCAACAGAATGCTCCATAACTCTGCCAGAATTTGTGCGCCTCAATCCGTCCACTTTTCGCAGCTCGACTGATCCAATGAATGTGGATGATTGGCTCCGTGACATTGCCTTTCAGATGAAGTCGGCAAATGTTATCCCTGACAGTTACGTCACCTATGCGACGTATTACCTGAGGGGAATCAGCTGCTCAATGGTGGGAAAGCCACAAGGCTATGTTGCCTGCAGAGACTGTAACCACTTGGCAGGAATTTCAGTCGCTTTTCGTGATGGTACATTCCTCAAGGTCTGATGGACCAGAAGAAGCAGGAGTTCCGTAAACTCTCACAGGGCACAATGACTGTGGATGAATATCAGAGGAAATCCTTGAATTATCCCGCTATGCTGCGGATGACGTCGACACTGACACTCGCAAGCAGGAGAAATCCGTGAAGGACTACGTACTGATATAAAACTTGCACTTGCTGTCCATGATTGCACAGAATTCGCAACGCTTGTCAGCAAATCTTTCCAAGTTGAAACAAGCTCTGACTGAATACCAGGAGTCGCTTCAAGCGCACTCGTGATGTTGGTTCGTCTTCGGGTCGACCTGTCAGAAGCGTCGAGTCTGGATTCCCCATAAGTGTTTACCACCGACCTGCTCCAACACCAAGGCCGTCATATGTTGCACCTCGTTTGTCACCGCCGAGACAGCTATCGGTTCATGATGGACCGCCTGATGCTATGGCTTTTCATCAGGATGCACCACGTCCTCCCGTTGGTTTGCAAGAAGACTGTGTCGGAACCGTCGTCTCAGAACCTCTAATGCCAGGCCATCTGGCTATAGTTCGGGTCCATGTCAACCAGTTAACATAGAAGAAGCTCGACAGGACCCCAACATTGTGATGGGCACCCTTCTAGTGAATTCAATCCAGCTTCAGTCCTCTTTGATTCTGGAGCATGCACTCCTTCATGTCCGAAAGTTTGCGCGAAGCCTGATATACTTTCGAGGAGATGTCCATCCCATTAGTAATCCATTCGCCTGGGGCTAATTGGCAAACTACCATGGTAAGCCACGGTAACCACATTGTGATCGGAGGATGATGTTCCCCGTTTCACTCATTGCTCTCAAGACCTCCAACATAGACATTATTCTGGGTAGGACTGGTTGAAGCCCCATAAAGCTTTGATTGACTGTGCCATGAAACAGTCCGCCTCACACACCCTTCCGGTCAGGACTGTCAGATACTCAGCTCGTACAGTGCAGGACGCCGAAGCTCAGATATATGTTCTGAATGCATTGAACGCTTCACCTCTTGAAGGCATCGACAACGTTCCAGTTGTTCGTGATTTCAAGAGTATTTCCAGAAACTTCTAGGAATACCCCCTGTCGAGCTGTTGAGTTCGTCATCGACTTGAAGCCTGGACACAACTCCTATTGCGAAGCGTCCTTAAAAATGCCTCCGCCACACCTCCTTGAACTTAAGGAGGAAATCGACAGTCACTTAAGAAAGGTTTCATCCGCCCCAGTTCCTCTGCTTGGGGAGCACCTTCACTCTTCGTTAAGAAGAAGGATGGAAACTAACCGATTGGTTCAGATTATCGGCCCCCATTAACCAAGTACAATCCAGAATAAATATCCGCTTCCTCGGATCATGATTTGTATGATACAACTTGCCGGTTCCTCAGTATTCTCTAAGCTTGATTTGAGATTGGGATACCATCAGATCCGTGTTTGCGAAGAGGATATTCCGAAGACTGCATTTGTTACCCGCCTATGGTTTATGAGTACACTGTCATGTCATTGACTTAACTAATGCTCAGCCCACTTCTCCCGTTGATGAATTACATCTGCATGGATTACCTCGACAAGTTCGTCGTGGTTTATCTAGATGATATATTCTGGTCTATTTGAAGAATAAGGAAGAACATGCCGAACACCTCCGTCTTGTACTGGAAAGGCTCCGAGAACACCAGTTGTATGCCAAATACTCCAAATGTGAATTTTGGCTTTCTGAAAGTAACATATCTTGCGTCATGTGATTTCCAAGGATGGAATTGCCGTTAACCAAGAACGAGTTCAGTATTCTTGACTGGACTCCTCCGAAGAAGTCAGCAAGTGAGAAGTTTTCTCGGCCTTGCAGTATTGCCGTCGATTTGTCGAGAACTTTTCTAAGATTGCTAAGCCTTTGACTGATCTAGTTCACAAGGGCGTTAAGTTTTGAATGGACAGAAAAATGTCAGGAAAGTTTTCAAAACACTCAAAGACAAGCTGACATCTGCCCCAGTACTATCTCCTCCAGATACCCGCAAAGACTTTGTGATTTTCTGTGACGCATCCCGTGAAGGATTAGGCTGTGTCCTAATGCAAGAGCGCAAAGTGATTGCTTATGGCTCTCGTCAGTTGCGCCCACATGAAGAGAATTATCCGGTACATGATCTGAAACTAGCTGTTGGATCTATGCATTGCAGTTGTGGCGACATTACCTTCTCGGTAATCGTTGCGAGATCTACACGGATCATAAAAGTCTGAAGTACTTGTTTACTCAACAATCTCTAAACCTCCGTAGCAAAGATGGATGGAGGCCATTGCGGACTATGATTTGGGATTTCCTATACCCTGGCAAGGCTAAGTGATGGCTGATGCCTTAGCCGCAAGTCCTATTGCACAACTCATGGTAGGCGAGCTCAACCTCGTCTTTGAAGAACTGTGCAAGCTAATCTGCGTATTGTTCCACAGGGCTCTCTTGAATTAACCTTGTGATACAACCAGATCTTGAGAAAGCTGTTAAGAATGCACAAGCTAAAGATGTGAAATTGATTGATGAAGAAAGACCTTCACCTTGTAAAGTACAGGGAATTCTCGCTGTCTGAAGATGGAACCTTTATTTCAGAAACGCATTGTCGTACCTCGTTTCGAACTCATGACTGACAAAGTCATGAAGGAGGCACCCTGATACCCCGTTGTCTATTCATCCGGGTAGCACCCAAGATGTATCGTGATCTCGTCAAAGGTACTGGTGGTCTAAAATGAAGCAGGACATGCTCGTTATGTTGCTGAATTGGATGTTGTGTGTCGCGCGTTAAAGCAGAAATCAGAAACCAGCTGGAATTCTGCAACCACTTCCTATTCCTCTATGGAAATGGATAAGGTTCAGATGGATTTCGTTACAGGACTTCCCAGGTCACAGAAGGGTCACGATGCTATTTGTCGTCGTCGCCAACTCTCTAAAGTTGCACACTTTCTGCCCGTAAAGAGACTATCACTGCAGCCAGTTAGCAGAGTTGTATATCTCCGAATTGTATCACTCCACGTATTATCGAAGGAGATCAGTTGGACCGTGGGGTATTTTCACTTCCAAATTCTGGGAATGTTTTCAAACGCTATGGGAACTCATATTACCTGGAGTTCAGCTTATCACCCCCAATCCCAAGGCCAAGTGACGAGTCAATCAAGTGCTTGAAGACAGCTGGGCTTGTGTTATACGTTCGGTAAGAAGTGGAAGAATCTCTCCCGTATGCCGATTCTCTTACAACAACAGCTATCAAGACCAGCTTGAAATGGCCCCTTCGAAGTTCTTATGGACCGTAAGTGTCGAACCCCTTGATTGGTAGAAACTGGGGAACGACCCGCTCGTGGGTCCGGATATTATTCAACACGCCGAAGAACAAGTCCGTATCGTCCGAGAAAATTCAAGGCGGCTCAGGACCGCCAGAAGAGCAACTCATGATCGCAAAGGATGGGGTTTGACTTATCAACCTGGTGATCAAGCTTATCTTGTGTCACTCCTATGAGGCACTCATGTTTTGGAATCAAGGGCAAGTTAGCTCGCGCTACATTGGTCCTTTTTGCAAGTTGCTAGACGTGGTCAGGTGGCTAACAAATTGGAATTGCCGCCGCAATTTCCCATATCCACGATGTTTTTCCAGTGTCGCAACTTCGTCAATGCTTCAAGGAATCTCCGCACCGAGTTGTGGATCACGAGGGTCGAATTGCAAGATGACCTATCTTATAGAGCATCCATCCGCCTTCTCGATGAAGCTGAACGTCGGACCCGTCAGAAGGTTACCAAGTTCCTCAAAGTGCAGTGGTCAAATCATACTGAAGATGAAGCCACTTGGAACGCAAGGATAATCTTCGCCGGAATACCCCGAACTTTTCCTTCTACCTCTTATTTCGGTACGAGAATTTTGTTAGTAGAGGAGATTTGTAACACCCGGTGGTTAACCACAGTAATTCCATTTTGATAATGCCAAGTCATCATGATTAACAGGCAAGATCATCATTATTCATAATGCATTTCAACTCCTAAGTAAAAAAAATCCAAATTTAAATGAAAGTGAAATATAAAAGTGGTCAACATAAAAACTAAATTGTTCATTAGATGGCAAAATTTCCAGAGACCATTCTAAAATGTAACCAACATTATAAATTAATTAGGTAGCCCAAACCTTTTAACAGTGGCTGAAAATAATATTTACAAGCCTTTTAATTAATCTAAACTAAATATGAAGTGAGGTTTTGCTAAACTAGTTTTTGGTGTTAGGGTATAGTGTACTGCTAATTATGGGAAGGTCACACTTTTACTAAATGCATATAGTGCCCAAACAATTAGCAAACAGTAAAAGAAAAAAGGAACAGAAAAGAAAAAGGAAAATAGAAAGATGCTACTGTGCACTTACCTCGACCTGAAGCAACAGTGCGGCCCAGCCCAACAGCCCTCCCCCTACCCCCTGACGCCGCAAAGAGCGCGCCCCCGCAGCCCGGCCCCACTCCCTCGGCACTCGACAGCACGTCGCCCCGCTCGCCGTGGATAAAGGGGCCGCCCCAGACGCACCCCCTGGACCCTGGCCATTTCTTTCCCCTCGCTCGCCTCCATCCCTCTCGGTTTTCTCTGCCCGAGCGCGGGCATCGACGCACCGCCGTGGCGCCGTGGCCAACAGCTCCCCCGAGCCCCGTGGAGGTGTTTGGAGCTCCACGCGCCTCCTCCTTGTCGACCCCTGTAGCCGTTCGAGCCGAGCGAAGCCACTAGAGACGCAATCGCCTCGTCGTCAACCTTCGGTCACGAGTCGCCGCCGACGATTTACGCCATCCCTGCGCTTTCGGTCACCCAAGGGCCGTCTGTGCCGCCCGGTGAGCCTCTGCCTTGCTTTCCCTCCTCCCCTGCGCTCCCGCGACCTTAGCCTCCCTACAGATCGAGCCGAGCTCGGCTCCGCCACTGCCCGCCGCAATGAGCCCGCGAGCTCTCCCCACACGCGCGCGTGCAACGGGCGCGCTCCCGAGCGCCTTGGAGTCGAACGCCGCCCATAACTAGGCCATTGGTCCACTCCCGCCTCGTCCCGAACGGAGCCGAAGCCACCCCCGCCTCTCTCGTCGCGGCGCCGTTCCCGGCCATCTCGGCCACGACACCCACCACCGGGCGCGGCGTGGACTGGCCGTTCCATAGCACGAAACCGCGCTCAAAACCTCCACCACAGCGAGTTTCCGAGCTCGCCGGAGCTCTCGGGGCGTCCGGCGCTCGCCGGCGCGTCTCCGGCGGCCGGCGCCGACGTGGGCCGTGGGCCCCCCTGTGTGGCTGGCACTGGGCCCCGCGGGCAGTTGACATGGTAGCGCTGCTGACTGGGCACAGTGGCCCACTGACATGTGGGTCCCGCCCGTTAAATTCAATTTTAAAAATAAATAAAATGTTAAAAAATGTAATTAATTAATTTGTAATTAAACCCTAATTAGACACTGACTAAGGGGGCCCACCCCTAATTAATCCTGCTTAGTTTAAACTAACATGGGATTAACTAATGGGACACTGACATGTGGGCCCCACTGTCAGGTTTGACTTTGGTCAACCCTGTTGACTGCTGACGTCAGCATTGCGTCACAGTGAGTCACCCTGTACTGTTTTGGATAATGTTGATTTAATAAATAATTAAATTCCAGAAAATTAATAAAACTTTAGAAAAATATACTTTTAATCCGTAACTCCGATCGGAAAACTTTGTACATGAAATTGCTCAGAACGCGAGACGAATCCGAATACGCGGTCGTTCGTCCGCACAACGTTCCTAACTATCCGAACATGGAACCGTCCCCCTCCGGATCGTTGTCCGATAATTCCAAAGACCCGGGAAATATCGTCAGATATTCTCCCGCTCCGTCTGATAGTGTAATGCTGGTTACTACTACCCTAGCACCGTGGTATCATATTTGTCATGCTCATGTTTGCTCTATATTTATATGTTTCCTCCCCCTCTTCTCTCTGATAGCCCCGACCTCGACGTCGTCGAGATCGACGCAGCTCCGGAGCCCGAAGACACCATTGACAACCTTGCCCTTGCCGCCGAAGCAACCAGGCAAGCCCCCCCTTTGATCATCTCCGATATCGTCCATTCTATTTCTCCTGCTTGCATTAGAACTGCTGCTGCTACTGCTTTACCTATTCTGATGCATAGCCTGTTCATTGTAGCCTGCTGTTGATAATACCTGCATAACCAAACTGTTTAGTATAGGCTGAGTGTAGAGACCTATCAGTGACCCCACTTATCCCGACTGCCGCGCTGGATCGTCAGAAGACCCGATCAACAGGATTGAAGACCAGGCCCACACCGCACATCACCCCCTTAGTTGTAACGACACTGCAGCCGTTCTATCGAGTGCCGAGGGTGATACCTCGTGTAGCACTTCTAATGTTAACTCTGTAGAGTAGCTATTCGGTCGTGGTCACGAGGGTGATTCCTCCTTCACCGCTTCCGATAACGACGCTGTCGTACAACACCTCAAGTGTGAACCCAGCGAGGGTGATTCCTCCGAGTTCACCTTGACAGACACATCGAGTAGGAATCCAACGAGGGTGATACCTCGGATTCCCCTGATGTTATGGACACACGGATACTTGGACTTTACACTGTTACTTGGATAGGCGGGTCGACCTGAGGGGTACCCCGTGCGCTAGCGCCAATGGCGAGGTGTGAAGAAGGGTGCCAGTGTGGTGCCCGAGTGGTGAATACGAGGCGGGCGGGCATTCTTAACCCTTGCAGCAAGCCTCGAGACGGGGCGACGGGGTCACATCTTTCGTGAGTCCTTGCTCGTTACCGCAAGCCCCCTAGTCCTACGATTTGGATTTTGATCCGAGCAGGCCTCTGGTCTGATAGCACTAACCATCACGTGGGCATAGTATGGGGTTCTGCATCGTATGCATCAGCCCGAAGCTCTGTCAGACGTCCAGTTCAGCATGGCGGCACGGTCGGGATCGCGTCGGGCACCCGAGGCGATGCTGGTATCCACCCTGTGCCGCAACGACCCGGAGGGCGAGGGCGATGGCAAGACCCCCTTGCGCTTAGGATGTAGACCGGCGGGGACCTCTCTGCTGAGCTGTAGGTAGGGGCTGCGGTTGTGTCGTTTGGCCGAGGCCGGGAAGGACCCGAGAAAGCTAGAAAGTGTGTCGGCCGGAGTTAATCGAGCGTGTTGGATAAGTTGGTGCACCCCTGCAGGGAAGAACATTTCTATCGATAGCCGGGTCCTACGGTAAAGGACACTCGGAGTTGTATCCTGATTGATACAATTTAGAACTGGATACTTGGATACTAGGCTCTGGATTGCTTCTCGGGAGTCGAGAAGGATCTCCGCGACGAGGTTGATGACTGTATGGCTCTGGGATTGCTTTCTGCAGGGAGTCGAGAAAGGATCTCTGGGTGAGGATGAGACTAATGATACTACTACATTATATTGTACTGTGCTCTGCTATCTTTTATTGATGCAGACCTCTGAAGATGCTAGTCTTCGATAGGACTAGGCCTTCTTCTATCTTGCATTTCGCAGCCCAGCCCACATATACAGCCTCCCTTTGAAAATGTTGCATATGTAGTGTAGATCCTTGCTTGTGCTGAGTACTTCTGAGTACTCACGGTTGCTTGTTTTCCTTTTCTCCCCATATTCAGTTTGACGTGACCAGAGGACGGAGCCCCTTGAGACAGATGCCCCGTCGATCGTCCTACTACTATTAGAGATGGATATAGTACGAGTTGACTGTCGACCAGGAGTAGATCGGAGGGGTCCCAGGAGGAGGCCCTTCGACCTTTCGATCGTAGTGTGTTTTTTTGGCCCCGCCTTTCTAAAGGCCTTTCGTTTCTCTTTTAATATCTGTACTCAGATATCTGATGCTTCGCTGACGCCTGTTCGCAAGCTTATGTATTCGAGCCCTCGAGGCCCCTGGCTTGTAATATAAAGCTTGTATGACTTTATTTATGTTAGAGTTGTGTTTGTGATATTCCAGTGAGTCCTTAGCTTGATCGTGTGCATTGCGTGTATGATTAGTGCACGATTGGGCGGGGGCGTCACAAGTTGGTATCAGAGCCGACTGACTGTAGGAACCCCCTTTCCAACTCCTTGGCCGAAGTTGAGTTAGTGGTCCAAAACTATTTTACTAACTTGTGTGTGGCTTACGGGCCCACGTCGCCAATTGGGTGGTATTAGTATCTTTTATCCTATCTTTACTCTGGGACTCTGATTCTCTTCTATTCGGGTAAAATTTTACTAACTCCAACATAGGCTCGTGCTCACATCCACCCGGAGTTATGAAATATCCCCCCTTGCTTCGAGAT
Source organism: Thinopyrum elongatum (assembly GCA_011799875.1). Classification (NCBI taxonomy): domain Eukaryota; kingdom Viridiplantae; phylum Streptophyta; class Magnoliopsida; order Poales; family Poaceae; genus Thinopyrum; species Thinopyrum elongatum. The sequence continues at coordinate 504,220,833 of CM022297.1, read as the reverse complement.
ATGAGGCCAGTTCTGCTTACAGGATCCTCTTATCGAGGGCACCCTGTGTTTCACTTGCAGATTCCTCGCTCCAATAGTTTTCTCCGACGTTGATGTAGCACTTGCCATGTCTCGTTGTGTACTTCCATATCGCGTGCTTGCGCGCGCCTAGATGTCTAGCCCTCCCTTTTCTACTGTCGTAAGGCCGGATTTCTAACCGAGGCTATGTGTGGATTTGAATGTCTGGTGCGAATATGATGAAGTATCTATTGCCGCTTCCTTCTGTTGTGCGTGATACTTCATGAATCATTCCATACAATGCAGTTTTTTGCTAAAATGCCCCTATGATTTGGCAGGATGGCTGACGATCCTCCACTCCCCTATATGGCCGCAAGATTGCAGCAGTTTATGACCGGACTATTGGCTCAGTTCCCAAATCAGAAGCTCAGCAACAGAATGCTCCAATAACTTGCCAGCATTTGTGCGCTTCAATCCGTCACTTTTCGCAGCTCGACTGATCCAATGAATGCGGATGATTGGACCCGTGACATTGCTTTCAGATGAAGTCGGCAAATGTTATCCCTGACAGTTAGTCACCTATGCGACGTATCACCTGAGGGGATCAGCTGCTCAATGGTGGGAAAGCCACAAGGCTATGTTGCCTGCAGAGACTGTAAAACCACTTGGCAAGGAATTTCAGTCAGCTTTTCGTGCATGGTACATTCCTCAAGGTCGCATGAGACCAAAAGAAGCAAGGAGTTCCGGTAAACTCTCACAGGCACAATGAATGTGGATTGAATATCAGAGGAAATTCCTTGAAATTTCCCGCTATGCTGCGGATGACGTCGACACTGACACTCGCAAGCAGGAGAAATTCCTGAAGGGGACTACGTACTGATATAAAACTTGCACTTGCTGTCATGATTGCACAGAATTCGCAACGCTTGTCAGCAAATCTTTCCAAGTTGAAAACGCTCTGACTGACTACCAGGAGTCGCTCAAGCGCACTCGTGATGTTGGTTCGTCTCGGGGTCGACCTGTTAAGAAGCGTCGAGTCTGGTTCCCCATAATGTTTACCCACCGACCTGCTCCAACACCAAGGCGTCATATGTGCACCTCGTTTGCCTTCACCGACGAGACAAGCTATCGGGTTCATGATGGACCGCCTGATGCTATGGCTTTTCATCAGGATGCACCACGTCCTCCCGTTGGTTGCAAGAAGAGCTGTCGGAACCGTCGTCTCAGAACCTCTAATGCCAGGCCATACTGCTATTAGTTCAGGTCACATGTCAACCAAGTTTAACTAGAAGAAGCTCGACAGGACCCCAACATTGTGATGGGCACCCTTCTAGTGAATCAATCCCAGCTTCAGTCCTCTTTGATTCTGGAGCATCGCAATCCTTCATGTCCGAAAGTTTTGCGCGAAAGCCATGATATACTTTTGAGGAGATGTCCATCCCATTAGTAATCCATTCGCCTGGGGCTAATTGGCAAACTACCATGGTAAGCCACGGTAACCACATTGTGATCGGAGGATTGATGGTCCCGTTTCACTCATTGACCTCAAGACCTCCAACATAGAATTATTTGGGTATGGAATGGTTAAAGCCCATAAAGCTTGATTGACTGTGCCACTGAAACAGTCCGCCTCACACACCCTTCCGGTCAGACTTGTCAGATACTCAGCTGTACAGTGCAGGACGCCGAAGCTCAGATATATGTTCTGAATGCATTGAACGTCACCTCTTGAAGGCATCGACAACGTTCCAAAGTTGTTCGTTTAAATCAACATTATACAAAACAGTAAAGGTGACGTCACTGTGACGCAATGCTGAAGTCAGCAGTCAACAGGGGGGTGACCAAAGTCAAAAATGACAGTGGGGCCCACATGTCAGTGTCACATTAGTTAATCCAGGTTTAGTTTAAACTAAGCAGGATTAATTGAGGGGTGGGCCCCCCTTAGTCAGTGTCTAATTAGGGTTTAATTAACAATTAATTAATTAACATTTTTATTAACATTTTATTTATTTTTAAAATTGAATTTAAACGGGCGGGACCACATGTCAGTGGGCCACTGTGCCCAGTCAGCAGCGCTGACCAGGCAATGGGCCCGCGGGGCCCAGAGGCAGCCACACAGGGGCGGGGCCACAGGCGCCACGTCGGCGCCGGCCGGAGAGACGCGCCGGCGAGCGCCGGACGCAGCGAGAGCTCGGCGAGCTCGGAAACTCGCGTGTGGTGGAGGGTTTTGGGCGAGGGGTTTCGTGCTATGGAAAGGCCAGTCCACGCCGCGCCCGGTGTGGTGTGGTGTCGTGGCCGGAGATGGCGGGAACGGCGCCGGCGACGAGAGAGGCGGGGGGTGGCTTCGGGCTCCGTTCGGGGGGACGAGGCGGGGTGGACCAATGGCCTAGTTAATGGGCGGCGTTCGGACTCCAGAGGCGCTCGGGAGCGCGCCCGTTGCACGCGCGCGTGGTGGAGAGCTCGCGGGAGCTCATGTGCGGCGGCAGTGGCGGAGCCGAGCTTCGGCTCGATTCGGTAGGGAGGCTAGAGGTCGCGGGAGCGCAGGGGAGGGAGGGAAAGCAAGGCAGAGGCTCAACGGGCGGCACAAGACAGGCCCTGGGTGAACGAAAGCGCAGGGATGGCGTAAATCGTCGGCGGCGAGCTCGTTGACCGAAGGTTGACGACGAGGCGATTGCGTCTCTATGGCGTCGCTCGGCTCGAACGGCTAGCAAGGGGTCGACAAGGAGGAGGCGCGTGGAGCTCCCGAACACCTCCACGGGGCTCGGGGAGCTGTTGGCCACGGCGGCCACGGCGGTGCGTCGATGCCCGCGCTCGGGCAGAGAAAACCGAGGGGATGGAGGCGAGCGAGGGGAAAGAAATGGCCAGGGGTCCAGGGGGTGCGCTGGGGGCGGCCCCTTTATCACGGCGAGCGAGGGCGACGTGCTGTCGAGTGCCGAGGGAGTGGGGCCGGGCTCGGGGGGCGCGTTGCGGCGTCAGGGGGTAGGGGGAGGGGCTAGTTGGGCTGGGCGCACTGTTGCTTCAGGTCGAGGTAAGTGCACAGTAGCATCTTATTTTCCTTTTTTCTTTCTGTTCCTTTCTTTACTGTTTGCTAATTGTTTGGGCACTATATGCATTTAGTAAAAAGTGGTGACCTATCCATATTAGCAGTACACTATACCCTAACACCAAAAAAAGTTTAAGCAAAACATCACTTCATATTTAGTTTAGATTAATTAAAAGGCTTGTAAATATTATTTTCAGCCACTGTTAAAAGAGGTTTGGGTCACCTAATTAATAATTAATGTTGGTTACCATTTTAGAATGGTCTCTGGAATATTTGCCATCTAATGAACAATTTAGTTTTATGTTGGACCACTTTTATATTTCACTTTCATTTAAATTTGGATTTTTTTTACTAGGAGTTGAAAATGCATTATGATGCAAATGATGATCTTGCACTGTTAATCATGATGACTTGGCATTATCAAAATGGAATTACTGTGGTTAACCACCGGGGGTGTTACAAATCTCCTCTACTAACAAGAATTCTCGTACCGAGAATTAAGAGGTAGAAGGAAAAAGTTCGGGGTATTCCGCGCGAAGATTATCCTTGCGTTCCCAAGTGGCTTCATCTTCAGTATGATTTGACCACTGCACTTTGAGGAACTTGGTAACCTTCTGACGGGTCCGACGTTCAGCTTCATCGAGAATGCGGATCGGATGCTTTATAAGATAGGTCATTTGCAATTCGAGCACCTGTGATCCACAACGGTGCGGAGATTCCTTGAAGCATTGACGAAGTTGCGACACATGGAAAACATCGTGGATATGGGAGAATTGCGGCGGCAATTCCAATTTGTATGCCACCTGACCACGTCTAGCAAACTATGCAAAAAGGACCAATGTAGCGCGGAGCAACTTGCCTTGATTCCAAAACGGAGTGCCCTTCATAGGAGTGACAGAAGATAAGCTTGATCACAGGTTGATAAGTCAAACCCCATCTTGCGATCATAGTTGTCTTCTGGCGGTCCTGAGCCGCCTTGAGATTTTCTCGGACGATACGGACTTGTTCTTCGGCGTGTTGAATAAATACGGACCCACGAGCGGTGTTCCCCAGTTTCTGACCAATTCAGAGGGGTTCGACACTTAGTCCATAAAGAACTTCGAAGGGGGCCATTTCAAGTGCTGGGCTTGATAGCTGTGTTTAAGAGAATTCGGCATACGGGGAGATTCTTCCCACTTCTTACGAACGATATAACACAAGCCCGAAGCATGTCTTCAAGCACTTGATTGACTCGGTTCGACTTGGCTTGGGATTGGGGGTGATAAGTGAACTCCAGGTAATATGTTCCCATAGCTGTTTGAAAACATTCCCAGAATTTGAAGTGAAAAGACCGCCACGGTCCGAACTGATCTCCTTCGGAATACCGTGGAGTGATACAATTCTTGGAGATATACAACTCTGTGCAACTGGCTAGCAGTGATAGTCTCTTTGACGGGCAGAAAGTGTGGCAACTTTAGAGAGTTGGTCGACGACGACAAGAATAGCATCGTGACCCTTCGTGACCTGGGAAGTCCTTGTAACGAAATCCATCTGAACCTTATCCCATTTCCATAGAGGAATAGGAAGTGGTTGCAGAATTCCAGCTGGTTTCTGATGTTCTGCTTTAACGCGACGACACACATCACTTCAGCAACATAACGAGCAAGTCCTGCTTCATTTTAGACCACCAGTTCTTTGACGGAGATCACGATACATCTTGGTGCTACCACGGATGAATAGACAACGGGGGTATCATGTGCCTCCTTCATGACTTTGTCAGTCATGAGTTCGAAACGAGGTACGACAATGCGGTTTTGAAATACAGAGTTCCATCTTCAGACAGCGAGAAATCCTGTACTTTCAAGGTGAAGGTCTTTCTTCATCAGATCAATTTCAGCATCTTTCTTGTGCATTCTTAACAGCTTCTCAAGATCTGGTTGTATCACAAGGTTATTCAGGAGAGCCCTGTGGAACAATACGCAGATTTAGCTTGCAGTTCTTCAAAAAGACGATGGTTGAGCTCGCCTAACCATGAGGTTGTCGCAATAGGACTTGCGGCTTAAGGCATCAGCCATCACATTAGCCTTGCCAGGGGGTATAGGAAATACCCAAATCATAGTCCGCAATGGCCTCCACCATCTTTGTGACGGAGGTTTAGAGATTGTTGAGTAAACAAGTACTTCAGACTTTATGATCCGTGTAGATCTCGAACGATTACCGAGAAGGTAATGTCGCCACAACTGCAATGCATAGATCACAACAGCTAGTTCTAGATCATGTACCGGATAATTCTCTTCATGTGGGCGCAACTGACGAGAGCCATAAGCAACACTTTGCGCTCTTGCATTAGGACACAGCCTAATCCTTCACGGGATGCGTCACAGGAAATCACAAAGTCTTTGCGGGTATCTGGAGGAGATAGTACTGGGGCAGATGTCAGCTTGTCTTTGAGTGTGTTGAAACTTTCCTAGCATTTTTCTGTCCATTCAAACTTAACGCCCTTGTGAACTAGATCAGTCAAAGGCTTAGCAATCTTAGAAAAGTTCTCGACAAATCAGCGGCAATAGCTTGCAAGGCCGAGAACTTCTACTGCTTGACGTTCTTCGGAGGAGTCCAGTCAAGAATAGCTTGAACTCGTTCTGGTGTTACGGCAATTCCATCCTTGGAAATCACATGACCAAGATATGTCTTCAGAAAGCCAAAATTCACATTTGGAGTATTTGGCATACAACTGGTGTTCTCGGAGCCTTTCCAGTACAAGACGGAGGTGTTCGGCATGTTCTTCCTTATTCTTCAAATAGACCAGAATATCATCTAGATAAACCACGACGAACTTGTCGAGGTAATCCATGCAGATGTAATTCATCAGACGGGGAGAATGTGGCTGGAGCATTAGTTAAGCAATGACAGACAGTGTACTCATAAGAACCATAGCGGGTAACAAAATGCAGTCTTCGGAATAACTCTTCGCAAACACGGATCTGATGGTATCCCAATCTCAAATCAAGCTTAGAGAATACTGAGGAAACGGCAGTTGATCATACAAATCATGATCGAGGAAGCGGATATTTATTCTGGATTGTAGCTGGTTAATGGGCCGATAATCCTGAACCAATCGGTTAGTTCCATCCTTCTTCTTAACGAAGAGTGAAGGTGCTCCCCAAGCAGAGGAACTGGGGCGGATGAAACCTTTTTAAGTGACGTGTCGATTTCCTCCTTAAGTTCAAGGAGGTGGTGCGGAGGCATTTTATAAGGACGCTTCGCAATAGGAGTTGTGGCCAGGCTTCAAGTCGATGACGAACTCAACAGCTCGAGCAGGGGGTATTCCTAGAAGTTCTTCTGGAAATACATCTTGAAAATCACGAACAAAGGAACGTTGTCGATGCCTTCAAGAGGTGAAGCGTTCAATGCATTCAGAACATATATCTGAGCTTCGGCGTCTGCACTGTACGAGCTGAGTATCTGACAGTCTGACGGAAGGGTGTGTGAGGCGGACTGTTTCAGTGGCACAGTCAATCAAAGCTTTATGGGGCTTCAAACAGTCCATCCCAGAATAAGTCTATGTTGGAGGTCTTGAGAGCAATGAGTGAAACGGGGAACATCAATCCCCGATCACAATGTGGTTACCGTGGCTTACCATGGTAGTTTGCCAATTAGCCCCAGGCGAATGGATTACTAAGGGATGGACATCTCCTCGAAAAGTATATATGGCTTCGCGCAAAACTTCGGACATGAGGAGTGCGATGCTCCAGAATCAAAGAGGACTGAAGCTGGGATTGATTCACTAAAGGGTGCCCATCACAATGTTGGGGTCCTGTCGAGCTTCTTCTATGTTAATGGTTGACATGGACCCGAACTATAGCAGATGGCCTGGCATTAGAGGTTCTGAGACGACGGTTCCGACGATCTTCTTGCAACCAACGGGAGGACGTGGTGCATCCGATGAAAAGCCATAGCATCAGGCGGTCCATCATGAACCGATAGCTGTCTCGGCGGTGAAGGCAAACGAGGTGCAACATATGACGGCCTTGTGTTGGAGCAGGTCGGTGGTAAACATTATGGGGAATCCAGACTCGACCGCTCTAACAGGTCGACCCGAAAACGAACCAACATCACGTGCGCTTGAGCGACTCCTGGTAGTCAGTCAGAGCTGTTTCAACTTGGAAAGATTGCTGACAAGCGTTGCGAATTCTGTGCAATCATGGACAGCAAGTGCAAGTTTTATATCAGTACGTAGTCCTTCACGGAATTTCTCCTGCTTGCGAGTGTGCAGTGCGACGTCATCCGCAGCATAGCGGGATAATTCAAGGAATTTCCTCTGATATTCATCCACAGTCATTGTGCCCTGTGAGAGTTTACGGAACTCCTGCTTCTTCTGGTCCATCAGACCTTGAGGAATGTACCATGCACGAAAAGCTGACTGAAATTCCTGCCAAGTGGTTACAGTCTCTGCAGGCAACATAGCTTGTGGCTTTCCCACCATTGAGCAGTGATCCCCTGAGTGATACGTCGCATAGGTGACGTAACTGTCAGGGATAACATTGCCGACTTCATCTGAAAGGCAATGTCACGGAGCCAATCATCCACATTCATTGGATCAGTCGAGCTGCGAAAAGTGGACGGATTGAGGCGCACAAATTCTGGCAGAGTTATTGGAGCATTCTGTTGCTGAGCATTCTGATTTGGGAACTGAGCCAATAGTCGCGTCATAAACTGCTGCATCATTGCGGCCATATAGGGTGGAGGTGGAGGATCGTCAGCCATCCTGCCAAATCAATAGGGGCAGTTTAGCAAGAAAAAAGCCATGTGTATGGAAGATTATGAAGTATCACGCACAACAGAAGGAAGCGCAATAGATACTCATCTCTTTCGCACCAGACATTCAAATCCACACATAGCCTCGGTTAGAATCCGGCATTACGACAGTAGAAAAGGGAGGGCTAGACATCTAGGCGGCGCGCAGGCACGCGATATGGAAGTACACAACGAGACTAGCAAAGGCTACATCAACGTCGGAGAAAACTATTGGGCGAGGAATCTGCAAGTGAAACACAGGGTGCCTCGATAAGAGGATCCTGTAAGCAGAACCTGGCCCATAATCTCGAAGCAAGGGGGGATATTTCAGAACTGGGTGGATGTGAGCACGAGAGCCTAATGTTGGAGTTAGTAAAATTTTAACCCGAATAGAGAGAGATCAGAGTCCCAGAGTAAAGATGAGGAATAAAAGATACTAATACCACCCAATTGGCGACGTGGGCCCGTAAGCCACACAGCCAAGTTAGTAAAATAGTTTTGGACCACTAGACTCAACTTCGGCCAAGGAGTTGGAAAGGGGGTTCCTACAGTCAGTCGGCTCTGATACCAACTTGTGACGCCCCCGGCCCAATCGTGCACTAATCATACACGCAAATGCACACGATCAAGCCTAAGGACTCACTGGAGATAATATCACAACACAACTCTAAAACATAAATAAAGTCATACAAGCTTTATATTACAAGCCAGGGGCCTCGAGGGCTCGAATACATAAGCTTGCGAACAGGCGTCAGCGGAAGCATCAGATATCTGAGTCGATATTAAAGAGAAACAGAAAGGCCTTTAGAAAGGCGGGGGAAAATAAAAACACTACGATCGAAAGGCGAAGGCCTCCTGCCTGGGACCCTCCGATCCTACTCCTGGTCGACAGTCAACTCGTAGCAGTATCCATCCTCTAGATAGTAGTAGTAGACGATCGACGGGGCATCTGTCTCAAGGGGCTCCGTCCTCTGGTCACGTCAAACTGATATGGGGAGAAAAGGAAAACAAAGCAACCGTGGGTACTCAGAAGTACTCAGCAAGCAAGGATCTACACTACATATGCAACATTTTCAAAGGGAGGCTGTTATGTGGACTGGGCTGCAGAAATGCAAGATAGAGAGAGCCTAGTCCTATCGAAGACTAGCATCTTCAGAGGTCTTGCAGCAATAGAAGAGAGTAGCACAGTACATATAATGTAGTAGTATAATTAAGTCTCATCCTCACCCAGAGATCCTTTCTCGACTCCCTGCGAGAAAGCAATCCCAGAGCCATACAGTATCAACCTCGTCCGGAGATCCTTCTCGACTCCCTGCGAGAAGCAATCCCAGAGCCATAGTATCCAAGTATCCAGTTCTAAATTGTATCAATCAGGATACAACTCCGAGTGTCTTACCGTAGGACCGGTATCGATAGAAATGTTCTCCCTGCAGGGGTGCACCAACTTATCCAACACGCTCGACTCTCTATCGGCCGGACAAACTTTCCTGGGTCAGCCCGGCCTCGGCCAAACGACACACCGCAGCCTACACAGACTCAGCAGAGAGGTCCCCGCCGGTCTACATCCTAAGCGCAAGGGGGTCTTGGCCATCGCCCCTCGCCCTCCGGTCGTTGCGCACGGGTGGATACCAGCATCGCCTCGGGTGGCCGACACGATCCGACCGTGCCGCCATGCTGAACTGGACGTCTGACAGGCTTTCGGCTGATGCATACGATGCAGAACGCCATAATATGCCCACGTGATGGTTAGTGCTATCAGACCAGAGGCCTGC
>CM022297.1:503894892-504211223 GCA_011799875.1 Thinopyrum elongatum | reverse complement strand
TCGGATCAAATATCCAAATCGTTAGGACTAGGGGCTTGCGGTAACGAGCAGAGACTCACGAAAGATGTGACCCCGTCGCCCCGTCTCGAGGACTTGCTGCAAGGGTTAAGAATGCCCGGCCGCGCCTCGTATTCACCACTCGGGCACCACACTGGCACCCGTCTTCACAACACTCGCCACTTAGGCGCACGCGGGTACCCCTCAGGGTCGACCCGCCTATCCAAGTAACAGTGTAAAGTCCAAGTATCCGTGTGTCCATAACATCAGGGGAATCCGAGGTATCACCCTCGTTGGATTCCTACTCGATGTGTCTGTCAAGGTGAACTCGGAGGAATCACCCTCGCTGGGTTCACACTTGAGGTGTTGTACGACAGCGTCGTTATCGGAAGCGGTGAAGGAGGAATCACCCTCGATGACCACGACCAAATAGCTACTCTACAGAGTTAACATTAGAAGTGCTACACGAGGTATCACCCTCGGCACTCGATAGTAACGCTGCAGTGTCGTTACAACTAAAGGGGGTGATGTGCGGTGTCGGGGCCTGGTCTTCAATCCTGTTGATCGGGTCTTCTGACGATCCAGCGCGGCAGTCGGGATAAGTGGGGTCACTGATAGGTCTCTACTCAGCCTATACTAAACAGTTTAGGTTATGCAGGTAATTATCAACAGCAGGCTACAATGAACAGGCTATGCATCAGAATAGGTAAAGCAGTAGCAGCAGCAGTTCTAATGCAAGCATGAGAAATAGAATGGACGATATCGGGATGATCAAAGGGGGGGCTTGCCTGGTTGCTCGGCGGCAAGGGCAAGGTTGTCAATGGTGTCTTCGGGCTCCGGAGCTGCGTCGATCTCGGGGACGACGTCGAGGTCGGGGGCTATCGAGAGAGAAGAGGGGGAGGAAACAATATAAATATAGAGCAAACATGAGCATGACAAATATGATACACGGTGCTAGGGGTAGTCTAACGCAGCATTACACGTATCAGACGGAGCGGGAGAATATCTGACGATATTTCCCGGGTCTTTGGAATTATCGGACAGACGATCCGGAGGGGGACGGTTTCATGTTCGGATAGTTAGGAACGTGTGGCGGACGAACGGACCGCGTATTCGGATTCGTCTCGTCGTTCTGAGCAATTTTCATGTACAAAGTTTTTCGATCGGAGTTACGGATTAAAAGATATGATTTTCTAAAGTTTTTATTAATTTTCTGGAATTTAATTATTTATTTAAATCAACATTATCCAAAACAGTACAGGGTGACGTCACTGTGACGCAATGCTGACGTCAGCAGTCAACAGGGGGTTGACCAAAGTCAAACCTGACAGTGGGGCCCACATGTCAGTGTCACATTAGTTAATCCAGTGTTTAGTTTAAACTAAGCAGGATTAATTAGGGGTGGGCCCCCTTAGTCAGTGTCTAATTAGGGTTTAATTAACAAATTAATTAATTAACATTTTTATTAACATTTTATTTATTTTTAAAATTGAATTTAAACGAGCGGGACCCACATGTCAGTGGGCCACTGTGCCCAGTCAGCAGCGCTGACCAGTCAACTGGGCCCGCGGGGCCCAGTGCCAGCCACACAGGGGCGGGGCCCACGGCGCCACGTCGGCGCCGGCCGCCGGAGACGCGCCGGCGAGCGCCGGACGCAGCCGAGAGCTCCGGCGAGCTCGGAAACTCGCTGTGGTGGAGGGTTTTGAGCGCGGTTTCGTGCTATGGAACGGCCAGTCCACGTCGCGCCCGGTGGTGGTGGTGTCGTGGCCGGAGATGGCCGGGAACGGCGCCGGCGACGAGAGAGGCGGGGGTGGCTTCGGGCTCCGTTCGGGGACGAGGCGGGAGTGGACCAATGGCCTAGTTATGGGCGGCGTTCGACTCCAGAGGCGCTCGGGAGCGCGCCCGTTGCACGCGCGCGTGGTGGAGAGCTCGCGGAGCTCATGTGCAGCGGCAGTGGCGGAGCCGAGCTTCGGCTCGATTCGGTAGGGAGGCTAGAGGTCGCGGGAGCGCAGGGGAGGAGGGAAAGCAAGGCAGAGGCTCACCGGGCGGCACAAGACAGGCCCTTGGGTGACCGGAAGCGCAGGGATGGCGTAAATCGTCGGCGGCGAGCTCGTTGACCGAAGGTTGACGACGAGGCGATTGCGTCTCTATGGCGTCGCTCGGCTCGAATGGTTAGCAGGGGTCGACAAGGAGGAGGCGCGTGGAGCTCCAGAACACCTCCACGGGGCTCGGGGGAGCTGTTGGCCACGGCGGCCACGGCGGTGCGTCGATGCCCGCGCTCGGGCAGAGAAAACCGAGAGGGATGGAGGCGAGCGAGGGGAAAGAAATGGCCAGGGGTCCAGGGGGTGCGCTGGGGGCGGCCCCTTTATCCACGGCGAGCGAGGGCGACGAGCTGTCGAGTGCCGAGGGAGTGGGGCCGGGCTCGGGGGCGCGCGCGCACGCAAGCTGCTCGACAGCGCGCTTGCGGTGTCAGGGGGTAGGGGGAGGGGCTAGTTGGGCTGGGCCGCACTGTTGCTTCAGGCCGAGGTAAGTGCACAGTAGCATCTTTCTATTTTCCTTTTTCTTTTTCTGTTCCTTTCTTTTACTGTTTGCTAATTGTTTGGGCACTATATGCATTTAGTAAAAAGTGTGACCTATCCCATAATTAGCAGTACACTATACCCTAACACCAAAAACTAGTTTAAGCAAAACATCACTTCATATTTAGTTTAGATTAATTAAAAGGCTTGTAAATATTATTTTCAGCCACTGTTAAAAGAGGTTTGGGTCACCTAATTAATTTAATTAATGTTGGTTACAATTTTAGAATGGTCTCTGGAATATTTGCCATCTAATGAACAATTTAGTTTTTATGTTGGACCACTTTTATATTTCACTTTCATTTAAATTTGGATTTTTTTTACTTAGGAGTTGAAATGCATTATGATGCAAATGATGATCACGCATTGTTAATCTTGCTGACTTGGCATTATCAAAATGGAATTACTGTGGTTAACCACTGGGGGTGTTACACCCAGTACCAATCCTGCTGATTACCTGAGCGATGATGTAGAGTTTGAAATAATGAAGGTGGACGAATTCAGATACCAGTACGGGCAGCCTCTCGTCAAACCTGATCATCCTGCTCTAACAATGATGATGCGAAGATTCCATGAATAGTACATGAAAACCTGCAGCGAGTCTGGGAAGGATACTTTGACGCTAAGAATTAAAGAGGAGCACGACCTCGTTGGAATGGATCGGTTATCTGTTGAATTTGACGAGTTATTCCAATTATACAATCAAAAGGCCCTCGACAAAACACTCGTGACTTGCTACTGTCTATAAGTACTACTTCTGTAATTAAGTCTCTATTTATAGCTCAGCTCTTTCATTGCATGTATATATAATTATCCTCACTATATTATGTAGATTGAAGATCGTCGAATGCAGAAAAGCACAAATCTATGACATTGGGCTCATTAACCCAAATATCATACATGAATGGACGGTTCAAAAGAATGTCACAGAAACCGAGGACAACTTGCTACAATCGTTGCTTAAAAATTAAAACAAAGAGAAAATACTCTTTCCTTACAACTTCAAGTGAGTGTTACTGTCTTGTGCATATTCGGTTTCCTTTATTACTCGAGGTTATAGTAATGTAATTGATGAGTTATGCATGCGTGCGCAGGTTCCACTTTATTCTGCTAGAGATTAAGCTTGAGCGGGGAGTAGTAACCGTCTTAGACTCGAGACGAAAAGATCCCCAGGAGTATGCGGACATGACTGAAATGCTCCAGAAGTAAGTTCAATCGATCATTATCGCAGCATATCGGCAACTTTGTTCATTTCCTGATATCAAGTAATTATTTTCTTTGTCTGGCAGGGTTTGGAAAGAGTTCACCGGAATTGTTCCGGCACTGCCGAGGGAGCTGCGATTTACACACCCAAAAGTAAGTACTACTAGCTAGTTCCGCGCATCTCCCATTGATTCTAGTTTCATCAATACCATTTATAATGCTTGATTATCAGTTTGATTGAACTCTATTTCTCGTAAAGTGCTCGTGGCAGGAAGCCGGGAATGATTTTTGTGGATACTACATTTGTGAGTTCATCTACAACGCGACGACCTCTAAGCGGGGCTACTCTGAAAAACAATATGAAGTGCGTAAGCAATAATATTCACAATTTTATTTTATTACCATCATTTGTGTTGAGTTTCATTCATATATATGTATTGACCCCCTTCTTCAAATTAGTTGTGGCAGATGCGGGATGAACTCCTACCACATGATCGCATACGAGCAATTCAAGAGGAATTGGCGGGATTCTTTCTTGACCACATCATAAATAAAGCCGTTGAATACCATGTGGAATTTGACATTAGATGTTAGGGATTGTACGTAAGAGATCTTATATTGTATATATGTAGCTAGTAGCGTCGGATAGATATACGAAAACTTGTTGTTCGACCAATCTCTCAGAGAAACCACTAAATTATCCCTCCAAAACCCCCTAAACCTCCCCCCTTCAAAAAAAAACCCCAGCTCCTGCCAAATGCTGACGCGTGGATGCTTTTTGGTCCCGGTTGGTGTTACCAACCGGGACTAAAGGTCCGCCTGCCTGGGCTCCCCGCAGCGGCCACATGGAGCCCCTTCTGTCCCGGTTCGTAAGCGAACCGGGACTAAAGGTTTTGGGCTTTAGTCCCGACCCTTTAGTCCTGGTTTCAGAACTGGGGCTAATGGGCCTCTGGAACCGGGACAAATGGGCCGTTTTCTACTAGTGAAGGATGAGATCTGATAGAGATAGGTATAAAAGATAAATAAAAGTGCAAAATAAAATAAAGGTAAATAAATTGCAGCAAGGTATTTTTGGGTTTTTGGTTTTGTAGATCTGAAAATAATATGATAAAAGATAGACCCGAGGGCCATAGTTTTCACTATAGGATTTTCTCTTGAACGCATACGGTGGGTAAACAAATTACTGTTGAGTAAATGATAGAAAAGCGCAAAGTTATGACGATATCTAAGGCAATAATCATGAATATAGGCATCATGTCCGTGACAAGTAGACACTTGGTACTCACTTTATCATATAGTTATGTATGGTACACAACTAGAATGGATGCAGAAACATGTAGACATCTATTTTTCCAATAGAAAAGATCTCTCACTTGTGCTATTCCGCTTTTACAGTCCGCCCGCCTTGCTTTTGCATGGGTTTTCGGAGCTTTTATGTTCATGATGATGTCACTGAGACATGGTAAGATTTCTCAATCTGCTGAAAGCCTGGAATATGTGCTTGCTATGATTTGCTTGCATTCTGTCAACTAGTGATTGCTATGATTTGCTTGGCTGCTTGTGATAATTATGTCAACTAGTGATTGCTATGGTTTGCTTGCATTCGGTGAAGCAGAAACTTTTGAAGTCTGTGTTTTCAGAACTCTTTGGGTGCAATGCTGGAGTCACAAGTTTTGCCCCTAAATAATTGTATTGCACTAGTAAAAACTACTCCTAGTACGTTTTGCCAAAATCCAATTTGGGCAAGTTTCTTGCAGTTCTTTTCATATTTCAGTTGATTAATAGAAGAAGAGTCATGCTGTTACTACAGTATGCCTGGTGGGGTTTAATACTTCCAACTGTGCCACTCGGACATATTTTCCCCCCTAACTTACACATATTAATATTATTGTAAACATCCTTGATTTTGTTGTCTACTCAAGACAAAGAATACCCATAATAATGCATAAAATCTAGATTGATGCATGTGGCAAGTGCGTAGCAAAGCTCCAGTGGATGCTTCCGTATTCTATACTTGGTATCATCACAGTTACGGCTCTCTGTATCAGTTTGCAAACAGCTGTTGGATCGTATATGCTCGAGTGGGTGATTGTATCAAAAAAAAGACATGTTTATCCCTTCATGGAAAATGCATGCACATAACTCGACTGCAACCTCGGTTGTCCTGGTCGATTGTACCATACATAGATGTCAATTTGGAGAATGCATGGATGCATATAACTCAATTGCAATCCCCCTCTTTGCTGCAGCTCGTCATTTACTGCTGTCACTTCTCTGGGCTGGTCTTTGTATCGGGATCACACACTTTGTGAGAAGCAATGGCCGGGTGTTCACGAACCGGCCTCGTACCCACAAGTCGTCACGCCCTTGATGGAAGCAGGCGAGTGATAGATTATCATTCGTTCATCAAACAATGGCAGCACTCCACTTTTTTCTATGTGAAGATGTAATTGGTGTCCGTCCCTTTCTCATGAAGATTGTGTTCTATTTCTATATCTATATATAGATACATATTCTTTGTTCTTCGAGTCCATACATAAGCGATTTTTGACCAGTAAACAAACAACTGTTGCTAGTTACAACGACCACTTCCAGCATCGTCAGGACATAGTTATAGCGTGTCTTGTATTTATGATAAAGTGGCAAAATGATGTTTGTCCAGAGCTTGTGCAGTTATGCCAATTGAGATTGTCAACGCTGTGTACAATTTGCAATGATCTTGCAAACGATAGTTTTTTTTACTGTCTTGTGAATGAAACTACGAGCCTCCTGTGTATGGCAGTTAGCTATAGCTTATTGATGCACGAGAGAGATGGCATATGCGTGTATGTATGTCTGGTTTTGCACTCTTTTTGGCGTGCACATTTCATTTCACTGTTGATTTGGGGAATTTGCAATGATCTTGCAAACGATAGTTTTTTTTACTGTCTTGTGAATGAAACTACGAGCCTCCTGTGTATGGCAGTTAGCTATAGCTTATTGATACACGAGAGAGATGGCATATGCGTGTATGTATGCCTGGTTTTGCACTCTTTTTGGCGTGCACATTTCATTTCACTGTTGATTTGGGGGGAAGTGGCGACGGAGTAAGATTCTCTTGACCAGCTACGATAATGTAACAAAATCTGTCATGGGGTGGGGTCAGAACGCAGTTAGATTTGGCAAAAAAACAAAAGGAGGAGCGACTCCGCTGGGGATCGAACCCAGAATCTCTGGTTTCGTAGACCAGCGCCTTATCCATTGGGCCACGGAGTACTATGTGATATGTTGGCACACACATTCCACAACCCCCAGCGGTAATGAGCAGGGAATTAAAAAAAAGGCAAGAGTGCTCAACACTACATCTAAGTGTGAAAGTTAAATTATCCTTAAAATTGTACACATGTGTAGTACTACCTCCGTCCTGGTTTATTGGTCTCCTTCGCATATTGTGTTAAATTTTGACTTTAGATTTAAGTAACAAAATGTTAATGCATGTAATGAAGAATAATATCACTGAAAACTATGTCCAAATACGAATACAACGATATAATTTTTGATGACATGCATTATTATTTTCTTAGTTAAATACGAGGCCAGTCACTAAAGACCATCTTCATCCTACGCCTCCCACGGATTGATAAACCTTAGGTCATTCACTTGAGGGAAATTTGCTACTGTCCAACAAAACTCTACGCTTGGAGGCCCAACAGGAGTCTACAAGAAGAAGGTTGCATAGTAGACATCAAGTTCTTTTCTGGCGCCATTGCCGGGGAGGCTAGGTAAGCGGCACTCACATCCCGTCAATGAAGCTCTTTTCTGGCGTCGTTGCCGGGGAGGTGAGTGCTTGAAGGTATATCTTTAGATCTTGTAATCGAATCTTTTAGTTTCTTGTTTATCACTAGTTTAGTCTATAAAATAAAATTACAAAAAAAATGGAATTGAGGTTGCCTCCTATGCTTCATCTTTTTAATGTCTTTCGTGAAAATGATGGGAAGGAAAATTGTGCTCAAGTGTTAGAAGAAGAAGTCTATAAAATGTTTGGCACTAAATTTTTGAATGATGAGCATGATTGCAATGTTGTTAGTATGAATTCCTTGAATATCCATGATACTAATGATATGCAAAGCTACAAGCTTGGGGATGCTATGTTTGATGAAGATGATATTTTTAGTCCCCTAAGTTTTGATGAGAATATTTATTATGATGATAGCATGCCTCCTATTTATGATGATTATATTGATGAAAGTGGGTTTGGAAGAGTGTCAACTCTAGGTATTAATGATCCCACTATTTTGGAGGGTGTTGAATCTTTTCACAATATTGATAAAAGTGGATTTGGAGAGGTCATGACTTTATTTAGTGATGAATCCACTATTTTGGAAGAGGTTCCAATTGATTATGAGAACAAAGTTGCTATATATGATGATTATTGTGATGACATGTATGCTATAAAGAATAATGATAACCATGAAACTTGTCATCATGATTTTAATTTTCAATTGGATTATGCCTCACATGATAGTTATGTTGTTAAGTTTGCTCCCACTACTATTCATGAGAATAAATTTGCTTATGTGGAGAGTAATAAAATTTCTATGCTAGTGGATAATGAAAAGAATGCTTTATGTGATGGTTATATTGTTGAATTCATTCATGATGACACTGAAAATTATTATGAGGGAGGAATATATGCTTGTAGGTATTGCAATAATATCAAGTTTCCTCTCTATGTGTTGAAAGTTTTGAAATTATGCTTGTTTTGCCTTCCTATGCTAGTTGATTCTTGCTACCATAAATTGTTTGCTCATAAAATCCCTATGCATATGAAGTGGGTTAGACTTAAATGTGCAAGTCATATGCTTCACGATGCTCCCATTATGTTTCAACTCTTATCTTTTATGTGAGCATCATTGACATCATCATGCCTAGCTAAAAGGGCATTAAAGAAAAACGCTTGTTGGGAGACAACCCAATATTTACCCCTATGATTTTTGTGTGTTCACATGATTAAGCTACTGTAGTAATCATGTTTTATAGCTTTTGTTTGAATAAAGTGCCAAGTAAAGCCTTTGGGAGAGTGTGGTTGATAGTTGACTTGATTCTGTGCAAAAACAGAAACTTTTGCGTCCAGTAACAGAATTATTTAAATTCACTGGAACGTGGAAAAACTCTGAATTTTTTACAGAGGATTGATATACAAAGTTTCTACGTTTTCCTAATTTTTCAGAATTATTGGAGTTACATAAGTATGACCGTAATTCAGATCTTTACAGACTGATCTGTTTTGACAGATTCTGTTTTCGATGCATAGTTTGCTTGTTTTCTAGTTTCTATGGCTTATATTTCTTAATATAAATTGTATAAATGATAGGGTACAGTAGTCATCATGTGAGAAAAATTATGAATCTTGTCTTGACAGTACCAAAGTGAATGATTTGTTTTATCATACTAACCCATCTCACGAAATTCCGTTAAGTTTTGTGTGATTGAAGTTTTCAAGTTTTGGGTGAGATATCGATATGAGGAGAATAAGGAGTGACAAGACCCTAAGCTTGGGGATGCCCAAGGCACCCCAAGGTAATATTCAAGAAATACCCAAGCAACTAAGCTTGGGGATGCCCCAGAAGGCATCCCCTCTTTCGTCTCCAACATCATCGGTAAATTTACTTGAGGCTATATTTTTATTCACCACATGATATGTGTTTTGCTTGGAGCGTCACTTTCTTTTATTACGATTTGCTTGCTGTTATTTAGATTAATGTTTTTCATCTTTTATTTCAATAAAAGTGTCAAGTTTAGCCTTTACCATGCTTATTTTGCAAGTCTATATGTTGCTGTTTTGAAAACAGAAAGTTTTCTATCGTTGTCTGAATTCTTCTGGAAAGTCAAAACATGATAAAATCTTGAAATTTTTACACAGTGAGTAAAAAAAATCTACAGTGTGGTAATTTTTCAGAATTTTTGGAGTTAGGGAAGTATGAGTAAAATTGCACTATTTACAGACTGTCCTGTTTAGACAGATTGCTGTTATGATTGCATTGTTTGCGTATGTTTGCTTGTTTAATGATTCTATTTGAGGATAGGAATATTAAATATGCATAGGCATTTAGTATGCAATGTTAAATAATAATTTTAGTGATTTGCTATAGTAGAGAATGACAAGGTTTTGCATTTGATTTATACTAACTTATCTCACGAGTTCTTGTTGAGTTTTGTGTGGATGAAGTGTTTAATAATTAGGGAAACCATCATATAAAAGGAATTAAGGAGACACAAAAGCTCAAGCTTGGGGATGCCCAAGGGATCCCAATATAATATTTCAAGAAGTCTCAAGCATCTAAGCTTGGGGATGCCCCGGTAGGCATCCCACCTTTCTTCATCAAGAATTATCGGTTAGTATCGGTTGAGCCTAAGTTTTTGCTTCTTCACACGATGTGTGCTATTTTTAGAATGTCATTTTATTTTGTTTTTCTTGCTGTTTGAATAAAGTACTTAAGATATAAATTTTCTTTATGAGAGAGAGTCTTCACATAGCTACTTAATTATTTGACTACTCATTGATCTTCACTTATATCTTTATGGAGTAGTTTGTCATTTACTCACGTGCTTCACTTATATCCTATGAGTAAATGGTTGAATGAATTGAATATCATAAATCTGAAATTATATATGCTTCATATGCTTATACCATGGGGAGTAATGACTTCACATATAAGAAGTAGAGGTGGTAAATTTATTGAAAGTTAGCAAACATAGTATTGGTCACTTGAACAATTCATGAAAGAATATTGAAGGAAGAGAGATTTCACATATAAATATACTATCTTGGACATCTTCTATGATTGTGAGCCCCATTAATTATTTTCAAACTTGAGCAAATTAGTTGAAGTTGGACAAGGAAGAAAACATAATGAGTTATGCTTGGGTATATTTGTATAGAAGTTATATTGTTATGGATCCTCCAACATGTGGTGCTTGCTATTTAGGATCTTTTGCTAGCCAAAATTTCTGTACTAAGCGGGAATACTGCTTGTGCATCCAAAATCCTTGAACCAAGTTTCTTCCATGAGTATCCACCATATCTACCTATATGCGGTATTTACCTGCCATTCCAAGTAAATTTGCATGTGCCAAACTCTAAACCTTCAAATAATAATCTGTTTTGTATGCCCGAATCGCTCATGTAGCGACTAGGGTCTGTTAGTATCTTCCATGCTAGGTGGGTTATTCTCACGATGAGTGTTTATTCACTTATCATTCACGAGAGAGTGGCTGGTAATTGGGATGCCCAGTCCTATGATCAAAAGATCAAAAACAAAATTGCAAATAATTGCAAACAAAACTCCCCCAGGATTGTTGATAGTTGGACGGTACCCGTTGTTTCGGACAAGCCGTGGAGTGTGATTTTTGGTGGAGGGGGAGTAAAAAACTTTACCTTTCTGTTTGGGAACCACCTATAATGTATCTAGTATGGAAGATATTGGGAACTCTTGGTTGTTATGTTGACAATGAAAGCATACCTCTCAAAATTATTTTCATCTCTGTTTTAAAAGCTTCGAGCTCTGGCACCTCTGCAAATCCCTGCTTCCCTTTGCGAAGGGCCTATATTTTAATTTTATGCAAGAGTCAGTAGTATTCTTCTCATTCCAACCTACTCTTTAGTTGGCAAGCATCATGTGGTGGGGAAAGATCTAAGCATATATGGCCATTCAAATATATTTGATCATGAATTATTATTGTTGACAATTATCTATATGATAAATAAGTTGGGAGGCGAAACATTAAGCCCCTATCTTTCTCTGTGTTCAATGGATGCTATTTGTTCTAAAAATATGCTTTGAGTGGTAGCAATCATGGAAGACTATATGATAGTTGAGTATGTGGGATTTGCTAAATCAAAGCTCTTACATAGACCCTTCCTGAAAATAAGATGAATTGCAATTGTTTGATGACTGAGAACCTAGTTTGTTAGTCTTCAAGAAAGTTTATGATCTATGCTTTAACATGTGAATAGTTTGCTACTTGATCATGAGAAGTTTTATGAGATGAGCTACTATTTATGATATATAATGATGCTAGAAAAAGTGATTGAAATTATCATTGATCAAACTTGTGCACTTGCTAGCATTCCACATCAAAAATTCTGTTTTTATCATTTACCTACTCGAGGACGAGCGGGAATTAAGCTTGGGGATGCTTGATACGTCTCCAACGTATCTATAATTTTTGATTGTTCCATGCTATTATATTATCCATCTTGGATGTTTTATATGCATTTATATGCTATTTTATATGATTTTTGGGACTAACCTATTAATCTAGAGCCCAGTGCCAGTTTCTGTTTTTTCCTTGTTTTTTAGTTTCGCAGAAAAGGAATATCAAACGGAGTCCAAATGAGCTGAAAATTTACGGTGATTTTTTATGGACCAGAAGAAGCCCCCGAACAAAAGAGTTGGGCCAGAAGAGCCACGAAGCCTCCACAAGGGTGGAGGGCGCGCCCTACCCCCCTGGGCGCGCCCTCCGGTCTTGTGGGCTCCTCGTGGACCCCCCTGACTTGTTCTCGACGCCAAAAATTCCTATAAATATAGAAACCCCCAGAAATGAACCTAGATCGGGAGTTCCGCCGCCGCAAGCCTCTGTAGCAACGAAAAACCAATCGGGACCCTGTTCTGGCACCCTGCCGGAGGGGGGGAATCACCACCGGTGGCCATCTTCATCATCCCGGCGGTCTCCATGACGAGGAGGGAGTAGTTCACCCTCGGGGCTGAGGGTATGTACCAGTAGCTATGTGTTTGATCTCTCTCTCTCGTGTTCTTGATTTGACATGATCTTGATGTACCGCGAGCTTTGCTATTATAGTTGGATCTTATGATGTTTCTCCCCCTCTACCTTCTTGTAATGGATTGAGTTTTCCCTCTGAAGTTATCTTATCGGATTGAGTCTTTAAGGATTTGAGAACACTTGATGTATGTCTTGCATGTGCTTATCTGTGGTGACAATGGGATATTCACGTGATCCACTTGATGTATGTTTTGATGATCAACTTGCGGGTTCTGTGACCTTGTGAACTTATGCATAGGGGTTGGCACACGTTTTCGTCTTGACTCTCCGGTAGAAACTTTGAGGCACTCTTTGAAGTTCTTTGTGTTGGTTTGAATAGATAAATCTGAGATTGTGTGATGCATATCGTATAATCAAACCCACGAATACTTGTGGTGACATTAGAGTATCTAGGTGACATTAGGGTTTTGGTTGATGTGTATCTTAAGGTGTTATTTTAGTACGAACTCTAGGGCTGTTTGTGACACTTATAGGAATAGCCCAATAGATCGATCAGAAAGAATAACTTTGGGGTGGTTTCGTACCCTACAATAATCTCTTCGTTTGTTCTCCACTATTAGTGACTTTGGAGTGACTCTTTATTGCATGTTGAGGGATTGTTATATGATCTAATTATGTTATCATTGTTGAGAGAACTTGCACTAGTGAAAGTATGAACCCTAGGACTTGTTTTCAAGCATTGCAATACCGTTTTCGCTCACTTTTGTTACTTGCTACCTTGCTGTTTTTATATTTTTAGATTACAAAAACCTATATCTACCATCCATATTGCACTTGTATCACCATCTCTTCGCCGAACTAGTGCACCTATACAATTTACCATTGTATTGGGTGTGGTGGGGACACAAGAGACTCTTTGTTATTTGGTTGCAGGGTTGTTTGAGAGAGACCATCTTCATCCTACGCCTCCCACGGATTGATAAACCTTAGGTCATCCACTTGAGGGAAATTTGCTACTGTCCTACAAAACTCTGCGCTTGGAGGCCCAACACGAGTCTACAAGAAGAAGGTTGCGTAGTAGACATCAGGAGCACATTGTTGTAACCAATCCCTCTGTTGTGAACGAGCCCGTCATCAAGCTTGCTTCGAGAGTGTAGCTCGTTGCTGGCTCGTCGTCATCCTAGGAGTGGGCTACTTTTGCCGATGTGTTTGCCGTGCTCTTTCCAAACATGGTATGGTTTTACAAAAAAAGTTGTTTACCCCGCTTTATAAATAAATCAATCACCCCAAGGATCCAAGTACAACACAGAGTTTCAGGAGACAGTGCCAAAACGAAAAATGAACATGGTATGGTTTTAGGCTTCAATCACCTGTTTATTTATCTTCCCAATCGATTTTCTGTCCGTTGGATATTAAGAGCAATCTTGAGTTTTGATTAGCTTTAGCAAGTGAATCTGGTTTGGAATCAGCTTTTGTGTCCTCTTAGCGACGTATCGTGCTAGCTAGTAGTCTAGAGTATCATGTTATTCATGTCCGGCCGTGTCGGTGTAGTGGTAGAGTCCGAGTCATTTTGTGTTGCATGTTCATCTATGTATGATATTTTACTATTACTATGAGTTGTGAAAAGAAATACAAAGAGAATAGATGCATGAGATGTGCTTTTGGCCATAGAATTGTTGTCACATGTGATCTTTGACCAAACTTTTATATTAAACTAGCACAATGCCCGTGCGTTGCTATGGAATCATGAAAAGGACGAGGAATTAGGCTACAGGCTTAGAAGATGATCAAAAGACATTAGTACCCTCCTGCTGTTGCAAGATTCACGATTACAAAGAGAGAAAAACTATGATAAATGGCCGCGATAGGCGTATGAGAAATTTAAGTGGTTGTAGTAGGTCCTTCGCAAGATTTAAAGTGAAACAACATTTTGAATTTTGAACATAAGAGATTTAAAGTGAAACAACATTTGGAATTTTGAATTTGAATTTGAAACCAGGTCATGGATCGAGTAGGAGTACAAGGTCTATCACTGCGTTGACATTACAATTTGTTCACTCTCTCTTATGTTATGAGATAGAACTTGCAGAATTGGTTGGGAAGAGGACCTAAAACCAAAATAACGAGTTTGAGTTGGATTTGCATGTTTGCATATGTTCTTTGTGTCTTCTATAAGAGTGTGGGTCTTAGTATTGTATTATATTAAAAATATCAATATCTACAATACTAAAGTTATACAATATGAAAAATAATTTCATGATGCATATAATGATATTGATTTTGTATTTTGAATGTAGATATTATTTTTAGTATAAAGTCAGTCAAACCTTACGAAGTTTATTTCGACAAATCTTATGTCTTTTCGAACAACTATCGAGTCTCAAAATTAATTTCCATAAAAATGAGCTCTTCAATTTTTGTAAGGCCAAAGAGGAGGAGAGTCAATACAGGAATCCGTTTGGCTGTGAAGTGGGATCCCTTCCGTTTACGTACCTTGGGATTCTCATTCATCATCGTAAGCTCACCAACGAGAAATAAAAATTTGCTGAAGACTGCTTCGAAAAGAAGCTCAGCAGTTGGAAGGGTAAGCTTTTGTCATATGAAGGATGACTTACCCTTATCAACACTATCCTTACTAGTCTACCAATGTTTATGTTATCTTTTTTGAGATACCTAAAAGGGGTGTTGAAAAGGCTAGACTTTTATCGGTCTAGGTTCTTTTGGCAATGCGATGGGACACCTTGTGTAGGCCTAAGGATCAAGGTGGATTGGGCATTGAAAACCTCAAAATCAAAAACAAGTGCTTACACATCAAATGGTTGTATAAGCCATTTAACGAGGAAGGTGTTTGGCAAAGGTTGCTGCATAACAAATACATGAACTCCAAAATGTTATCCCAAGTAAATGTGAAGCCTACTGATTTGCTATTTTAGAGGAGCTTGATGAAGGTCAAGTCATCCTTTTTTAAGAGAGATTCCTTTAAGGTTGGTGACAGCCAATCGACGAGTTTCTAGGAAGATACCTAGTTGAGTGACACTCTATTAGCTCTACAATACCCAACCCTATATAATATTGTGTTTAGAAAAGGGGATTATGTGGCTTTTGTTCTTGGGGCTAGTCCTTTAAACATCCAATTTTGCAGGGCTTTACTGGGCGACAAATGGACTAAATGGATCTATTTGTTTTTTAGGTTGATGTCGATCAATCTAAATTATATGTCATATTCGTTCCAATGGAGGTTAACCACTAATGGTGTCTTCTCTGTGAAGTCCATGTATGCAGATCTTATGGATTCTGGACCTATTTTTTGCAAAAGAACATATTTGAAAAATGAAGGTTCCTTCCAAGATCAAAGTTTTCATGTGGTTTTTGCAGAGGGAGGTAGTCTTACCAAAGATAACCTTGCTAAACATAACTGGCATGGTAGCAAAAAATGTTAATTTTGTGATTAGGAGGAGACAATTCATCGTTTATTTCTGTCATGTCCATTTACTACCTTGATCTGGCACACAGTTCATGTTACATATAATTTAGCACTGCCAATGAGTATTCCAAATTTATTTGGAAACAGGGTTCGTTGGAATTCATCATAAGCTTAAGGGTCAAATCCATGTGGTAGTTTGTGCCATTCTCTGGGCAATCGAAGGTGTGGCGAGATAAGCAACGATGTTCAAGTTCAAAAGTGGGTAGCTATTAAAAGTTCATACATACGACACTTTTATAGATATTGGCGAAGAATACGAGTGGCATTGATGAAAATGAGAAAAATCATCCATGTTTAAAGTAAATTATTAATGAGTTAGACAAAAATTTGAATCCTTTTATGCTTCACAGGATGAAATTTACCTCAAATTTGTGTGTAATGATTTCATTGGCTAAGAAGTCGAGGGAGGACGATTTTACTGGTGTCAGTGTTGTAAAGTTACATATATTTAGGATGGTGATAACAACAACTAGATATTTCGATAAAAACACTTGACTATCAATATAGTATGCATCAGAAGTAGATGACTTTTCAGTTACACTGGAGTAGGGTCTGTTGATCCAAAATTAAAATTATAGTACTAGTTACTACAAAAATAACCTTGTTGGACCTATTGATAATGATTTTATCATGAATTAATATAGGATGAATGGCATTCCTTAAGTATTAAGTTGTCGTGGTATTCCTCAAAAGGACATCAAGGGAGTGGGTTCCAATGAAACATAACAAGGTACCATGGCAGGATGGTTTTTGATTGAGTTTATTGATTGTTTTTTTTTGGGGGGGGGGGGGGGGGGGTCATTAAGAAAGATTTGATGGCCATGTTTGTTGATTTTAATCACCAATTATTGCCTCTTATCTTCATTTCTAAATAGTTAGCCCCACTAACTTATTTCTCTCAACATGCAAGCATGCCACCTCATCCTTCAACATACATGGAAAAAGCCCACCACAACATGCAGACTTGCATAAGGAAAAACCACCTCAACATGAAAGGATGCATGCGATTTTCCATTCTATTATAATATTTATATTATACAATAATCAAACATCATACATCATATTTATTTCCATGTTTAGTTCTCATATTATTACTTTAAATATACATGTTCTGCACAATCTATTCTCAATGAAGTATACTGCAAATAGTTCCCGTAACAATGTGCGGCCTATCATCTTGTTTCTCTTAATTTTGAGTAATAACTCTTGTGGCAAATGTGACATATGCAACAAAGATTCATCAATACTGGCCCATGTGCCTCCTTAATGCGAGCTTTGATCTTTTTATAGAAATGATCATAAATAGTGGCAATTATAGTGTGGATATCTCAAAACAATATGGTAGCATGGATATTAATAAAGCCTACTCAAATGGCAAATACAACACATCGGGTTGATTTCTAAAATTGATTTCAAGAAAGGTTATGATAAGGTAAATTGGAAATTTGTCCAACAAAACCCACACATGACAGGCTTCTCTTTGAGGTGGTGCCAATGAATTTATGATATTGTCAAAGACGGAAGTAATAGTATGAAGGTGAACAATGACGTTGAGAGCTATTTTTTACGAAGTGGTAACTTAAAACAAACATACCACTTAGTTAGATGTGGTGCGGCAATGCATCTAACTTCAACGGCATCAACCGCTACTAGTAAGGATGATAGGCATGCCGTAACTCCAACATAAACTTGTCTGAGGAGGCGGTTTTCGATGAAGGCTCACACGGGAGAAGGAGACAACTCCGATGATGGTACTGGTGGCAGCCGCCAATGGGGAGGAGCCGAACACAGGAGTAGTCGAGGAAGCGATAACGATTAATGTCGGCAATGGTGTTTTTTTTTCAACTTATAAATGAAGTTGTTACATGATTAGTGGGGCACTAAAAAATGTTGAATGTCAAAGATTGGAGTTAACTGGTGAGATGTATGGGATCTCTCCAACCGGTGATTAATTTTAATGATGTCACTCGGTGAACTTCCAGAAAAAAAGGAAGAAAAGAAAAACACGTCACCATAGAATCTAGCAGCGTCATCCTCCATTCTCCTCTTGAGGTGAGAATCCCAGAAGGTCAACCAACCGGCGGAATCAAAGTCTTATCCTTCCACTCCCAGGTCTGGATTCCGTCCATGGCGTCCCAGGATCACCACCACCACCACCACCACGGCGGCCACTCCCACGACGACGACCACCATGACCACCACCATCACGGGTGAGTCTGACCGCCTCCGCCACGCCATCCTTCTCGCCGTCCGCGCAGCCGACTAAACCAGCGCCTGTTCTGCTCTGCGCTTGCAGGGATGCCGCCGGGAAGGGGGCGGGGGCGGGGTCCTGGGTCGGCGAGGACGGGCGCGTGTGGCACTCCCACGATGGCCTGGCGCCGCACTCCCACGAGCCCATCTACTCCGCCGGGGACTTCTCCAAGCGCGCGCCGCCGCTCGACTCCCGCAGCTTCGCCGACCGTGCCTTCACCGTCGGCATCGGCGGCCCCGTCGGCACCGGGTACGCCCGGCTTTTCTCCTACAGTTGCTTAGGTGGCGGACTGGCCGTTATGCTGTGTTGTCCGGCTAGATAGGAGCGGTCTCTGCTGCATTTTTACTCTGAATCTGCCTGTGTTTCCCGCCTAGTGTCGGTGCAGATGTCAGCTATAGCCTATAGATTGGTATAGAATGGTGTAGGTACTGTTGATCTTTGGAGATAATTGTGGATGCATGTACTACACACATTTAGCGCTGAAAAATGTTACTTTGACCACAAATCTGCTGTGAAATGTTGGAGTTATTCTTGGGCAGAATAGACATTCTATGTTCCCTTTTTTCCTGGTGTGATTACTGATTGGTGAAAACTGTGCTTACAGCTATACAATGTTCTGTTGTTCTTGCTGTTGCGGTTATGTTTCCCTACCACAGTATAACATCCTAGCATTTTGGAATTTGGAAGCGAGTTCGGGAGGTCTGGTCAATTTGGAGAAATTTGTGCACAGCCTTCTTGTGTTAACAAAATAACCTCATGTGGTGAAGCAAGGGTTTCTAATTTCATATCATAGCAACTATGAAATGATGAAGTGAGATGACCCCCACATTCTTCTCTGTTTTGCCTTATGCAGGAAGACTGCCCTGATGTTAGCACTCTGCACTTCCCTGCGTGACAAATATAGTCTTGCAGCGGTATGTACCATGGTTCTACCCTCACCCTGTGCTTCTCTTAAGATTGCTTAAGCTGTTATCTAATTTTTCTGGATCAAACTGCACCTTTTGCCGCATCTTTGGGCATCCAACTGTCACCATCATACCATCCAAAGATATATTCAGTTGGTCCTGTTTCTGAACTGCAAACGGTTGATTCATAAAACAGGTCAATTTTTGTCTGTGGTGGCCAGCATTGAAATCTAATTACTTAACATTCTTGCGATATTTATTTTCTTAAACACAAATACCTAATAGTCTCAACCCTGTATGCTTGAATTATACTACACCCTTAGGATTTCTCTTTCTTTGCTTCTTATTATGTGCAGGTCACAAATGATATATTCACAAAAGAGGATGGAGAATTCTTGGTCAAGCATGGAGCTCTTCCTGAAGAGCGTATACGTGCCGTTGAAACTGGAGGCTGCCCTCATGCAGCTATACGGGAGGACATCAGCATAAATCTGGGCCCTCTGGAGGAGCTATCCAACTTGTACAAGGCCGATTTGCTGCTCTGTGAATCTGGAGGAGGTATTGTCCCTGTTGAATCCCACATTGGAATGTTTATCATCGCGTTTGTTTAGACCACCTTAGGCCCTGTTTGATAGCAAAGCATTTTCTAAGTATTATGAGAATACTACAGTTTTTTAGATTACAGTAGTTTTATTTATAACGAGCTGTTTGATTACCACTAAAAACTGTGGTTTTAATACCGTGGTATTTAGGAAACCATGGTTTTTTCTCTGCATAAAAAAAAGACCTCTGGACCTCTTTTTTAAAAACAGAGCAGCCATAAAAAACGAGGGGACGCATCGTTATCTTTACCCTCGCTTCCATGCCGCCGTTGCCACCGCCTTGTCATTTCTGGAGTTGTCTCCCTCGGCGGCAAAATTGTACGAGGCCTCGCATGACTCGCTGCTCCTACCTAGAGGCCATGCATGGCATGTTTTCACATGGGGTTGCAATGGATCGCACCTACCTGGATGCGTGGATCTCTGCGTTCTTATGCATGATACGGCCAGCCAGGTAGAGCAGCGCTGTTCTTAGGCCGGTCTGTTGCTGGATGCAATGGCTAGCCAGCTAACAGCTAGAAAACAGGCTTGTTTGCAGTGCTAACAGCTAGTCAACTAATTTCACGTCACTGTACCAAACAGGTTCTTAGTGTTATCAGTTGACTGTTTGGAAAATGTCCTGTATCCTCTTTGTTTTGAGATGAAACCTGTATTTTTTTTCCGTAATATTGTTTAGGAATATGCACCGTGTGTCGTTGATTTTTCTCAAGCTATATTGTTGTTTCTTGGCATTAGTTGAACATCTCATGATCCCTTTGCTTCTGGATATTGGGTGGCTGAATAGTATCGTCATGGCCCAACTTGTGCCATTTTATGATCAAGTCCATGATCAGTGAGCAGGCACTAAGAAAGCTACTTTTTGTGCATCTTGTGCGCAGATAACCTGGCTGCCAACTTCAGCAGGGAGCTAGCAGACTACATAATCTACATCATCGACGTGTCTGGCGGGGACAAGATACCAAGGAAAGGCGGCCCTGGTATAACCCAGGCAGATCTTTTGGTGCGTTCCTACCCTCACCAAACCATTCAACCACAATGCAAACCTGCACTGTCAAACTGATCTATCTTGTCACCGGCTTGAGACGCACCCACCAGTTTCACCAACTCGGATCATTCGTTCCAAACGCAGGTCATAAACAAGACGGACCTCGCCTCCGCGGTTGGAGCCGACCTAGCCGTGATGGAACGAGACGCCCTTCGGATGCGGGAAGGAGGGCCCTTCGTGTTCGCCCAGGTTCGAGACCAAATCACACACACCGGCAGTTCTGTCTTCCTCGTCGCGATGGCGATACCATGAAACTCATTCTGTTCTGCACAATTGCGGCACGCAGGTGAAGCACGGGGTTGGCGTGGAGGAGATCGTGGACCACGTTCTGCAAGCCTGGGAGATCGCCACCGGCAACCAGCGCCGATAGTCTCCATCATGGGGCACGTAATTTTCGGGCATGTGTTGATGTCGCCCGCAATTGTAAATTGTGGAGCCGTCTTCTTTTCGCCCCGAATAAACCACGCGTCGTGTAGTACTGCACGCTGAAAAAATAACGGTGTGTGCTTTGCAGCGTACTGCTGCTAGGAACTGAACCTGAATACCGTGGGATGAGTTCTTTATGTAACTTGATCAGATGCATGGTTCTTGATGGGAATTAATAATAAGCAAAACAAAAGTTTGTAAATGTGATGTTTGACATTGTCGTCTTCGCTGTGTCACGGGCACCCTGGAGAAACAAACAGTAAGTTTGTTTTGGATAATAAGTGGATGGCAAAGATGGTTTGTTATGGGATCTTGAAGCATGTTAAGCAGTAGTACGTCAGGAAGCTACACCAGATCTCTCGTATTCGGCACAAATGGAGAACTACGACGGTTCCTGGAGAGCAGTCCACCGAGATCATCATGCAAAGTTTTCTAAAATGACGGGAATTGAAAGTGTAAACCCTGCTGCAGCTCAAAACGAAGAAGAAAAGGAAAAAAACAAATATGCGACTCCGCTGGGGATCGAACCCAGAATCTCTGGTTTCGTAGACCAGCGCCTTATCCATTGGGCCACGGAGTCCTATGTGATACGTTGGCACACACATTCCACAACTCCCAGCGATAATGAGAAGGGAAATTAAAAAAGGCAAGAGTGCTCAACACTACATCTAAGTGTGAAAGTTAAATTATATCCTTAAAATTGTACACATGTGTAGTACTACCTCTGTCCTGGTTTATTGGTCCCCTTCGCATATCGTGTTAAATTTTGACTTTAGATTTAAGTAACAAAATGTTAATGCATGTAATGAAAAATAATATCACTGAAAACTATGTCCAAATACGAATACAACGATATAATTTTTGATGACATGCATTATTATTTTCTTAGTTAAATTTATGATCAAAGTTTGGCACAAGAACTAATAAACCAGGACGGAGATAGTAAACATCTGTAAGTGTGCAAGCAACAGTCATTTCTTTAATGTAAATAGAATATGCTCGTATATATATTGGGCACAAGAATTAATAGCGTGAGTGAATTCCCCACATTGCTTATCTCTTGTGTTCAAAAAAGGGCACTAAAAAGTACTCCATCCATTCCTAAATGTAAAGTCTTTGCAGAGATTTCAATATGAACTACATACGAAGCAAAATGAATGAATCTACACTATAAAATATATCTATATACATGCGTATGTAGTTTATATTAAAATCTTTAGAAATACTTATATTTAGGAACGGAGGGAGTACCATCTTTTCCTCCCGAAACCAAGGCTTGCAAGCACAGGAGAAATCCAAAAAGAGGCTTTCATCGCACCTTTAACATATTTTTTATAAGAACATCCATGACCTATGATCAAGTGTGAAATTGTACAGATATTTAGGAAACATGTGCATGCACCGTGTCAAATATATCTCCACTACTATTAAACAATCGAGTTGTGGCAGAAACATTACATCTCAGCCACACACCCGCCATCTCTCAATGGACCGGATTGCCTCAATGTTGTATCACATCTAATTCACATCATTTACTATAATTAATTTTATTTTAATCATAATCAATTAGCAATAATTACCATGATCTCCGTCATCATAATTAAGCAATAATTATCTATATCTATATCTATACTACTTATAAAAAAGCAAACATTATTTTCTCTAAGCGCACCCCACAAAACGTACACGGATCCATTACCACCGCATGATTAGTCCCACTAAACTCAATCTAACGGCTAGCCTTAACCTAATCTGTTCTCTGTGTGCACTTAGCAATTTACATTGACTGACCGTACTCCACCATGGAGGAAAATATGAAAGTCCACGTCTGGTCAATTAGGAAACTATAATCACGAACGCATCCAATTATTAGGAAACTAATCACAACACATCCTATTATTTGAAAACTAATCAGGGACGCATCCTATTATTAGGAAAATAATCATGAGCGCATCCTATTAGAAAAATAATCACGGACGCATCATCTCCACTACTATTAAACAATCGAGTTGTGGCTGAAACATTACATCTCAGCCACACTCTCAATGGACCGGATTGCCTCAATGTTGTATCACATCTAATTCACATCATTTACTATAATTAATTTTATTTTAATCATAATCAATTAGCAATAATTACCATGATTTCCGTCATCATAATTAAGCAATAATTACCCAGATTTCGCTCCAACCTAGAGACCTGTACCTCGCGTCGTCCAGGCCTATTTTAATCATAATCAATTAGTAATAATTACCATGATCTCCGTCATCATAATTAAGCAATAATTACCGCGATCTCACTCCAACCTGGAGACCTCCACCTCGCGTCGTCCAGGCCTCGCTCAAACCTCTCGATCCGGATTTCTCAGGCAGCCCTCCTCGCGCCGTCCAGACCTCCTTGCTCCAACCCCTCGCCGTCCTCGCTTTGTGGTTGTGCTCTCACCGTGCCATCGACCAAGTCTCACCACCACGTCCACATCCACATATGTGTGTAGACATCACCATCGGCCCTAGGAATCCATACCCGCTGCTGCCTTGATTACTGAGGTGCGTGTTCTGATTTCAGCTTCAAGTTCACACGGATATGAATTGAATGATCACGAGAGAATTAACCACGACATGGACGGGCTTCATGTACGATCCGTACGTCTATGGTTACAAGTGCACGTACCTCTAGCTAGACAAGAAATCAATTAACCTGCCTCTCTGCTTGTTTGAGGCTAGCTTTGTGTACATGTGCTGGTGCTGCTCTGTGAATTGGTTTAGCGTTCTGAATCCAACATATTTTTTATATTGATGTTTTGTCGGGTGTTTCAACAGCCCTGAGCGGATACGTCTACGAGCGAGCGAACAAGCGGACGTGTTACGTCTGATATGCAGTCGGGGATCAAATCCACTAGGACCGATCAACAGAATTCAGAGGTGCGTGTTCTGACCAAATCAATTCAACTCAAATTGTCACTGTTGTAGTTAGCTCCCTCATTTTTTACTGATCATTAGATCTTTCGGAATGTGATGTACTGATTATTAAAGGTTTCGGAGTGTGCGTGCTGGAAGTTGTTTTTTTATGACATTATCGATCTCACTTTTACTATATAGTTCAGTATTCTTAATGTCTGCATTATGTATCCTCTATGTAGGGTCTTGTAGACACGATCGCTGCTGGTGAGTCATGTGGTGATCGGATTGGTAAAATGATTGTGCTCCCAAGGACATTTCCTGGTGGCGATAGAGATATGAAGAGAAGGTTCCTAGATGCAGTGGCCATAGTGCAGCGATGGGGTAAACCAGATTACTTTATCACGATGACATGCAACCCGTACTGGGAGGAGATAACAACAGAGCTGATGCCCGGACAGCTACCACAGGACCGGCCAGACCTGGATGATGCAGGTTCGTTCTTCTTTGATTTATTTTTATTCACGCTATTTTGTAGTCAACCATACTGTGTTAGCTTTTTTATTTTTTTTATTTGAATCATCATTTTATTTAAATACATATGGGTATGCTATGAATTCTGAAATATTTTTAGATGGTTTTCGATTTCTGAAATGTGTTTAGAATTCTGAAATGGTTTCATGTTGTGAATTATGAAGTAGTTGTTGGGGAACGCGACAGAAAACAAAAATTTTCGGTATAACGAGCACGCCCAGGACCACTATGGAGACTGCATACAAGGTTTGATCTGATCCGTACCGACTCGAAGCGCAGCAGAAGAAGAGTCGGTGGAGATCGTTGGTGTAGATCCCCGCAGCTAGGATTTACAACCTCCCAACCGCGAGGATGTACTCCCTCGTCGGACAGCCCTTCGGGAGGCGGTCGGACAGTCCCCCGGACGATGTCGCGGACAGCCCTTCGGGAGGACCCTCGAAACTCGAACGGAGACTCGGACAGCCCTTCGGGAGGACACTCGAACAACCCCTCGGGCAAAAGACCGAAACTACGACCTCTCTACGGGGTTGCACACATACGGTGTCAGCTATCCGGCAGGGCTTCGCCGTCCAGAACTAGTTCCTGCCGGAACCCAGACAGCCTTTCGGCTCTACGAAACTCTTTTCGTGGGAGGGAGAGAAGAAGCCAGATAATGCATGGCATGTGTATGAGAGCAAGGGATGAAGAGATGGCAGCCCCCATCTCCTCTATTTATAGGAAACCCAAGGGGTAGGGTGGTTTTACAAGAAAACCCAAAATGCACATGGATGAAGTCCTTCCACAAGGACCCAAGTGAGAAATCAAGGGACAAGTGGGGGCTCCAAGGAGGAGCCCCATGTGGCCGGCCATCTCCTTGTAGGGGCCCCCCCAAGGGGGCCTCATCCATCCATGTCACCCCCAAAAATATCTTGGGACAAATCCCAAAAATAATGGCTTTCCAAAAAATAACCATAAAGCTGATTTTCACTATTCACGACGACATTTTTCAGCGTCCGTTCGAACTGAAAATATTTATGTGTGCTTAGAACATTTCCAGTACACACTAAAATAATTTTCAACGCGTTCTGGAACAATTCCAGTTTAGTGATTTTCATCTGCGAAAAGCATCTGAAGTGGTTCCGGCAGCTCCGGAACATTTCCGGTTTTTCTTCCGGAAAATTCCCAGAAGTTTCCAGAATGATTCTGGCACCCCCCAAGAATTATCAGGCATGTGCCGAAACCATTTTGACTTAATGGTATTCCCTGAAACAACTTTTCAGTTTCACCGAAACTCATCCGGTGTTCTCTCTGCGGAACTTTTCCGCTGTCCGAAACTTTTTTCGGTGATTTTCTCTCAGACTCCCTGTCTAGTATTCAGCAGATAGATGACCCTTAAGCGTGTGACCCTATAGGTTTGGTGAAGCATAGACATGACCTGAAACCCCTTCCGATCAATGATCAACATCGGAGCCGTGGACACCCATATTGACCCCTATACCCACACGAATGAATATTCGAGTGAACCTCCAGTTGCCGTGAGCTATTCCTGTTGCTTCGCGATATGTCACAAAACACCCGAGGTGAGATTTATTGCACTGCCGTGGATCAACAATTTGTCCACTATGCAAGTTACCTCGTTGCCGGTTTTGTTCTCTTTTCTCGTTTCCGTGTTTCGGTATCCCAGTGATCAAATCACAAGTTGTCTGGCCAGACGATGATGGATACCGTTTCACCGAGAGGGCCCGAGTATATCTCTCCATCGTCGGAGGAGCAAATCCCAATCTTGAGCTATCTCGTTACTTGCCATACTTTTCCGTGAACCCGTAAGCCGCCGTAATAGCCACCCAGTTACGGATGACGTTTAACAAACCCCAAAGTTCACGAAGCAAGTACGAAGGAACTCGATACTCTCATGGTCTAAGGAATTATGCAAACATTAACTTCCCTGTGTAAAATACCATTAACTTGTGACGAATGTATCTCATAGCATAACATCAATTTGGGTCGATTCAACACAAGTGTTCTACCAACAATTTGTGCCCTCAAAATTGCCGGCATAGACATGCCCATGATCAGGAAAACATAATCATCATGCAATACTTGAGCCAGTCTTAGAGGCATGACTAGGAATACATTTTACAGTTTATTAACCCACACGTGCACATGGGTTTTCCTCAGAGCCTTTATGGATATACGGGCTCGGGAGCCACAGCAGTTATAGCATGGATCATAAACATTCATTACAAACCAGGAGATACAAAATAACTGTTATTACTGCCTCTAGGGCAGTTCTCCTACAGACTCCCACTTGCACTAGAGTCATAATCCAGTTACATGGCTTCCCTAACACCAATGGCTATCCGGTGTTGCTCATGCTTTGCTCGTGGTAGAGGCTTCGTCATCGGGTCTGACACATTCAGATCCGTGTGAACTTTGCATACTTTCACTAAACCCTCTTCGACATGATGTCGAATGAGTTTATATTTGCGTTGAATATGTCTTGTCTTATGGTGCGAACTTGGTTCCCTTGCCTGAGCCACGGCGCCACTATTATCACAATAGATCTCCACCGGGTCCAGAGCACTTGGAACCACACCAAGGTCTTCAAGAAATTGCTTGATCCAAACCGCCTCCTTGGAGGCTTCTGAAGCTGCAACATACTCCGCCTCCGTCGTAGAATCCGTCACAGTATTTTGTTTGGAACTTTTCCAATCAACTGCGCCACCGTTCAATATGAAAACATAGCCTGATTGAGATTTGAAGTCATCTGGGTCAGTCATGAAGCCTGCATCAGTGTAACCACTTACAATGAGCTCTTCATCACCTCCGTACACAAGGAGTAAATCCTTGGTCCGTCTGAGGTACTTAAGAATACCCTTGACTGCGGCCCAGTGTTCCAATCCTGGATCACTTTGGTACCGGCTGCTAACACTTAGCGCATAGGAAACATCCGGTCTTGTACATAGCATGGCATACATAATAGAACCAACTGCCGAGGCATATGGAACATCATTCATTTGTACTCGCTCATCGAGAGTTCGAGGACTCTGATTCTTGCAAAGCACTGTGCCAGGTGACATGGGGAGTAGGCCTTTCTTGGAGTTCTCCATGTTGAACCTTTTCAACACCTTGTCAATGTACGTGCTTTGGCTAAGCGCTATCAGGCGTTTTGATATATCTCTATAGATTCTGATGCCCAATACATATGCCGCTTCGCCTAAGTCTTTCATTGAAAACCTTTTCTTCAATGAGTCTTTTATTTCACTAAGAAAATTCACGTCATTTCCAATCAACAATATGTCATCCACATACAAGATTAGAAATGCTTTTGCGCTCCCACTAAACTTCTTGTAAACACAAGATTCTTCGTCATTTCTGATGAAGCCAAACTCTTTGACCACTTCATCAAAACGAATGTTCCAGCTCCTTGACGCTTGCTTCAGACCATAAATGGCTTTCTGAAGTTTGCATACCTTTCCAGCATCCTCATGAATGACAAAACCTTCTGGCTGTATCATGTATACATCCTCTTTGAGGTTTCCATTTAGGAAAGCCGTTTTGACATCCATCTGCCATATTTCATAATCGAAATAAGCAGCAATTGCTAGTAATATCCGAACAGACCTAAGCATAGCTACGGGCGAGAAAGTCTCGTCGTAGTCCACTCCTGGAACTTGCGTGAACCCTTTCGCGACAAGTCTAGCTTTGTGGATAGTAATGTTAC
This sequence comes from Thinopyrum elongatum, assembly GCA_011799875.1. NCBI lineage: Eukaryota > Viridiplantae > Streptophyta > Magnoliopsida > Poales > Poaceae > Thinopyrum > Thinopyrum elongatum. Next base: position 504,182,837 of record CM022297.1, on the reverse strand, counting down.
CATCCGCGTCCGTCTTCCTTTTGAAAATCCATTTACAACCAATCGGCTTTACGCCTTCTGGAAGTTCTTCCAAGTTCCAAACTTGGTTTTCGTACATGGATTCCATTTCGGATCTCATGGCCTTGTGCCATTCTTTTGAGCTGGGCCCCGCCATCGCTTCCTTATAGTGCGCAGGTTCATCGTCTTCAAGAATGAAGATTTCGTTATGAAACCATTCAGGAGGCTGGATAGCCCTACCTGATCTGCGCGGTTCAGTTACAACATTGTCTGAAGTCTCCGCATCACATGCGACAACTTCCGGCTCGGTTGTAGGGATAATTAGCGGAATTTCTTCCGGTTCCTTAGCCATATCAACGGTCACCGAAGATTCACTAATCTCATTTAGTTGTACTGTCCTCCCACTCACCTTTTTCGTGAGAAACTCTTTCTCGAGAAATTGTACACTCCTTGCAACAAACACTTTGTTATCGGACGGGTGGTAGAAAGAATACCCAATGGTTTCTTTGGGGTAACCTACAAAGTAGTATTTGTCTGCTTTGGGATCGAGTTTGGTTGGCTGTAAACGCTTTACATATGCCTCACAACCCCAAATCTTGAGATGCGACATATTGGGTTTCTTCCCATACCATAATTCAAATGGCGTCGTTTCAACAGACTTTGATGGTGCCTTGTTTAGTATATGAGCAGCAGTTTCCAGTGCGTGACCCCAAAAAGATATCGGAAGATCCGTAAGAGACATCATCGACCTTACCATGTCCAACAAGGTTCGGTTACGTCGTTCCGATACTCCATTTCTCTGTGGAGTTTCGGGAGGCGTAAGCTGTGAAACGATTCCACGGTCACTTAGATGTTGGCCAAACTCATGACTAAGATATTCGCCTCCACGATCAGACCGTAGGAACTTAATCTTTTTGTCACGATGATTTTCTACCTCATTCTGAAATTCTTTGAACTTTTAAAAAGTTTCTGACTTATGCTTCATTAAGTAGATATAGCCATATCGACTTAAATCATCAGTAAAAGTCACGAAGTAGAAATACCCAGCCCGTGCGGCTGTGTTCATTGGACCACATACATCACTATGTATTATTCCCAACAATTCACCCGCCCGTTCAGGATGACCCGTGAACGGCGTCTTGGTCATTTTCCCCATCAAGCAAGCTTCACATGTGTCAAATGATTCAAAATCAAGGGACGGTAAAACTCCATCTTTATGGAGTCTTTGCATGCGTTTCTTTCCGATGTGGCCAAGTCGACAGTGCCACAAGAAAGTGGTGGTGGTATCAGCCTTCTTAAGGCGTTTAGCATTCACGTTAAAGACATCATTTCCACATTCAAGATTTAGTATGAAAACGCCACCAACAATGGGTGCAAATCCATAAAACATATCCTTACAATAAAGTGAACAACCATTGTTCTCAGACTTGTACGAATACCCATCGTGTACTAAACATGATCCAGAGATAATGTTTCTACACAACAGTGGAACAAAATAACAGTTACTTAGTTCTAAGATAAATCCTGAAGGGAGACGTAGAGGCATAATGCCGACGGCTTTAGCGGCGATCCCTCTAGGGCGGTTCTCCTACAGTAGTTACCTATCGCTTATGCAGATATGACCTTCCTAACTACTGATTTGCCACATACATGACTTTCCTAACTTGCTACTGATATTAATCAATTTATATTCCAAAAATAATTTGTGGGGTCAGGTATGTCTTTCACTCCTAAATAATATCAATGTTTACCTAAAATAAAAATGGATTCTATGGAGTTAATGGCTTGGCAGAACTCTTGCTAAATTACATATAAACACTACAATCTGATCCAACTTTACACAATGCAGATCTGAAAGGGAAAACCCAAATTGCTATGATCTGAGATTCACACTGATGTTTCATGAGCTTTGGTCTCTGTAATACTGGAACTAATCCAGTCACTTGTTCAGGTGTCAAAAATAAGAGGATGCGGATGTTTCCAACACTTATCTTCAGGAGTGAAATTGTTTTGCCGCTGAAAAGGAGCATGTGTTATTTGTCTTCCATGTCATGTCAAAAACATGTTTAGTTCCCTTAAATTAGAGTGAAAAACAGGGTAACCTGTTGCCTAAGGTTAATGTGATATTTTATTTTTGTCAAATGGCTTGAAATTTCTTTAACATCAATTTTAATGCTAATGTCATGTACCGTCATATTTTGTTTCCAAACTGTGGCATGAAGTTATATTGCCAGTTTCTGTCATGTTTGGTTCACAAATATATATTGCCAGTCCGTGGTTTGAAGCTCTGTTGCCAGATTCTGTCATTTACAGTGCATAAAATCTATCTGTACTTTTACTGTCAAAATTGACTTGTACACAATTTGACATTTTCAGACATTGTGCTTACCTGTGCTTGTTTTTGCTATATTTAGTATAGATAGTGTTCTAACAGATTTTATAAAGTAGGTCAATAGCTGAATCGTGTATCCTTGACTTGATAGACAAGTTCAAAGGATTTACATTCTTCAGAGTGCATGACTGACACGCTAGATTCTAACTTCGACTACTTGCATAATCAACTTTCAGTCCAAGGAAGCTTCAGGTCTTACCTTGGAAATTTCTTTTGCCTCTTTCATCCAGCACGAACATGTTTTCCAATTATTGATTACACTGATTGTAAACAAAAAAAGTTCCCAATAATCTCTTCTACAATAGTCCAACATAATCAAAGAAGTCACTAAAAGTAGCTAGGAAATACCAAGGAAACCTGCAGGCATGGCCGCACGGGCATCCTCGATCTCCAAAAAAAAGGCATGGGACATCTTCTTCGTGTGGCTGCCGCAATAATCAATCCTCCTCCCTCGACACTTATGTCGCTGCTCCCCTTCCCGCGATCCAATTTTTTCTCTCTTCCATAATTCTATGATACGTGCGTTGCACGTGCACACTTACTAGTATGACAAGAATGAGGAGTGTTCAAAAGAGGGGAGAACTGGAAGTTTTGAGTAGCATGCCACATAATAAAGGTAGTCAGTACGACAACCATCTTCGATCTCGCCAAGTTTCCGATGATATCGTACGACAAAAGCTTCATTCGAACATTATCAACAAGGAAGAGAACCTTTCTTTCCGAATCAAGAGCGACAATGTGATAATCAAGCCAACAGAACCAACCATCCTCATCACTGTGAAGCAAGTCGTCCCTTCCAAATGCATTTTCCATACTAAGACGATACTTCAAAGACCATTTGTAGGAATCACAAGTATCAAGATTGAGAACATCAACTGTATGACGGCTCTCCTCTGGAAGTTCACACTGCAAGAACCCTGATGATTGACCAAAGCAACAAGACAGAAGATCTGATTTGCGATGCGGCAACTTGATAGTAAAATCATGGGGTGGTATGCCCGAACCCATTACCTCCAACCCCAGAATGTCATCCCCGTTTGTGTGCATGTGTATCTACATCCATTTCTGCGACAAGTAATTCCGAACGGAGGGAGTACAAAACTCCTCCAATAAAGTGGTGTGGATTAAAAATATTTACACAAGGCCTCCATGCAACATCCACAATCCATGTGGATAGGCCAGACGAGAACACCTGAAGTTTGTTGATACCTGCAAAATAGCCATCAAACTTCTCCTTAATGCAAATGACATAGAACTGTGCCGACCATGATGGATCGAAGGCCAAAAAAGCGTCACCCACGAACTCAGTTGGGTCAGGGTGAGTATCAGGAACAGGAAGTGACCTCCACTCCTGTGTTGCAGGGTTACACACGATGAAGTGGCAAGGTTTCGGAGAAGTATATCTGCTCTTGTACTTACAAAGAACTAGGCTATTGCAACAGTCCACAAATTGTAAATACTCATGGTGCGGCAAGAATGTAAGAGCCCCATTAATTCCCTCATCATTTGGGGACAGGCTAACAAGTTTGGGAACAGGCCAATAATCTGTGCCTCCTTCGTGAAAAAGACCAGTGGGAATTTTCGGCAGTTTCTCATGGTAGTATGGATCGGAGGCGAAGGCAAGCCATGCCTTGCAGACACATTTGAAGCGGCAAAAAGACTTGAATGGCATTCGGGAGAGGATTTCCACCACTAGATCATCAGTTAGACTGGCGGCAACAATCACCTTCTTAGAATCCATTTTTATATGGCAGCATACTGAAAGGCAAAATTGGCAATGAAAAATACAAAAGATATCATTTTTTGACCATGGTAAACTGAGAATAAGTTACTATGGGGTTTAATCAATTAAAAAACTGTTTCATTTGGAACAAAGAAGATCTAGAACTGAGCTGTGGTTTAGAGGTTTGCAGAGTGGGTAAAAACAGGCAGGTGTGCTAAATAAAGTGTACGTATCTCCATGAGATGTTAGCAATCTACCTCCGTTCTACACAGGGTTTATTTGTGTACATGGAAAATAATTGGATTTCACATGTATCATTTAACCTCCGTCCCAAAATAAGTGTCTCAACTCTAGTACAACTTTGTACTAAGCTTAGTACTCATACATCCGTATTTAGACAAATCTAAGATAAGAATTTTGGGACGGAGGGAGTACAAAGTTGAGACACTTATTATGGGACAAAGGGAGTATGTAACACAACAACCCAATATTCTGAGTAAATAGCATAAAACTATTACTTTACAGACTAGGGTTCCAAAAAACTACCTTTTTTAATTTTTCTCAGATAACTACCAAGTGGGTGGTCGGCTGTTTCAAAAAACCTAAATCGTCGAGTATTTATCAGTTGATCACGATTATGACAGGTTGGGCCCGCACCTAAACAAACCGTTAGTTTGACCTTAGTTTGACCGTTAACTTACATGTGGGGCCCACATGTAAGTTTCCTCTTCCTCTTCTCTTCCTTCCTCCTCTCTCTCTCTCTTCTCTTCCCTCCTCTTTGCCTCCTGTGCCGGACCTCTCCCTTCCCGAGCCGGTGACCCCCTTCCCCTCCCAAGCCGGCGACCCTCCCCCTCCAGCCACGGCGTCGCTACCGGAGCAGCAGCAGGGCCGGCAAGGCAAGGAGGAGCAGCGACGGTGACTGGAAACGAGCAGCAGCAGGGCCGGGCAAGGAGCAGCAGCAACGCGTGGACGGCAGCAAGCAGCAGCAGGGCGACAAGAAAAGGAGCAGTAACAGCGGCGGCCGGCAAGGAGCGCCGCCGGGCTGGGCAAGGCCATCTGCGTGCCTGAGCTGGGCTGCAACTTCGCCAGGTATAGGAGCTTCGTCGAAGAAAAAGAGCAGCAGCAGCAACTACCTCGCCGGGCACAGGAGCCGCCACGCAGGTGTCCAAGATCCTGGGCATGGCCGACGCGTGGGTTGGCTCATTCGCCGGACGCCTCCGCCACCATGGGGCCGGCAAGGAGCAGCAATAGCGTTCGGCCGCGCGGCTTCTTCGGCCCGGGCCGCGACCTGGCCGCCGGCGAGCTGCCGGCGCCGTTGCTCAGGGCGGGGCCGGCAAGGAGCAGCAGCAGCGTTCGGCCGCGCGGCTTCTTCGGCCTGTGCCACGACCTGGTAGCTGGCGAGCCGTCGACGCCGTTGCTCAGGGCGGGGCCGGCAAGGAGCAGCAGTAGCGTTCGGCTGCGCGGCTTCTTTGGCCTGGCCCGCGACCTGGCCGCCGGCGAGCCACCGGCGCCGTTGCTCAGGGCGGGCTGGCGTAGCTTCTCATGGACCCGATTGCTTTTTTTCAAAAACATATAAGGACCTGATTGCTTTTCAAAAAACTTACATGTGGGACCCACATGTAAGTTAACGGTCAAACAAATGGTTATCTTACATGTGGGCCCCAATTGTCATAATCATGATTAACTGATAAAGACTCGATGATTTGGGTTTTTTGAAACAGCCACAAGAATTGTGAATCACCGCATCTATTCCTTGGTTCAGTTACAGATACATATACACAGGCGTGATCCCTACATGCACGGCCACGATGAGATGATGGCGATTGACTAGGACGCCCTACACTCTAGGTGCTACTGTTACAACAGAACGACGTTACGGTATGACATGGTACACATACAACATGACAGTTCAACACCCCTCCTCAGTCCGAACGGCGCCAGGCAAGACGTTCAGGCTGGACCGGAACTCACGAAACACCGAAGAAGGCAGCCCCTTTGTGAAGACGTCGGCAAACTGGGAGGTAGTCGGGACGTGGAGCACTTTCGCCTCGCCGAGTGCCACACGATCACGAACAAAGTGTAGATCGATCTCCACATGCTTCGTTCTTTCGTGCTGAACGGGATTGGACGACAGGTACACGACGCTCACATTGTCACAATAGACAACAGTGGCACGGCGAGGGGGACGATGAAGCTCGCCAAGAAGTTGTCGAAGCCAGCACGACTCCGCCACACAGTTGGCGATGGCACGGTACTCCGCCTCGGCGCTGGACCAGGACACGGTGTGCTGCCGCTTAGAGGACCATGAGATTAAGCTAGCACCGAGAAAAATGCAGAACCCGGAAGTGGAGCGGCGTGTGTCGGGACAACCAGCCCAATCGGCATCACTATAGGCAATAAGATTGTGGGACGAGGAGCGGTACAGCTGCAAGCCATAGTGAGTCGTACCATGGAGGTAGCGAAGAACACGCTTGAGGAGCTGATAGTGTACATCGAGTGGGGCATGCATGACAAGGCAAAGCTGCTGGACTGCGTAGGAGATATCGGGACGCGTCAAGGTAAGATACTGTAAGGCACCGGCAAGACTACGGTAAAGCGTAGGATCATGGAATTGGACGCCACCGGTGCTAGAGATCTTACTATGCGTGTCGACATGGGTGGATATAGGCTTGCAATTAAGCATATGCGCACGGTCGAGGATCTCAAGCACGTATTGTTCTTGCGAGAGGAAGATTCCGGTGGAGGAGCGATGCACATTGATCCCAAGGAAGTGGTGAATGTCGCCAAGATCGCTCATGGAGAACTCGCCGGAGAGAGATGTGACGAGGGACTGAAGCAGGCTGGTAGTGTTGGCAGTGAGGATAATGTCGTCAATGTAGAGGAGAAGATAGGCCAGGGCGGTACCACAGCGGAGAATAAAGAGGGATGTGTCACACTTGGACGACACAAAGCCAAGTGTGTGGAGGAATTTGGTGAACCGAAGAAACCAAGTGCGGGGCGCCTGCTTGAGCCCATAGAGAGACTTGTTCAGGCGACAAACATGCGTAGGACGAGCCGCATCCACAAAGCCCGCGGGTTGCTGACAGTAGACGGTCTCAGCCAAATCGCCGTGAAGAAATGCATTCTTGACGCCCATCTGCCGGATGGGCCACTCGTTAGCCGTCGCAATGCTGAGGATGACACAGATAGTGGCCGGCTTGACCACGGGACTGAACGTCTCCCCATAGTCGATGCCAGCCTGCTACGTGAAGCCGCGCACCACCCACCGAGCTTTGTACCGCGCCAAGGTGCCGTCGGGATGAAGTTTGTGACGGAAGATCCATTTGCCGGTTACCATGTTCACACCTGCAGGACAAGGAACCAAAGACCAAGTGTCATTCCGAATTAGCGCATTAAACTCATCTAGCATCACGGCGTGCCAGTGCGGGTCCTTGAGCGCTGCTCGGTACGAGGATGGTAGAGGAGAGGGGGTGGTAGAGACGTGAAGGTCAAGAATGTCCTTTGGCATGGCGTATCCAGTTTTGGCTCGGGTCTGCATAGGGTGGGGGTTAGCAGGCGGTGCAACGGGTACGGCGTGCGTTGGGAGGTGCTAATCAGGTGGCGCGGGGCTGTGAGACGAAACAGACGCGGGGGATCCACGGAGATCGAGCGTGCATGGGGAGGATCCCGAGGACGTAACGTGCGGTGGAGTGCATGGGGAGGATCCCGAGAGATCGGGTGCAGGTGGGGTCGTGGGGGTGGAGCCTGGCAAGGGACCAGGTCGGGTGGGCGTGATTGGCCCGGGCGGGCTGTTGGGGCGTGGGTGACCGACGGAACCGGGGACAGGTGGCGCACGGGAAGGGGCCGGTGGGTGCACGTGCCAGCAGAAAAGGTGGGTACGAGGAACGGAAAGCGAGAGGCGGCGGGCCAGGTGGAGGTAGATGCGCCGGATGTTCTGTGGCGGAGGATCCTGCGGGGTCAGAGAAAGGAAAGGAACTTTCATCAAATACCACATGGCGAGAAATAATAACTTTATGCGTGGATAAATCAAAACAGTGGTAGCCTTTCTGTTCACGGGGGTACCCGAGGAAGACGCAACGAGCAGAGCGAGGTGAGAGTTTGTGAGCAGCGGTCGCAGAAGTATTCGGGTAGCAGAGACACCCAAACGTGCGTAGGTGATCGTAGGTGGGGTGGATGCTGTAGAGTAGAAAGTGAGGGGTAAAATGATGAATGGCACGGGACGGACGTATGTTGAGAAGGATGGTGACGGTGTGCAATGCCTCTGCCCAGAAGGAAGAAGGGAGCGAGCCCTATAAGAGGAGCGTGCGTACTACGTCATTGGTCGTGCGGGTGTGTCGCTCGGCCTTCCCATTTTGTGGAGAGGTGTGGGGGCAAGTGAGACGAAAAGAAACGCCGTTAGAGGAGAAGTAGTCATGAAGAGCGGTGGTGAGAAATTCTCCGTCTTTGTCACACTGCACACATCGAATAAGCACGCCATATTGGGTAAGGACAAACTTAAAAAATCGGAGAAGAACATCACAAGTTTCAGACTTAGCACGGAGAGGAAAGGTCCAAGAAAAATGAGTATAATCATAAGATAATACTTGTAGCCTGAGTAACTCACAACCGGTGATGTCCACAAATCACAATGAACTAAATGAAATGGGGCGGTGGTATAGGAGGTGGATGATGGGGAAGGGAGGCGGGTATGTTTGCCAAGTTGGCATGCGGTACACAATGGTGAAGTGCGAGCATCTTTATTACAAGTGTTGAGGAAATCTAAGGAAAAACGGGAAAAAGAGGAAGAGCTCGGGTGCCCAAGCCGCCGGTGCCACAAGTCATGTGTGGAGATGGTGAAGGCCGTCGATGGTGGAGCGCCATTGTTGCCGGAGAAGGGATAGAGATCGCCTTCACTGTTGCATCTCAAAAGAACTTCCTTGGTGGCTAGATCCTTCACGGTAAAACCAGCGGGGTCAAATTCCACGGAACATAAATTATCGCGAGTAAATTTGCGGACGGAGATGAGGTTCTTAACAATATTAGGAGAAAGAAGAATGTGACTGAGGTAGAAGGGACGAGGTGGAAGATGAGCAGTACCAATGGCAAGCACAGGGAGCCGAGCTCCATTACCGACGATGATATGACGAGAATAAGGTGCTAATAGGGGATGAAACGAGGTCAAGGTACCTGGGTCCCCGGAGACGTGCGACGCGGCTCCTGTATCCATGATCCACTCGGCGGCATTCGGCGGGAAGGCGGTGCCGTAGCTGGGCGCAGCGTGCTAGAGAGCGCTGGCATCCGACGCGAGAGGCGGTGCGCCGTACGAGGCGGGTGGAGCGGGAGCGGGCGCGCCAGGGAGCATCACGGGGTAGGCCTGCTGGGGGATGCCGGGGCGGGGGCCGAGAATACCGGCGCTGTTGGGCGAGATCCAGGGGGCGCGCGGCGGAGGAAAGGGCATCCCCATCAGCGCGAAATAGACGAGCCAGGGCTGGCCCCCGGCGCCGCGCCCACCGGCTGTGTCGCCACGGCCACGGCCGCGGCCGCGCCCACGCCCGCCGCGCCACCGTTGCGGTTGGCGCCGAGCTGACCCGTGCTGGACGGCGAGGACCTGGGTACCGTTGGCGCGGGCGCGCTTGTCTAGAGTCAGTTCGGCGAGGACGAGCCGAGAGCGTGCCTGGTTGAAGGATGGCAGCGGCACGGTGGCCTGAATGATGGCGGCCTGCATGGCGAACTTGGGGCCGAGGCCGTCGAGCATCTGCAACGTGAGGGACCGATCCGTAACCGGCTCCTTGACATCAGCGAGGGCAGCGGCGATCCCTTGCAGACGACGACAGTAGTCGTTGATGGAAAGATCACCACGCACGCAGCCCCGGAACTCCTGTCCCAGATGCATGGCATGTTCAGCCTCATTGGCGAGGAAGTACTCGTGCAAGCGGCGCCAGATGGTGAACGCAGTGGAGCCGGCGGGAGCGACGACGTCAAGGAGGTCGCCGTCGATGGTGGGGAAGAACAGCAAGACGAGGGTGTTGTCGTCGTCCCTCCAGGCAGGGTCGGCGAGCCGGCGATCCACGCCGTCGCGGATGTGGTCTTCCGCATGGTACCGCGCGAGCACGAGGGTGACGTAGTTGCGCCAGCAGGTGAAGTTGCTGCCGTCGAGGGCTAGCTTGAAGTCGAGCACGCCGATGATGCTGCCGGGGATGGGAGAGGAGGGTGCAGCGGGAGGTGCCGGCACGGAGAGAGGCTCAGGGTTGGGTGGGTGGGAAGCTAAGGGAAGATCACTGGATCGAGGGAGATCAGAGGAGAGTGATGCGCGGGGCCGCTCGCCAGGGGACAGGCCGGCGGAGAGGTTTGCAGTGGCCGAGCCATCGTCGTCGCGAGTGAGGGGAGGCGAGGCGGAGGGAGAGTGGGAGGAGCTGGTCGACATGACTGGCTCTGATTACCAACAAGAATCGTGAATCACCGCATCTATTCCCTGGTTCAGTTACAGTTACATATACATATGCGTGATCCCTACATGCAGGGCCACGATGAGATGATGTCGATTGACTAGGACGCCCAACACTCTGGGCGCTACTGTCACAACAGAATGACGTTAGTATGATATGGTACACATACAACATGACAGTTCAACACAGCCGACCACCCACTTCATAGTTATTTAAGAAAAATTAAAAACCGGTAGTTTTTTGAAACCCTAGTCTGTAAAGTAGTAGCTTTATGCTATTTACTCCCAATATTCTAGAGCCACCCAACGCACATCAAGTGCCCACCCCCTTTAGGAGCTGTTTGGTTCAACAAAAGGCAACACACAAGTAAACACTAGGACAATGCCCATGCGTTGCTACGGGCAGAAGGTAACAAATGCCTCAAGTACGTTACAGCAAGCAATAAAATTTATCCTCCCGCATCCCACCTTTTTATCGACCACTGTGATTCCCAAGCAAAGCAGGATTAAATTCTCAATGTCATATTTAAGTACCTAATGAAGAGAAGCTAATGATATGTTGCAACAAGGCCTAAATTTTCTCATGGTTCCACATAAATTATGTTGCAACATGACCTAAATATTCTCCTTGCAAAAAGATAAAGCGGCATATCTCTTATCGTCCCTCCTCCCCATTCACAACTATTCACTTCATTCGTCCTTACTCTAGTATTATTGTCGCTTTGAAACATCTTCATCTCGCCTTACCATCGTTTGAGACCTTTTTAACTTCAGGAAATCAATGAAATGGCCTTCATGTACCATGAGAGATGTCGGCATGTCGTATGCTTTAACAACGAAATGGTCCTCGCCTACCCAAAGAGATGATGGTATATTGATTTCTTATCTACGAATAATGAAGATGCATGCAGTGCAATGTCAATGTTTGTCTCTCCATCTTTGATCGCAACAAATACAATTTTTTGTTGCTGAATGCCCGCGCAACTGTGACATACTTGGTAAATTTTCGTGTCACCATCTGATCCTATCGTTCTCTCGTGGGAGGCTCTATAATGGGGCGATGTCCAATGGATCCGTTATGATGCCTCCCCTTCCTAGCTTTTTTTTATACCACGGAATGATGAAAATATATATACGCGCATACCGATAAATTTTCTATTGTAATTTAAGTATCTATGTGGTGTGATTTTTTTTCATTTATATAGCTAAATATATATTATCCCTCTAGCTTAATTTATCCTCGATAGTTAGCATCTCTTCATCCGCACAACTGAACGCGTTCAACTGCGACACTCACATGCAATGTCTACATGAGACGACACAAGCAAGTTGGGCGGTGTCGTCTCCCATCCACCCATTGGCCCACATTTACTCTTGTAATTGGTTTGTGGTCGTAAGAGGGAGAACCTACTCAAAACCGAACATGCGACCAAAAATCGATCATATGAAATTTTGTCACACCTCTACTGCAACATAGGTCTACATTGAGCAACCCACCTGCAACCTACGTCTCTAATCTTACTATCTCCACTCCTCTAGTCTCTCCCCCGCATATCGGACGACGGCTTGGACCTTAGCATCAACCTCAATCACTACACTAATACTTCCTGTGATCCAAATTATAAGATGTTTTGGCAGGCTAAAAAATTTTAGCCTACCAAAACATCTTATAATTTGGAATGGAGGCACTACTATATTTTGCATGTAACTTGAACAATATACATTTATTAGTGTACTTGTAGCAGCTGAACATGTCAAAGAGGGAAATCAGCATCAAGATGGTGGAACCTACATCACCTCTGAAATTTAACATGAACAATATTCTTGATCTCTATAAAAAAATAAGAACCCTCCAGCCTGCCGAGCGCCTTATTCAACTACCCGTATTCGCCCACAGACACTTGCTCTCCTACAAACATATATATAGATTCACCAAATGACCAAGAGGTGATGCCAAAAGGACGGGCCAGCAAGCACATAATTTAAGTTGATCGACAAAACCCACCGAAAAGCTGAACACCATAACCCAGACCAAGCTTCCAAGTTCAAAACTGCCTCGGAATCAATGGAGAAACAGGATTAAAAAAACAAATTCCTTGAAAAATATACTTCTTCTCTAATTAGTTCTCCTTCTCATACAGCACTAACCTTCCAGCATTCAAGGGCAGTGATGACCTGCTGTGATACATCTTTAGCTCCACTTCCATTCATGACAAGCTTATTGTCATCTATGGAGTTGCATAATGTCTCTTAAAACATGGTGTGAATAAACAATCAGAAGGCGAGAACAAGTATTAGCTGCAAATAATCTATAATTAGGTGCCGCACCAATGTAACGTCAAAAGAAGATGCATTGTGGGAGACTCTACCATAAAAAAAGTACAAATTGTAGAAAAACATATATTCTGAATCATGCAGATGAAAGTTGTAAAGAGGTATACAATTCGAAGGCAAACCTGTATATAGTACAGCCTAATTTTCTATCTATCCCTAATAATAAAGCGCGGATTGGCTCCGTGGGTTCACCGTCAGAATACGCTTTCTTCCTGTGAATTTATGCTTTCAGTTTGAATTTAAAACATATACGCGAGGTGGTACTAAAGCGTAAGAAAAAAACAATTCGATTCCTCAAACCTTTGTTCGTCCCCAGCAGTCCGTCCCGGTTAGGCTGGTCGCCCGCGCCCGCGCCTCAGCCCATCTATGGTTCGCATAGGCTGGTCGTTCTCACCTGGGCGTTAGCCCATCTATCCCCCAAAACCGCACCGTAGCCCAACTATCACCATAGACTTGCCAGCTCGCTACGCTGCTGGGCCTTATGGCCGGCAGCCACGCCTCGACTTACAAAGGCCGCAAAAAATAGTTTGTTGACTGCTTATTATTTTCTTAATAGTCCCACCTCGCCCTGTTAAATCGATTCTCATCAGTTTATATACGTTTTCAAGTTCTTTGTAACATCAACCAGCCGCCCCATGAAACAAACAATGAGCTGAGAAAGAGAAAGAAAGCATGGTCGGTACTGCGTGCCGGAGTTGTAGCCGGACACGGCAAGGACGAGACGTGGGGCTGCTCGGACACAGTGGCGAAGACAACATGTTGATGCAATCCTGCACGCGCCGGAGAGGGCGGGACGCCGGGCTGCTCAAACATCCTGCGCGCTCGGACAAGATGCCGGGCTGCTCAGACATCCTGCGCGCTCGGACATGACGCCGGCCGAAGTTGTGTAGGCGGACATGGCAAGGACGAGATGCCGGGCTGCTCAGATACAAGTTGATGCTACATACACGGCAAAAATGAAGTACTGCACGCCGGAGTCGTAGTCGGCTGTACAAACTTTGGTTGGCTGCCTAAACACGTACGTACAACAATGGCCTTAGATACAACTTCTAATCATCTGCTTCTCCAATTAATTTTCTCATCCATCCAAAGCGTTCCTTTACTAATTTTGCCTAAAAGTTCTTAATTAGAAAATAGTACATCAGGCCCTTTTAATTCATTAAAAATAGACAATTAGCTGCCTAGAATCATCTTATGTGCATATATCGGTTGTGCCATCATAAGCATTTTTTTATCCAAAAATCCAAAAGTACCAATGTGCATTCTCTGTGAAGAATTTTTACCTCGCTATTTTCTGTGTATATAGCCCTAAAAGAAATGGCTATTTTTCTTGGAGATTGCGTTATTGGGCAGCAAGCTTGTGCTCTTATGCATAATTAGTTTTTTCTAGAGAATGTGCTATTATGAATTGTGCTTCTTTTACTTAAATTTTGTAGTTAAAACAAGTACATGTCTAATCGTTTGCCCATAACAAAGCAGCCTTAGCGATGAAGTCAGACAACTGTGGTTGTGTGAGCATCAACGCCAGTGGAAATGAAAGTTTCCAGTAGAAGATTTGGAGCACTAGCACGCAGCTAGACTGTGTTCGACCTGGCCAATTTTGAGTCGTAAGAATCAGTGTTTTCTCCCGTTGCAACGCACGGGCATTTGTGCTAGTGTAGCATACACGATGAAACCATCCCATAGAGTCACGCATCGCCTCACACGATCAGAGGCTCAAGCCCGAGCCCAAAGTAGAAAGGCATGCAGTTATATGCATCTCCAACCACTATGCATGTCTCAAAAAATCATTCCCTGATGTTGTGCAAGCACAATTGGTCATAGTCAGCACATCTTGTTGGATACACTCTTCCAAAACCAAGCATAATAGTGATGATATTGCAACATCCATATCTGTATCAAAGAGCAACACTTTTAGTCCACATATTACATACCCAAAACAGAAGAAACGATTATTCAGATTTTTTTAAGTCGTCATTATGACTTTATGAGTAGAATATGGTAGTTAAAAAGCCATTTCATGTAAAATTGTACTATTAAATCTGTACAATTCAATGCTCTGGAGTTTAGAGACTATATTACTCTTACATACCATTACAGGAACAAGTCAGTGAGTTGTAAAAATTAATGGACTACAAAAGTTACAAAGGGTAAAATTGTCAGCTACAGTACTGCTCCACTTACAACATAATATACTATGCCTTCATTAAAAGATTTTCTATACTATACCCAATTATTACCTCTACGAGTATCGCATGTTGCATGAAGCACGGGAAACTGAATGACTCCAAAAATAGTACAGCGTTGTTGTAAGTTTGAAAATCTTGGTGATGCAGCTGCAAGGAAGACTTCTGTAAAATGACTTGCACCAAAATAATTCATGTCACAAACTACGCTTAGCTGATAATAATTCTAAGTGGATTCAACAAAGAGCAAACTTTTCAAAATCTAAAAAACTATCAAAATAACATACGGATATTTATTTAGCAGCTCACATTGTGAAGCTGCTAATTTAATGGAATCAATTCTCAATTCAATTGAATAATCTAGTCAAACTTATCCCAGCATTGTCTCCGGTACCTTAAAATGAAGTAACAATTGATATGTCGAAATCTTCAGCAAGGGATTAAATCGCTCAAAAAGATTGCGACCTGCATATAGATTTTTTGAATCTATAATGGAAGCACACAATTATATGTATATATAAAATGGTCAATAAAAAATCCAAAATTCCTACCGAGCCTCCAAAGAGGAAGAAGAAGAAAATCAATGCTCTTATATAGCTGGTGTCAACGATGTGCACCGTTTCCTGATACAGAAGGACGTTTTGCATGACATCCTTCAAGATATGAGCACATCTTCATATCACTTCATACTTGATTCTAGCATCCTCAATCCCCATGCGCACATCCTTCATGTCAATTTGAGACAACAAAACATAATAAGATTAGCCCAAAAAGTGGATCATATACCATGATGCTAGCAAAAAGCTTATTTACCTTTTGATCAGTTCGGACTTGGGAGAGCCAAATGCTCGTTCATACAAGAGAACATGACGTGTGAATCACAACATGACAGGAGCACAGAACACTGCAACTGCCGGCAAGCCAATGTTCTCTGCAGCAATCCCATCAAGGACCCTGCTTGCTCGCCGTGAAACCTGGTCATCTAGTCTCTGTAAACATTTAGCAAAAATCCCAGCCCAATTATCATTAGAAAGCATTCTCAACTACCTTGCTCAGGATGATCATGGAGCCTCTCCTGGAGTAGTTTGACACCTGTAGAATCATACGGAAGCCACCGATTGTCAGATCACCTATGTGCTGTCATGGCCGTCAGCGAAGAGGTGCACCAGGAAGTGGATCGCGTTGGCATCGAGCCCTAGCCCCTAGCCCGGTGAGGTCGTGGCCCTTGAGTCGGCGTTCATGTGTTCCCGAGACCTGGTCGTCGCGGCAGCCCCCCCACCAGCTTTATTTCCATGAGGAGGTGCACACTCTTCCCTCCCGAGACGAGCGGCGTTCGCCCATTCCCGAGATCCAGAATATCAATCCCGCTGCCTGCCGCGTATTTCGCAGCCCCAGATCATGGCCAAGAGAAAAAAGAGCAAAATAATGTGCGGAAGAAGAAATAGGTCGCAGATACTGTGGAGGAGATCGTCCATGTCGAGGATGACTTGTGAGACGGCGGCCATGGGCGCTGGCGCTACCTGACTGTCGCCGGTGTCCACCGATACCATTGGCAGGTGGAAGAGAGATCTAGGGGATTTCATTGCAGGACGCCACCACCTCCGATCCCTATGGACATGAAGCCGTCACCAGTCACCACCACCATGACGTAGGACGATGGTCCATCACCAGGTGTCGAACTGAGGGAGTTAACGGGAGGGGGGAAGGAAGAGCAGAGGTGTGGCAGAAGGACATATAATCTGAGGGAGTTACGGGAGGGAGTAGGGGAGAAGGGACCACATCTCAAGGAAGGAAACGAGAAATTAAGGGGACGAAATTAAGGAAGGAAATTGTGCGGCGTAATTGTTACGAGGATCGTTGAGGATTTTACTGGACTGTACAGAGCCACGTATGTGCGCGCGGGAGCGAGCGAAAGAGGGGGACGAACGAACGACGTACAACGTACCATCACCGCCACAGACTCCCCTTTAGGAGTAGAGATTAGAGACAAAAGGCAAAGATCAATGCATTAGGAAAGTTAGGATTTAGAATTGATTGTCATCAAACTGAATTTTATTGATTGGTTACGTGCTATCGTTTCTTGCCGGTTTGTAACATGTCTAGTTAGGAAATTTTGAAAATGTTAGGAAAGTTTTCATTGTGAGGATAAAAAAACCAACGTGAGGAGATATGGTGGTGGGATGTGAGACGAAAATAAACCAGACAAAATATAACCAGACGAAAAAAAGCCGTGGACGCAATCCTACCAACTCAGACATTAGGAATAGAGATAATGAGATCACAACTGCAGTCTATGCAGTTATGGACAATTACTTAATTAGTTTAGTTGACGAACATGACAGGACTACGGAATTCATAATGGAAATATGTAGAAAAAAAAACCCTTCTCTAATGTTCTAGCTACGGACAAACATACGACGGTGCCCTTACACACATGAACCACGAGGCCTCATGCAGCGGCAAGACAGAACTTCTTCCCAGGTACCCTTATGGTTAAGCACACTTTCTCAATGTTCCTATTAGGGACTGCAAGATGAGATCTCAACAAACGATTCATTACTCTCTTTATTAGGAACCCTTATGGTTTCTCAACAAACGATTCATTACTCTCTTTTTTTCTCTTGAGATCTCTCGGGGTGTATACGCTTGCTATGAACTAGGAAAATCATGGGCTGAATAGCGATGTCGATTGGCCAATTAGTTAGGGTATTTGACAGATTGCAAGGGGGACTAATATAATAGCGATGTAGTGAGGCCTCGTCCCTCGTCCCCCTCGTGTCGCCCCCGCGGGCGACCCAGGGGGGAACCCTAGCCGCCGTCCTCTCGGCCCTCCTCTCGCCTCCACCTCTCCTCGCCGCCGTCCGCAGCGCCGCTGGGCAAAGCTTGGCCGGCTGGGCGACGGCGGGGCGTCTCTCCCCCTTGTCTGTCGCGGCTGGCGCGGGGCAGCCAGATCGGGCGAGGCGCCGAACTAGCGTGGGGTCGGGCGGCGCGGCGGTCGGGCTTCTTGGCGACGTCGTGCGCGGCGCGGCGGCGGCGGCGGCGGCGGCCTGCTCGCGGCGTGGTGACGGCTGCGTGGTGGGAAAGATCGGTGGTCGCGGGCGCTGGCGGGTTCAGATCGGATCCAATCTGGGTCTTGGGCTTGAACGCCGTCAGCCGCCGCGGGGTGGTGGTGGTCGTCGCTGACCACGCCGGATCGCTGGATTCAGCGCCTGGAGATCTACGATGGATTCTTCTCGATCCTCCTTCATGGTGGGTTGAGCCCCATGGCTTTCTGATCTCTGCAGGTTCCGGTTTGTGGTCCTTTGCTGGATCCGGAGCCGACGGAGGTTTGGTGGCTATAGGATGGGGACCGGAGGAAACTTTGATCGGCTTGTTCGGTTCGGCATCAGCGACGTCTCTATACGCCGTTACCCTCCGTGGAGGTGATGTCGAGGTCTCTACTATCCACCTCCGAACCCCTCCTGGACGAAAGTCCAAAATTCAGTCTGGATTGGTGCAGCTGGATATCGATGATAGATGCGGCTGGATGGACGAGCGCAGGGCGATGGCGTTGTCTGGCGTCATGGTGGCGTCGACAGCTGACCTGGCAAGGTCTTTGCGTCGGTACCTGCTCTGAAGATGGTTAGGTGGATGATGGCTGCGGTAGCCTCGGTGAGTGCACCGGACCTGTGTGTGACCCATTCCCGGTATGTGGCTGGGATGGGGCAACCGGCATTAGATGTTAGGTTTTGGTGCGATGTCTGTTTGGTATTAGGCTCGGACATTCGGCACCCCTGCACCAAAGGGATAGGAGTAGCGACATGTGTCGCCAAGATGGTGGCTTCAAACTTACTGATGTAATGGTTTGCAAGGTCTATGAGAATAATTAATAAAATGGCTGGATGCATCGCTCAGATGCAGAGGCCGGGGGTAATCCTCCTTTTCAAAAAAAAAAAAAAAAATCTTGCTCTTAAGTGGATCTGCTAGCTAGGGTTAGATGGGTGCAAAACCAGGGAACGATCGGGGAGCACGCACCAAGGGGGAGAGAGAGGAGAGCTGGGCACGAACCTGTGGAGGGGGTTGAGTTGGCGCGGCGAAGACGACGGGCGGCGCAGGTAAACCCTAAACCCTAGACTACTGGTACGAAGCGTTTACCAGGATATTAGCAATAATCTTGACTACCTTTTTGTTTTGGCAATCAATAATCTTGACTACCTAGTAGTAATAGGGTGTCAACGTACGTGTTGGAGTTAGACTTCAAGCTGAGTAGTAGTACGTACTAGCCTTATTCGATTCGATCGTGTGCTAGTGTTTGGTAGCTAAATTCGTCCAGGAAAGTGATCATATTATAGTCCGGATATGTTGTTTGCTGCGTCCTATTTGGAAATCTTGTACGACTCAGCTAGCTAGACGGTGCGTAATTCCCACTCCAACCAACCAACGCAAACGGATGCAGTTTTGTCGGTCAGGTGGACGCACATGTCTTTTACGCACATATCCATTTACGTTCATGCGCATGTACAGATGCACCCAACAGGCAAGACATATTTCAAACAGTGCATCTAAAAAAAACTTAAACTTACACTTGAAAACACATAAAAATAACTTAAATCTAAAATATATTAATTAATCTAAAATATATTACATTAAATTCAAAAGTCCTGGCAGTCCTTGGCGCCGTATATTAAACTTAAGCATAAAAATAACTTAAACTTAAAAGACCTAGATCTTCTAGTCCCAGCCGTCGCCGCCGTCCTGGCCATCGCCTTTCATCCGCGGCGAGGTCGACGAAGGCCGTGGTTGTCACAGGTGGGCGGGCGGCGCCTGTTACGGCTCCGGCGGTGACCACGACTCCATACTCACCCACACGGCTAGGGCAGACACATACTCCAACCTGCAGGGCATGGTCGACTTCCACGACCAGGACTGCCCGACCAACACAGGTTCCAGGACGGCTCCTCTCCTGCATCTCCTCCTTGCCCTGCACTACCACCCCACCCTCCGGCTCGGGGATGGCGACGTCACCGGCAGCCGTCAAGGCGAGCTGCATCGCGAGGCTGTCCCACCCCTTGAACTCGTCGAGCCTGGAGTCCTCGAGCACCTTCTTGAGGACCTCGTCCTGATCGTTGTCGTCAACGGCTGCTATCGATGGTGGCGGGGACGGCGAATGTGTGCACACCCGCGGCGCACACCCACACACACCCACGGGCTGGGAGCACGACCAACAAAAAATGTCTGCCGCCGCATGTCGTGCTCGTCCCAGAACCATGTGTCCCACAATGGTGAGTCGACGGCATACCTCGCGTCACGGAGGAGATCCGGAGGCAGCATGGCTCACTGGCGGTTGATCTCCAAAATACGAGTGCGGCTACTGGCTAGAATGGGAGGCACGGGCACCCGATACGGGTTGAGGTGCCACCTGTTCGGCAGGTGCGCGTCACCCCATGGCATCGGAATGACCATGTCCCAGTAGTGCTGGCACACCTCCACCTTCACGTAGGGCCGTTGTTGCGGTGTTGCGGGCGGCGAGATTGCAAAGTCAGCGGCGCTCCTCCTCGGCCCCGTCGAGCCAGACGAAAACCCGACCTCATTTTTTTCTTTCGAAAAGGGGGAGCTCCCCGGCCTCTGCATCAGAATGATGCATACGGCCATACTTATTAATAAGCAAATAGGTTCAACACTGTGACGACCCTGGCTTAATCGTGCACTAATCATACACGCAAATGCGCACGATCAAGCCTAAGGACTCACTTGAAGATATCACAACACAACTCTAAAACATAAAATAAGTCATACAAGCTTAATATTACAAGCCAGGGCCTCGAGGGCTCGAATACAAGCTCGATGGCATACAAGCGTCAGCGGAAGCATTAGATATCTGAGTACAGATATATTACAGAGAGAGAGATAAGCCTTCACAGAGGCGGGGTAAAAATAAAAACTACGATCGAAAGGCGTAGGCCTCCTGCCCTGGACCCTCCGATCCTACTCCTGGTCGTCGAACGGCTCCTCGTAGTAGTAGTACTCGCCAGGCGGATAGTAGTACTGGTCGTCGGCTGGGGCTTCTGGCTCAGGGGCTCCGTCGTCTGGTGGCATCAAATGGAAAATGGGGGAAAAAGAAAATAAAGCAAACGTGAGTACTCATCCGAAGTACTCAGCAAGCAAGGATCTACACTACATATGCATCATTGTCAAAGGAATGGCTGTATATGTGGACTGGGCTGCAGAAATGCCAGAATAGAGGGAGAAGCCTAGTCCTATCGAATACTAGCATCTTCAACAATCTTCGACAGTCTTGCAGCATCAGGAGAGAGCAGATGAACATAATGTAAAGTAGTAGTAGTAATATCATCAACCTCGACCTAAGATCCTTTCTCGACTCCCTGCGAGAAAGCAATCCCAGAGCCGTACTATCCAATTCTCATCACATGTTCTAGTTGTACCGATCGGGATACAACTCCGAGTGTCCGTTACCGTAGGACAGGCTATCGATAGAAGTTTCTTCCCTGCAGGGGTGCACCAACTTACCCACCACGCTCACTTAACTCTGGCCGGACACACTTTTCTGGGTCATGCCCGGCCTCGGCTAAGCAACACGCCGCAACCCGACCTAGGCTTATAAGAGAGGTCAGCACGCCGGACTAAACCTATGCCCCCAGGGGTCTTGGGCCATCGCCCCGGGAACTCCTGCACGTTACGGGGCCACCGAGAGCAGACCTAGCAACCCCTTATACAAGCGCGGTTGCGTTACCAGTCCAACTCGGCGTGCGCCGCTCCTTACTGACGTCAAACAAGCTTCGGCTGATGTGTACGACGCAGAACGCCCATACTATGCCCACGTGATGGTTAGTGCTATCAGGCCAGAGGCCCCTCGGATCAAATATCCAAACCGTAGTGGATTAGGAGCGCGCGGAAACGAGCAGAGACTCACGATCGATGTGACCCCGTCGCCCCGTCTCGAGGACTTGTGGCAAGGGCTAAGAATGCCCGGCCACGCCTCGTAGTTATCTCGCGGGCACCATCCAGGTCAACCCGACTCCACATCACTTCGCGTTAAGCTCGCGCGGGTACCCCTCAGGGCCGACCCGTCTTTAGTATCGTGGTTCATAGTCAAGTCATAATATCCAAGGTAACTGTGTGTTTGACACCGAAGGGAACCATGAGGAATCACCCTCGATGGAGTTCCCGCTCGATGTTATCATCAAGGTGAACGAAGGAGGAATCACCCTCGAGGTCCACACTTGAGAGGTTGCGCGACGATGTCGTTATCGGGGGTGGTGTAGGAGGAATCACCCTCGCTTACCACGACCGAGTAACTAACCTACAAGGTTAACATCAGAAGTGCTAACGAGGTATCACCCTCGGCACTCGACGGTAACCCAGCAGTGTCGGCAACTAAGGGGTAGTGATGTGCGGTGCCAGGGTCTGGTCCTCAATCCCGATGATCGGGTCTTCTGATATGCAGCAGGGCAGTCGGGATCAAGTGGAGGTCTGTGACGACCCCGGCTTAATCGTGCACTAATCATACACGCAAATGCGCACGATCAAGCCTAAGGACTCACTTGAAGATATCACAACACAACTCTAAAACATAAAAATAAAGTCATACAAGCTTAATATTACAAGCCAGGGCCTCGAGGGCTCGAATACAAGCTCGATGGCATACAAGCGTCAGCGGAAGCATTAGATATCTGAGTACAGATATATTACAGAGAGAGAGATAAGCCTTCACAGAGGCGGGGTAAAAATAAAAACTACGATCGAAAGGCGTAGGCCTCCTGCCCTGGACCCTCCGATCCTACTCCTGGTCGTCGAACGGCTCTTCGTAGTAGTAGTACTCGCCAGGCGGATAGTAGTACTGGTCGTCGGCTGGGGCTTCTGGCTTAGGGGCTCCGTCGTCTGGTGGCATCAAATGGAAAATGGGGGAAAAAGAAAATAAAGCAAACGTGAGTACTCATCCAAAGTACTCAGCAAGCAAGGATCTACACTACATATGCATCATTGTCAAAGGAATGGCTGTATATGTGGACTGGGCTGCAGAAATGCCAGAGTAGAGGGGGAAAGCCTAGTCCTATCGAAGACTAGCATCTTCAACAATCTTCGACAGTCTTGCAGCATCAGGAGAGAGCAGATGAACATAATGTAAAGTAGTAGTAGTAATATCATCAACCTCGACCTGAGATCCTTTCTCGACTCCCTGCGAGAAAGCAATCCCAGAGCCGTACTATCCAGTTCTCACCACATGTTCTAGTTGTACCGATCGGGATACAACTCCGAGTGTCCGTTACCGTAGGACAGGCTATCGATAGAAGTTTCTTCCCTGCAGGGGTGCACCAACTTACCCACCACGCTCACTTAACTCTGGCCGGACACACTTTTCTGGGTCATGCCCGGCCTCGGCTAAGCAACACTCCGCAACCCGACCTAGGCTTATAAGAGAGGTCAGCACGCCGGACTAAACCTATGCCCCCAGGGGTCTTGGGCCATCGCCCCGGGAACTCCTGCACGTTACGGGGCCACCGAGAGCAGACCTAGCAACCCCTTATACAAGCGCGGTTGCGTTACCAGTCCAACTCGGCGTGCGCCGCTCCTTACTGACGTCAAACAAGCTTCGGCTGATGTGTACGACGCAGAACGCCCATACTATGCCCACGTGATGGTTAGTGCTATCGGGCCAGAGGCCCCTCGGATCAAATATCCAAAACCGTAGTGGATTAGGAGCGCGCGGAAACGAGCAGAGACTCACGATCGATGTGACCCCGTCGCCCCGTCTCGAGGACTTGCGGCAAGGGCTAAGAATGCCCGGCCACGCCTCGTAGTTATCTCGCGGGCACCATCCAGGTCAACCCGACTCCACATCACTTCGCGTTAAGCTCGCGCGGGTACCCCTTAGGGCCGACCCGTCTTTACTATCATAGTTTAGTGCAAGTCATAATATCCAAGGTAACTGTGTGTCTGACACCGAAGGGAACCCTGAGAAATCACCCTCGATGGAATTCCCGCTCGATGTTATCATCAAGGTGAACGAAGGAGGAATCACCCTCGAGGTCCACACTTGAGAGGTTGCGCGACGATGTCGTTATCGGGGGTGGTGTAGGAGGAATCACCCTCGCTTACCACGACCGAGTAACTAACCTACAAGGTTAACATCAGAAGTGCTAACGAGGTATCACCCTCGGCACTCGACGGTAACCCAGCAGTGTCGGCAACTAAGGGGTAGTGATGTGCGGTGCCAGGGTCTGGTCCTCAATCCCGATGATCGGGTCTTCTGATATCCAGCAGGGCAGTCGGGATCAAGGGGGTTCTCTGTCGTGTCTCTACCCAGCCTATACTAAGCAGTCTAGGATAACCAGTAAGGTAGCAAGGCAGGTTACAATAAACAGGCTATGCAACAGATATAGGAAACAGTAGCAACAGCAGTTCTAATGCAAGCATAAGAGAGAAGAGAGTAGGCGATATAGGCATGCTCAAAATGGGGGTGCTTGCCTGTTTGCTCGGGGGCAAGGGCAAGGTCTTCAGTAGTATCGTCGGGGACGTAGTCGTACTCCTGTGCGGCATCTGCCTCGGGAGCTACGTCAACGTCGGGGGCTACCGAGAGAGAAGAGGGGGAAGAAACAGGTAAACATAATGCAAACAAATGCAACACGGTGCGTGTGATGCTATGATGCAGTGCAGGGTTGCCTAAATATGCATCTAAGTCATTTTAGTTATTTTTAGAATTATTCTGGGATTTAATATCCGACGTGTGTGCACTATTCATCTGTCGGATTCGGGTCCGGAGTTACGAGTTCTTCTACGTAGGAGGTTCCGATGGAGAAACAGACGGCACGATCAGACTCGTCTCGTCGTTCTGAGCAACTTTCATGTTTTAACGTTTTCGATCCGAGCTACGGTTTAAAAGTTATTAATTTTTAAAGATTATTTGAATTTCTGGAATTCATTTTTATTTACAGAAAATGAATTATGACGTCAGCATGACGCGCTGCTGACGTCAGCAAGTCAACAGTCGGCTGACTAAGTCAAATATGACATGTGGGTCCAGTGGGACCCACATGTCAGCCTCTGTTTACCTAAACAGTGAGTTAAACTAATCTAATTAGCTAATTAGGCTTCTGGTCCCACATGTCATAGACTCATTAGGGTAATTAGTTTATTTTTATTTCTAAAACGTTTTAATTAGATTAACAGGGAGGTGGGGCCCACGTGTCAGCGACTGGGCCGGTCCAGTCAGCAGGGCTGACCGGTCAGCTGGCCGGTCGGGCCCCTGGGGCCCACGGGTCAGTGACCCAGGGCGACCCACGTGGCGGCCACGTCGGCGCCGGCGCCGGAACGACGCCGGCGACCAGAAATCACGGCGGCGACGCACAGGACTCGCCGGAACTCGGCTACAGACCACCAAATGAGACGGGGCCGGTCGCACTCGAAAGCGCAGACGACGCCGCGTCGAACGGTGGGATGGGTTGGCCCCGGGGAGGTCGGAATCGCCGCCGGCGACGAGTGGAGGCGGCGGTGGCATTCGGGTGTGGTCGGAGTCGCGGCTCTGGGCCGTTTCCGAGCGATTTTCGCGGCTAGGCGGGTTGCTACGGGCGCCAGGAGCTCGTGGGACAAGGCGGAGGAGCTCGGGCAGCTTCACTCCGAGCTCAACGCCGGTAATGGCGCATGGCAGAACGTGGCGGCGGTGACAGCTAGCTAGGACGGGGCACGCAGCGCGAGGAGGGGAACGGAGAGGGGGAAGAGGCTCACCGAGTGGTCACGTAAGACCCGCGGAAGCTTAGTAGCTGCAGCGGTGGTCGGGGACGACGGCAAACACGTCGGGGCAGAGGAAGAAGACGACGTGGTTGCGGGCGATGCGGTGGATCCAAGCCCCAGCTGCAGTCACCAGAGGATGGGGAAGACGACGGCGGGGCTCTACGGCATCACGGTGCGTCAGCGCGACGGCGGTGGTCGCGGCAACGACTGGAACGCGGCGGCGATGTCGCTCGGTCTCACTGGATCTGGCGGGTGGAAGAGAGGAGGAGAGCGAGCGAGCGAGGGGACGAGGGAGTGGATAGGAGTGGACGGGGCCGAGGGCGTCGCCGTTATCCCCTCGGCGGCCCCTGTAGCGCTGCGGTGTCGGCCAGCGACCGGCGAGCTCGTCCTCGTCCACGGCGGCGTCGACACGGGGAGGAGAGAGAGCTAGTTGGGCTGGTGGGCTGGGACCAGGCACTGTGCACGTAGGCCTGTGCACAGTGGCCCATCTCTCCCCTTTTCCTTTTCTGCTTTCTTTTTCTTATATTAATTCTGTCTTGAAATAGTTAGGGCACTTTTACATTTTTGTAAAATGTGAGAGTTGTCCCAAATATTGCAATGCAATATTATCTCTCACCAAAAAGTGGTTTGGACTGATTTGAAGTTTGTTTGAATTTAATATGATTTTAAATATATCAAATATCCTGTTTTTGGGTCTGTTCCAACTTGTTTGAGTCATTTATCCAACTCCAAACATTTTGATGTTGATTTTAGAAAGGTTTCTGGATTATTTACCATTAAATGAACATTTTTCCAGCAGTGTTTGATCAACCTTATATTTTACTTATGAATTTAAGTTGATTTTTAAAAATGGAGTTGATTTACTTTGGTTAACCACTATGTTTAATCACTGCATATGATATGACTTGGCATTATTAACAGCTGATCATGGTGGCTATTACATAGGGGTGTTACAAACACAAGTCATCATGTCTGAAACAAAAGAACGAAAAATGCTCACAAAGAGAACAAAAAGAAAAGTAAAGCCACAACTGGCTGGCATAAGAAAGATAGAAAAACTAATTGCCTATCATATTACATAACCGCCATCCAAACCGGTTGAAAATAGCCTGAGCTACCATCTCCCATCGGATAGATCCAGTAACCATACGCTCCCTGGCCTCCGTCTGAGTGAGTAGCGACCACATACGGATCAACGTAGTGGCTCGGAAGATAACCTGCAAAAAATGAATGTTTGTTGTTCTGTTAAAGACCAAATCATTTCTGTAGTTCCAGACTGCCCATAATAAAGAACATACTCCCACACGAATGTGTCTCGCTATTTGGGACTCTATCCCGTCAAGCCACGTCCCAAATAACGTGCTGATAGTATTCGGAGGAGTAATATTAAAGGCTATGTGAACCGTCCGCCACAAAATATTTGCCAAAGGGCAGTCAAGAAAGAGGTGTTTGATGGATTCATCCCGATCACAAAAACTACATCTTGTAGATCCTGTCCAGTTGTGTTTTGCCAAGTTGTCCTTTGTTAAAATGACTTGTTTATGTACAAACCACATAAACACTTTAATTTTCAAAGGTACTTTGACTTTCCAAACATGTTTCGAACTAGGAATATAGCTAGAGTTGATAACATCCAGATACATGGATTTAACCGTAAACTCTCCATTCCTAGTTTGCTTCTAGCACAACTGATCGGGCCGTTGAGAAAGCTGAACATCCATCAGTCTTCTCACGAGATGGAGCCAGGTTTCCCAACGGTTTCCGGCTAGCGTCCTCCTGAAGTGAATATTGAGTGGAGTGGACTGAAGTACTGTTGCAATGTAAGCGTCTCTTCGTTGAACAATGTTATAAAGCGAAGGATATTGAAGCGCGAGGGGTGTTTCCCCTAGCCATGTATCCTCCCAGAATCTCGTAGTGGTACCGTTTCCAACTATAAACTTTGTCCTATTGAAAAAAACTGATTTAACTCTCATCAGTCCTTTCCAAAAAGGCGAGTCCGTCGGCCTCACTGTCACCTGAGACAACGTTTTGGAATGAAGGTACTTATTACGCAGAATCTGCGCCCATGTGGCCTCCGTCTCTACAGATAGCTTATACAGCCACTTGCTGAGAAGACATCTGTTCTTCACCTCAAGATTTTCAATACCTAGACCCCCTTGGTCTTTCGGTCGACAAATAATATCCCATTTAGCGAGTCTGTATTTTCGCTTTAGTTCATCACTCTGCCAGAAGAAACGTGATCGATAGAAGTCAAGCCTTTTCCGAACTCCAACTGGTACCTCGAAAAAGGACAAGAGAAACATGGGCATACTCGTGAGAACCGAATTAATGAGAATTAATCAGCCTCCGTATGACATCAGCTTGCCCTTCCAGCAGCTCAGTTTCTTCTCAAATCGATCCTCAATGCACTTCCATTCTCTGTTTGTGAGCTTACGATGGTGGATTGGTATACCCAAATACGTGAAAGGTAAAGCCCCCAATTCGCACCCGAACAATTGTTTGTAAGCATCTTGTTCCTCATTGGCTCTTCCAAAACAGAACAATTCACTTTTATGGAAGTTAATCTTTAACCCGGTCAATTGTTCGAATAAGCAAAGCACCAGCTTCATGTTTCGTGCTTTTGCCAAGTCATGCTCCATAAAGATGATAGTATCATCGGCGTACTATAGAATAGACACACCTCCATCAACTAGATGAGGAACCAGGCCACCTACCTGACCAGCATCCTTAGCCCTTCCTATTAGAATTGTCAACATGTCGACTACTATGTTGAACAGAATAGGTGACATCGGATCTCCTTGTCTCAGGCCCTTATGTGTTTGGAAGTAGTGACCTATGTCGTCATTCACTTTAATTTCAACACTCCCTTTTTGCGTGAAAGATTCTACCTAGTGTCTCCAGGCCTGATCGAAACCTTTCATACGCAAGGCCTGTTGAAGAAATGGCCATTTGACTTTATCGTACGCTTTCTCGAAATCCACTTTGAAAACAACCCCGTATAGTTTTTTCGTGTGAATTTCATAAAGCGTTTCATGTAGGACCACAACCCCTTCTAGGATGTTTCTGTCTGGCATGAAAGCAGTTTGGGACGGCTGCACCACTGAGTGCGCAATCTGCGTAAGTCTATTAGTCCCAACCTTGGTGAAAATTTTGAAACTTACATTAAGAAGACAGATCGGCCTGAACTGCTCAATTCTCACGGCCTCTGTTTTCTTAGGAAGCAAAGTTATCGTTCCAAAATTCAAATGAAACAACTGAAGCTGCCCAGAGAATAAATCATGGAACATCGGTATCAAATCCCCTTTAATAATATGCCAAAACTTTTTATAAAACTCCGTCGGAAAACCATCCGGCCCTGGAGCTTTATTATTCTTCATCTGTGAAATAGCCTCAAACACCTCTTTCTCCGAAAATGGGGTGGTCAAAATATCATTTTCATCAGCAGCAAGTTGTGGAACATCCTCAACCCTCGACTCATCCAAGGATACGAAATTATCCTCCGGAGGCCCAAACAACTGCTTGTAGTAATTGGTTATGTATAACTTAAGGTTTTCCTGCCCTAAAATCGTCCACTTGTCTTGCTCAAGCTGAAAAATTCTTTTCTTTCTGTGCTTGCCATTGGCGATCATATGAAAGAATTGAGTGTTATCATCCCCTTGGATAACTTTGCAAACCTTAGCTCGCAATGCCCACTTCAATTCCTCCTCCCGCAGGAGTTCTTTCAATCTCATCTCCGCATCCACTTTAGTTTCCAGCTCCGTGGTCTCTAGAATTGCGGACTCGGCTTTTAAATCTAGGGACTGAATAAGTGTAAGGAGCCTTTCCTTTTCAATCTTATAGATCCCACTCAGATGCTTAGCCCACCCACGTAAGAAGCTTCTTAAGTGCCTTATCTTATTCTGCCATCTTTCAACAGAAGTCCTCCCTCCTGCATCTTTAGCCCATTCCCTGGCTATTAGATCCAAGAAACCTTCTCTTTCAAACCACGCCAATTCGAAAGAAAAGGTGTTTTTATTCCCCACATGCGTTGCCTCACCGGAGTCAACCAGCAAAGGGGTGTGGTCGGAGATCGCACACGATAACGCTTGGACTGTTACCAGGGGAAATTTCTGCTCCCATTCGACGCTCGCGAGGACACGATCCAGCTTCTCAAACATCGGGTTTGGCAATGTATTAGCCCAAGTGAATTTTCAACCGGAAAGCTCTATCTCTCTCAGATCCAAGCTTTCAATAATGGTATTAAACATAAACGACCATCTGCCGTCAAAGTTATCATTGTTCTTTTCCTCTCTCCTTCTAATAATATTAAAGTCGCCCCCAATCAAAATTGGAGGCTGCTCAGAACTGCAAATACGGACAAGATCCGCCAAAAACTCTGGTTTGAGTTCTGGTTGCGCGGCGCCATATACCGCCACCAGTGCCCAATTAAACCCATCGGCCTTCGATCTAACCCGAAACTTAATGGTGAAATCTCCCATAACCACACTTCGGACTTCCAACGACTCACATTTAACCCCAAGTAAGATCCCACCGGATCTTCCTCTCGGAGGTTGGCAATGCCAATCAAAATCAACACCTCCCGATAAAGTACTTAGAAACTGGGGGGTGAAATTGTCCCTTCCAGTTTCAGAGAGGGCGATAAAATCCAACTTATGTTCGATAGAAGCATCCGCTAGAAACCTTCTTTTAGCCAAGTCTGTCAGACCTCTGCTATTCCAAAAAATTCCTCTCATATTTCATCATGGAATTTTTTAGTAGTACGGTTCCTAGCACTTCTACGCACAGCCGAAGCTGGATAAATCTTTCGCTTCCACTTGCGTTTAGGCTTGTTTTGATCCTCCACCCGGTCCTCACTACCGGGCTCCGTGGACCTAACTGCCTGAGAATCGATATGGGCAGAATCCCTTAGGGTGATAGAACCATCATCCTCCTCTGTCTCAGGAAGGGATGGGGCAAGATCCGCACAAAAACTATCGAGAACCTTGACTCCCAACGCATCTATGTCGGAATTGTTCATAGGTTTGACCGCAGCTAAGTTTCGAATCAGTTCTAAAGCGCGTTCCGCTTCAAGATCCAGGATATCATTAACGGATTTAGAGATTTCACTATCATTACTACCTAGTGAAACTCCTAACTGATTTGCATTATGGATAATTTCATCATTAGAAAAATGCGAAATGGAATTGGAAGTGTTGACCGACATACCAGTAGTGACCTCAATGTCACGAAGCTTGGTCGCACGCATGGCGCACCTCAGCTGCATGTCATCAACATCCGGCTGATCTTGGAGGCGGCAGCTCATCCGTCGCCCCTTGGACACAGGATCCGGAATCCCTCCAAAACCGATGATCTCCTCCCGAGAGGCCACGTTTGGGATAAGGCCACCAGCCCCACCCCCGACATGGCACCGCCGGGCTGGGACAACCAGAGAAGCGCCATGAGCCTTCGCAGGCACCGACGAGGTTCCCAACGCACCCAGCGTCGTCAGCCGGCAACCGGCGCCCATGGACGCAGCGAGTGGTGCCCCATCCAAAGGCGCGCAAGGGGAAGTGGGTTCGGGGGCCACCTGCCTGCGCTCCCCACTCGACCCGGCCCCCTGGCTGGAGGGTGACGCGGCCACCACGGCCGGCACCGCTGGGATCGACGTCTGTAGTTCAGCGGGCGTCGGCCGGCTCCCGGAGCCCGTGGATGCCGCAGGAGCGGCCACCAAGACCGCCGCAGGAGAAGTAGGGGCCGAGGCCGCCTGCCCGGGGCCCCCTCCCAAACCGGACCCAACACAGGTCCGCGACGCAGCCACCACCGCACCTGGCACCGTCGGACTCCTCACCCGTGGCGAAACAACAGAAGGAGTAGGGGAACGGGGGACCGCCTGCCCATGATCCTCCCCACCCTCGACCGAAGTCATCTCAGTGACAATCGCATCCAAGCAACCATCCACAGATCCATCTGCAGCAACAAAGTCCAGGGGAGGGAGCGTGCGTTCTAACACATCATCACACTCCACCGGATCACTCCGAAGTCTGGGAGGAGCAGAAGCTGGCTCAAACGATCCAAATCTGAGAGTGTTCATAGGCACAGTAGTTGATGGTACAGCCCCATTCCCGGGCGTCTGCGAGGCGGAACCCAGGACGTTGGACAACTCTCGCCCACGATCCTCCTCTCGCTCCTCCTTGTTACCCAAACCATCATCCTTATCATGCATATCAACATCAGTCCCTGCCATAGCCTCAGCGAAAAGGTCGGTGTCCTCAAACTCAATCTCCAGGTTGTATATCTGGCCCCTATGAGTCCACTTAACCACGTCTGGCACAAACTCAATGTCCAGAATACTCACCAGCAGTCTGGCCACTCCGTTAGCTTGGGTAAAGGCCATATCCACCCTCTCAGTTTTCCCAACCAGTATCCTCAAGCTAGCAGCAACTCGAGCATCATGCAGCGGCTTCGATGGAGCCCCCGAGAATCGTAACCAGACCTGAGTAAGAGGCTTGCCCTTTGGCTCTACCTTCTTCCACTCATGAAACTCGAGGATGCACTCTGTGCCAGGCACTCTGCATAACCCAAAACTCAGGAGTCGCTGCAAGTCCTCAGCTGTAGGGAAGTCAACCTTAAACATATTGGCCTCGAGTCTGATAAGCTCCCAATGAAAGTTACCTGGAGCTAACTCATTAAGCCTCTGCAGAATCTGAGCCTCAGACGAATCACCTTTCGTGACTTTGACTACCCTCGTGGTCATGCTCTGGGGCTCCTCTGGGATCTCCATCGCACTAGGAGACTCAAAGAACATCAACTCGGCACAACAAACTCCATAAATAGTAATACCCAACATCGGTTCACGCAATATCGGGCACTCCCCTGTAACATGCGCTGGTTTGAGGCAGGTATCACATAACTCAGTCACACATTCAGCAATAAAATGCCCCTTCTCACCACAACGATAACAAAGCATCTTCTCCTTTTTACGAGCCCACTTGGAAGTTCTATCACAGTCTGACTTGTCAGAAGTACCGACAGAGCCCGTCGCCATGGGCTCAGTCTCAGGCACCTCAGCATTAGCCAAAGCCGTCACCGCATCCATAACCTGACCGGACAACTCCGACGTCTGCCCGGAAGCAACCACCTCCGAGGAGACCGTCGGCTCAACAACGACGGGTGGTGGAGGCTGACGGTAGCGGTTCCTAACACCGCGACCACCACGAGGACCTCGGTAACCACCTCTCTGCCGGTAATCTAAGCCAGATGCCCCCTCAACAAAACCTCCCGGGCCGCCGCCCGCCTATCTACGCCTGGCGCCCGCCGACGACGAGCCACGATGCTGGCCATCACCATAAGCATTGTAACCATCATCACCCCATTATCCCCGAGGCGGTCCATTACCACCGCGGTTTGCCGGGAATCGAGTATGTCCCGCGCCTCCATCACCCACATGCTCCGGCGGCCCACTCCGGGGCGCAGAAGGCAGCCCCGCACTTTGAGGCGTCGGTGCGTGCGTCGTCTGCACGGGCCCAGTCCGTTTCTGCGGCGGCCGCGCGACGAAGTGAGGCGGCGGCGCAGCCCGAGGCTGCTGCGCACGCGCCTGCGGCTGCTGCTTCCGGGGCGCCACCACGACCGTCCCGGGCGCCGGCGGCCTCAGCCCCTACGCTCCCACGCCGCGACCTGCAGAGGCTGGCGCGGACGCCACAACAGCCGGCCCAGGCGCCGGCGGCCTAGAGCCATGCGAACCACCGCCGCGACCCAGCCATGGCCGCGAGAGGAGGGATGCGCGCGGCTCGGCCCGGATTGCACGCAGGAAAGCCAGGCACGGCTCAGCGAGGCCGAACCCTAGACGGCGGCGATGAGGGACTTCGATCACGACGAGACGAGACTCTGCATGCGTCTACGTAATCGCCTAAAGTGGAGTCCGGTTTCGCCTGGGCCTCATACCCAGCTAGTCCCGGCCCGTCCACCAACGACTCGCTTTGGGCCGGTAACCCGTTCGCCAGCCGGCCCAAACCCCTCGCGGCCACAGTCAGCCCCTCTGGGCCCAGCAGCTGATTCAAACGACACGCCCGGGCGCCTCTGATCCTGATCTCCGGGATTTCCGGCGCAATCGCCGCGGTCGCCGCCGGCGCCGGCCGAGCCATCGCCCGACGGCCGCTCTTCCTCGTCACAACCTTGGTCCAAGACTCCGGACGAATTAAATAAAAAAGCATAAGATTTGGTAGACATACCTTGGGGAGGGGGCCCTTCCATGGCCGGATCGCCGTCGCCGCCGTCCTCCGGTGAACGACTCGCCGGATCATCTCCTTCTTCTCCCCCGCATGTAGACCTATCCTTGTCGGATCATCTAGGGGCAACACTTTGTCTATAGTCGATGCCACCTCCTCCTCATCGTATCCTGAAAGAAAGAATTCGCAAATCATGTCAGAAGGCGTCGGCGAAGGTGGAGACTCCGGCGAGTCCGCGTCCGTCTCCCCATCCGCATCGTCCGCCTCGTCGTCAGCGAGCGCCCAGAAGCGGCCTCCGACTCGCCGCCGAACACCAAGGCTAGGAGACGGAGACCGAGCACGGGCGGCGATCGCCCCCGCGGTCACTCCCTCAGTAGTCGTAGGCATGGTAGTCGTAATCGGCCACGCCGTCATGGCTGCAGCTCCAAAAAAAACCCGACCTCATGGTCGTGCTTCCCGGACCTCCCGGGGATCCACTTCAACACCATCGTGTCGGACGCGTGGGGGGCAGAGAAGTGTGTGGAAGTGGACTGGCCGGTCCATGCGCACGGGCTAGGCACTAAAAAGGACCCGAGTGGGGTGGCTGCACTAGTGCAGAAAAACCTAACTATGATGTTGCAAAAAAAGCCTTACTGATGTTAGCATCCGACACCACCAATATGGCGTAACTGATAAAAATTAGTGATGGCGTTGGACGCCCACGTCAACAGTATTATATATACTGATGGCATTGGATCTACGTGTACGTCAAAAATGTCATATGTATAGCTGGCGTATGCCATAATCGGACACCACAAACTATAAGAATAGTTAGAGGTTTTGTATTTTGTCAACACACCATTACCTAGTTTAAGGCAACGGAAAAACGATGTCACGGTAGAGATGTTCGCGTCCCACACATGGGCTTTGATAAGATATTATGATACATTGCATTGACTTACATAGTTTCATGCATACATTAACCATTATCTAGTTGTTATCGATCATGACTAAACATCCACCATCGTTGTGTCATGGGCACTCTGGAGAACAAAAAATAAGGTGATGTAAAATGAAATTGGTTTGTCATGAGATCTTGAAACACTTCAAAGTATAAATCCGGTTGCAACACTATTCATCGACAAAAGCCCATCCGCTGTAGGCTGCTCTTTTCTTTTCCTTTTTGTGAATTAAGGAGCTTTTTTTACGGCATTTTACGGCAAGAAGCTTAATTTGATAAGGAGTAGGAGATTGTTATGCGGGCCCTTCATTCAAGTGAGGTTACAAAGAAAGAACTGTAATGTTATGAAACACACACACACCCCCTCTCCTCAACTCGGATAGTAATTTTTGTTTGTGCTCCTCACGGGCATCAACGTCTTCTATTACTTTTTTTTTTGCGGGTGTCTTCTATTACTTTTTTATCCTACATGTTTGGCAGTTTTAAAGGAACTGCCTTCAAGGATATTTTGTCTCACACCACAAAAAAAAAATGCACCAGATTTACCAATAGAGGAGACCCATTTCAAAAACAAAAAAACATAGTCTTGAAGCATAAAATTCCATCAGATTTACCACTACATCCTATACAATTTCGGAGAATACTCTATTTTTCATAGTCTGCCATCGTTGCGTCATGGGCACTCTGGAGAAGAAAAAACATGGTGATGTAAACTTAAAATGGTTTGTCATGAGATCATGAAGCATATCAAGCAGTATATCAGGAAGCTGCACTATAGATCTCATAATTAGCCTAAGAGCTCCCTCCCCCTCCCCCTCTCACGACGGGCGTCATGGGAAAAACCCTTGCACCGCCACCAGCGGGACTCCTTCCTCCTCCCCTGCCGCCGCCTGCGCGGGGGGGGGCATCGTCGGCAGCTGCGTTTGGGCTCGCCCAGATCAAGTGGCGGTTGCGCCGCAGGCTCAGCGGCGGCCTGGATGGCTTGGCGCGCGTGGGAGCTCGGCGAGCGGTGGCTCTGGTCGCCGCTGCACCTCGCCGTCTAGGTGTGTGGATGCTGGAGGTGGATGGCGGCTGCTGGTGAGGACTCTTCTTATCCAGCCGTGGCACCGATCCGAGAGCGGCTCCAATCCATTCCTTGCTGAGCTTGCACATGTCGCGGCATAGGCTGGACCTTTCCCAGCTATGGCCACCGTTGAGGGATGGATCCGGCGCCGAGAGGGCCGTGAAACCATCCTTGCCTCCCGTCAGGTGGCGCACCGAGGAGCTCGTCCTTGCACGTTCAGGGTAGGACGGGGCGGTGGCGGCCGAGCGCGGCCAGCCTGGGGGTTGGCCTCAGACCTAGGGGCCGTCCAGGGGTGGGAAAGGAGGTGCCTTCCCGCCCGTTTCTTTGCCGGTCATGGTTGCAAGCTTCGGTTGGGGATGGTGTCGGGGCCATGGGTGCCGGGACAACGGCCCTGGAGGTGGGAGGCGTGGGCTCATGGGCAGAGCTGACGGCTCGGGTGTGAGATGGTTGCCATGGCGGTGCGGGCGGTGTTGTCATCAGGGTGGGACAACCGGAGGTGTGGGTGCGGCGGGCCTGGCTTGCTGTGCCTCACCTCGGTGGCTTTGAGGACTTCCCGGGGTGAAAACCTGCTTTGGCTTTGCTAAGTTGACGGCGGCGTCCCCTCCTTGAAGGCGTCGTCGCGGCTCCTCTACATGCTCCGGTTGCTCCGAGGGAAGCCTTGATCTCGGGATCGGGCGGTGGCGATACTCCTGTGTCGTGCCCTTCATGAAGGCACTGTCTTGGAGTGTTCGGCTCGTCATGCACAGCTTCCTTCCTCTCTTCGCAGTGACTCGCTCACGGTTGAGGTCTCCGGAGACTCCAAGTGGTGCTTTCTCCGCCTACATGTAGTTGCTGGGAGTGGATGGGGTGGTCTAGCTGTTCTTATATACCTTTGTATCTTGTCTTGAGTGTGTGTTGTGGGGGTGGTGTTGTTGTTGATTTGTATGGTGATTGTTGCTTTATATATAAAGCGGGGCATGAGCCTTTTTCGGTATAATTGGCCTGAACGAAGCCTTCAAAGTGTAAATTCGGCTGCAGCACTATTAACCAGCAAAAGTCCATTCACGATTGGCTGCTCTTTCCTTTTTCTTTTTGTGAATCAAGGAACTTTTTTTACGGCATTTTACGGCAATAAGCTTAATTTGAAAGGGACAGGAGATTATTATACGGCACTTCAAGCGGGAGTACAGAAAAAGAATGAAATGAAGTGAGAGGCCAGGGGCACGGAAAAGAGTCGAGTCGATCGACCGGGAGAAGCAAAACAAAATCCCGATTTGGCCAAAATAGATGCAACGTTATGGATATCATGACCGATCATCGTAGAGAAAGAAGAATTTTGATAAATCACTTCGGGTGAGCGAGGCCTTCAAGGGGCCATCAGTTCACCAACTTCCTTGACCTTCCGGCACTCGCAGACGTCAGTCTCCTACATTGTCTTACGACTTTGCGGAGACCTGTGATTTTGATAATAAGTCGCCTGTGCCTGGTCAGAACTCGGGATAAAATTGACCCACACACACTTACGCCTAACATCGATAGCCTGCTTTGCACATACGAGAGCCAACACATTCACTTCCCTCCTAACAAAATTTAAGTTCAAAGTCTATTTCCTAAAGGATCATCAATCTCAAGTCATTCATAGTTTCTCGAGCTGCAAAGCTTTGTCACCGATGGGTTGCTCTTAGAAATGAGGGTTTACACTGGCTTTATCTAGATTTTTGAATTTTTGAAAAGAAAAAGGTGAAATAAAAATGGAGCGAGGCCAACACATTCACTTCCCCCCTAACAAAATTTAAGTTCAAACTCTATTTCCTAAAGGATCATCAATCTCAAGTCATTCATAGTTTCTCGAGCTGCAAAGCTTTGTCACCGATGGGTTGCTCTTAGAAATGAGGTTTTACACTGGCTTTATCTAGATTTTTGAATTTTTGAAAAGAAAAAGGTGAAATAAAAATGGAGCAAGGCCAACACATTCACTTCCCTCCTAACAAAATTTAAGTTCAAACTCTATTTCCTAAAGGATCATCAATCTCAAGTCATTCATAGTTTCTCGAGCTGCAAAGCTTTGTCACCGATGGGTTGCTCTTAGAAATGAGGGTTTACACTGGCTTTATCTAGATTTTTGAATTTTTGAAAATAAAAAAGTGAAATAAAAATGGAGCAAGGCCAACACATTCACTTCCCTCCTAACAAAATTTAAGTTCAAACTCTATTTCCTAAAGGATCATCAATCTCAAGTCATTCATAGTTTCTCGAGCTGCAAAGCTTTGTCACCGATGGGTTGCTCTTAGAAATGAGGGTTTACATGGCTTTATCTAGATTTTTGAATTTTTGAAAAGAAAAAAGTGAAATAAAAATGGAGCGACTCCGCTGGGGATCAAACCTAGAATCTCTGGTTTCGTAGACCAGCGCCTTATCCATTGGGCCACAGAGTCAGAGTGATGGAAATCTGCTATTATCAATAACGAATAAAAAAAGGCAAGAGTGCTCAACACTACATTCAAGTGTGATAGTAAATTATCCATGGAACTGTACATATATGTAGTATAAGAGCATCTACAGTCGGCCTTGGCAAATCCGGCCTCTCAAACGCCCGCGGACACGCCCGGGCGCGTCCACGGGCACTGACCGGGCATCCCTCAAATGTTGCGCCGCATATCCACATATCGCAAATTCTGATCCTCAAATCCATATGCATGTCGATCATACGATACAAACTGTCCGAATGCCAAAGTTCGAAAGAAAGCAAAGCAAATCATTGTTCAACAAACCGGATATGGCAAAATGAAATCAATGTCTGAGCGTGACAGATGGCCTCGGATCACTGGCTGTGCGCTTGCTTCTGCTCGTCCTGTTGTGCCTGCATCCGGGCAGCCTCCTCCGCCTGCATCCGGGCTGCCTGCTCTGCTTGCATCCGGGCCGCAGCCACCCTCGCAGCCTCGTACTTCCTACGGTTGTTGATCTCCATCTTCTTGTCCACAAGCCACTTCTTCGCATGCTCATCCAAGAGGATCTCGTCCTCCAACATGATCCTTGCATCTTCCGCGTCCCGTGCGAGTTGCAACCTCTCCTTCTCAAGCTCTATGTCACCAAATGTCTTGGCCTTCTCGAGCTCCCATTTGATCACCGCTTGTTGCTTCTCCGCCTTGCAAGTCGCAACCGATGAATTGACGCCGCCGACGGACGAGGCGGACTGCGTCTCCGTCGCGGCGGTGTGGGTCGGGCTGGACGACATCTCCGGCGGTGGATCGGGACCGGAGGTGAGGATTGGGAGCAAGGGTGGAGGACGGCGAGGGTCCGAGCGCGGGAAAGGTTGGAGGGCGGCGGGAGGAGGACGAAGGATTTGGTGCAATTTGGGGTGGGGTCGGGCTGTCGGGTCCGACGTGGCAGGCGTGCCCGGGCGCGCCTGGGCGCCCCCATATCCGCCCCATATTTGGGCTGGATATGGGGGGTGCCTGTCAGTCCGGACGTTTGAGGCCCGTTTAAGGAGCCCGTCTGGGTCAAAAAACGTGACCGGACAGTGACCAGGCGGCCCGCCCGGGCGTATGAGGCGGGTTTGAGGCGCCCGGCTGTAGATGCTCTAAACATATGTGTAACTGTGGAAGCAACAGTCATTTCTTTAATGTAAATGAACTATGCTCATATATATTGGGCACAAGAATTAATAGCGTGAGTGAATTCCCCACATTGCTTATCTCTTTTGTTCAAAAGGGCACTAAAGATACCTTATTTTCCTCCAGGCATGCAAGCACAGGAGAAACCAAAAAACAAACAAAGGCATTCCTCGCACTTTTAACATTTTTTATAAGAACATCCATGACCTATATATGCTAAAGTGTGAAATGGTACAGATATGTAGGAAACACGTGCATGCACCGTGTCAAATAAAAACACATTTTTTGTGATTTTATAAATGCAACACATTGGACACAAGAATGAGGAGTGTCAGTGAATCCTCCACACTGCCCATCTCTTTTCCTCACAGATTACCTTAATTTCCTTCACAAAGCAAAGCATGTAAGCACAAGAGAAGTTGATTTTTCTTTTTACAATCTCCGGTCCCTAACATTCTGGTAAGAACATTCAAAAGGTGTGCTTAACCATATATAAGAACAACAGCTTGCATAAGTTAGAATGGTCCTTAGCCAGTTGAGCTCATTTGCGACACAATTGAGGTTATTCTGTTTCTAAACCATGTTACCAACCTAATCCATTGCATTGTAAAACAGACACAAATACCCACAACCTTAACAAGTTTCTTGTCAGCTAGAACCTGAATTTTTTTTTTTACAAATGGAGGAGGACCCCCGGCCTCTGCATCTGGACGATGCATGCAGCCATTTTATTAATTATTCACACAAGACCTTACAAAGTCATACAACAGTAAGACTGAAGCCACCGTCTAGGCAACAAACTGTCGCTACTCCTATCCAATTGATGAAGGGATGCTGATAGTCTGGGTCTAATACCAAACAGACCTCGCAGCCAAACCTAAACATCTAATACCTGAGGTCCCAACCAGGACGTCTGCCGGGTATGGGCACCCACCAGTCGGGCGTGTTCCTCAACCAGGACGCCTGCCGGGTATGAGGCCGCCGCAGCCACTTGCCACCAATCTATCTTCAGAGCTGTACTGCTGCATCTACCTTGCCCGGTCTAGCTGCTGCCGACGCCACCACGACGCCAGACAACATCGACCTCCTGCGCGTGTCCATCGCCACACATCTAACGCCAAGCCTCCGCTGCTCCATGCCGCCAAAAACCTCCGCCATGAATATGTAGAAAGAAACACCGCTCCACCGAAGAAGCCAACCGCTGGTCCCTCGAGCCCAAGTGCATCTCCAAGAATGACGCCCTCAAGGGGGTAACGACACATGAATGCCGCCGTCATCCGATCAACCGATCTAGGGTTTCCCCCGGAGGTATTAGGTGGGGTTGGGAGTTTCACCTCGATGATGCCTTCATGAAGGAAATGATGATAAGGGCATCGTCATCACCGGCTCCGGCTAATGACCGAAAACCAGGTTTTCACCCGGATCCGTCCCAAGGAATCCACCCGACAACCTGTGCACCGTCTCGACTGCCTTCAAAGCCCCAGATCTAGCCACCTAGATCCGACGACCAACCGCAACAGCAGTGCCACCATAGGAGTCCTGGCGCACCGGCCACTGCCAGAGTGTGCCACCAGTGGAGCCTGGGAGGAGGGCTCCCACCCCCACCTCGCCAAACCGCGAGAGCCGCCGAAATGGATCCCGCGCGCTCGTCACCGTCTCTGATCCGAACCAATCCGCAATCAGATCGCCGTCACAGATCCGCCTTGGACAGGGACTGCACCACGCCATGCCGCCGCGGGAAGCCCGAGCTTCACCCGCCACCACCATCCAGGGCCGCCGCCCCGGGATCCAGACAGAACATCGCCGCTGCCACCGGCCTTGTTCCGCCGCCGCCGACCGGCCGCCGCGACCTCTGCCGCCATGCCGCCGCCGGATCTGGGCGAGGATATCCATCCTCCCTGAGGGCACACGCCGCAGCCTCTGAAGCCACCGCGGCCGCGTCCCCACCCCTCGCCGGATGCCGCGCACGTGCCGCCCCGCCGCCGGCGAAGGCCGCCGCCACGAGGAGACCCGCACGCAGCCGCCACACAGCTAGACGTCGACCCATCTGCAGCCGCGCCATCGGGCCCGCCGCCGTCAAGATCGTCGCTGCCGCGCCGCCAGGATCCGCGCGCCCCGGCGCCTCCGCCCGGCCTGGCCGCCCCCGCAGGCCACAGACGCGAGGAGGGGAGAAGGCCCCCGCCGCCAGCCACCGCGGTGGGCTTTGCCCCGGCGGCTCTGGCCGGCGGCGGCGGGGAAGGGGAGGAGGGGGAGGGCTAGCGGCAGGAGGTGGCGGCGCCGCCCGTGTTGCCCGCGGGAGGGGCGACGCGGGGGCCTATCGCGGTGAGCACAAAGCTAGAACCTCAATAATTAACAAGTTTCTTGTCTATGATCAAAAGAGGAGAGAACTGGAAGTTTTGAGTAGCATGCCACGTAATAAAGGTAGTCAGTACGACAACCATCTTTGATCTTGCTAAGTTTCCCTGTGATGATGTCGTACGAAAAAAGCTTCATTTGAACCTTGTCAACAAGGAAGAGAGCCTTTCTTTCCGAATCCAGAGCGACAATCTGATAATCACACCAACGGAACCAGCCCTCAGCGCCACCGTGAAGCAACTCGTCCCTTCCAAATGGATTGCCCATACTAAGACGATACTTCAAAGACCATTTGTAGGAATCACGAGTATCAAGATTGAAAACTGCAACTGTATGACCGCTCTCCTCTGGAAGTGCACACTGCAAGAACCCTGATGATTGACCAAAACAACCGGATAGACGATCCAAATGGCCATGCGCCAACTTCACAGTAAAATGACGGGGTGGTATGCCAGAACCCATTACCTCCAACCCCAGAATTTCATCCCCGCCGTTGTGCACGTACAACACTCCTCCTATAAAGTGGTGAGGATTACAAATGTCTATAAAAGGACTCCATGCAGCATCCACAATCCATGTGGATAGGTCAGACGAGAACACCTCAAGTTTACTCATATCGAGTGCCCAAAAACCATCAAACTTAAATACATGGAACTGTGCCGACCATGATGGATCGAAGGCCAAAAAAGCGTCACCCATGAAGTCAGCTGGGCCAGGGTGAATATCAGGAAGTGACCTCCACTCCTGTGTTGCAGGGTTACACACAATGAAGCGGCAAGCTTCCGGATAAGTATAACTGTTCTTGTAGTTACAAAGAACTAGGCCATTGCAACAGTCCACAAATTCTAAGTGCTCATGGCGCGGCAAGAATGTAAGAGCTCCATTAATTTCCTCAGCATTTGGCGACAGGCTAACAAGTTGGGCAACAGACGAATCTTTGTGTCTGAAAAAGACCAGTGGGAATTTTCGGCAATTTCCGTTGGTAGTGTGGATTAGAGGCGAAGGTAAGCCAGGCCTTGCAGACACATTTAAAGCGGCAGAAAGACTTGAACGGCACCCGAGAGAGGATTTCCACCAAAAGGTCATCAGTTAGACTAGCAGCAGCAATCACCTTATTTGAATCCATCTTTGTATGGCAGAATACTGAAAGGCAAAATTGGCAATGTCAACATACAATACAAATCATTTTTGGATCATGGTAAA
Source organism: Thinopyrum elongatum (assembly GCA_011799875.1). Classification (NCBI taxonomy): domain Eukaryota; kingdom Viridiplantae; phylum Streptophyta; class Magnoliopsida; order Poales; family Poaceae; genus Thinopyrum; species Thinopyrum elongatum. The sequence continues at coordinate 504,139,695 of CM022297.1, read as the reverse complement.
TTGACAATATGCTACTATGGAATTCATTCAATACCTCCATTCTACAGAGGGTTTGATTGTGTATGTGGAAAATAACTGTATTTCACATGTATCGATCTAGTATATGTAAGACAGTAACCCAGTATTCTAGAGCCACCCGACACACATCGATTGGCCACCCCCTTTATAGGAGCTGTTCGGTTCAACAAAAGGTGACACGCAAGTAAACGTAATGAGATCACAACGGCAGTCCATGCAGTTATGGGCGATTACTGAATTAGTTTGGTTGACGAACATAACTGGACTACAGAGTACATAATGGAAAAATATGAAGAAAAAAAAAACCTTCTCTAATGTTCTAGCTGGACAAACATACGGCGAGCCGGCGGCCGGCGCCCTTACGCCCATAGCACGGCCTGCATGTTTGGAAGAAGAAGGTGCAATGGAGAACACTGTCGGTCTCAATTGTGAACCACGAGGCCTCATGCAGCAGCAAGAAGACGAGATCTCAACAAACGATTCATTACTCTCTTTATTAGGAACCCTTGTGGTTTGTCAACAAACGATTCATTACTCTTTTTTTCTCTTCAGATCTCTCGGCGTGTATACGCTTGCTACGAACCAGGAGAATCATGGGCTGAATAACGACGTCGATTGGCCAATTAGTTAGGGTATTTGACAGATTGCAAGGGGGGCAATATAATGGAGTATATCTTGCTCTTAAGTGGATCTGCTAGCTAGGGTTTAGATGGGTGCAAAACCAGGGAACGATCAGGGAGCACGCAAGAAGGTGGGGAGAGAGGAGAGCTGGACACGTACCTGCAGAGGAGGTTGAGTTGCCGCTGCGAAGACGACGGTCGCCGCCGGCGGAAGATATTAGCAATATAAATCTTGACTACTTTTTTTTTGACGATCAATAGTCTTGACTGCCTAGTAGTAATAGGGTGTCAACGTACGTGTTGGAGTTGGCTTCAAGCTGAGTAGTAGTGCTAGTTTTATTCGATTCGATCCTGTGCTATTGTTTGGTAGTAGCTAAATTCGTTCAGGAAAGTGATCATATTAGAGTCCGGATAGGTTGTTTGCTGCGTCCTTGTTGGAAATCTTGTACGAGTCGGCTAGGTAGATGGTGCGTAATTCCCACTTCAACCAGCCAACGCAAATGGATGCAGTTTTGTCCCTTTTTTTTTTGTCTCTTAGAGCATCTTCAACAGCCGCGCAATGCGCTAAAAAAGCGTTTGCAGCGCGCTGATCGTCTGTTTTTGCGCGGCGAGGAGCGCTTGCTCCAGCGGCTGTTGAAAAGTTTAACGTGCGTGAGCCGCTCCAGCAGCCGCTGCAAAAAAACTGCGCGCGCTCTCGCACAAACAACATATGCACTCCAAACACAATCAAGAAGATCAAACACAAACAAAATAAAACAATAAATAGTTCAATTTCATTATTACAACTCAAACAAATAGTTTATCTTGCAATAAAACAAATAGTTCAACAATACAACATCAAACATACAAATCATGATGCTCTTTGTCGGCCATTCCATGCCCACCACTCCTCGATGAGATCCTTCTGAAGATCATCATGCGTTTCGGCACGTCGAATGGCATGATAGGAGGCAACAAAACGGGCCACCCTGGCAGCCCTTCGCCGCACTCGCACGGGATGTCCCAAGAGCTCATACTGAGAGTAGTCTAAATCTTGGCCACGCTCATTCTCGATGATCATGTTGTGCATAATCACACAAGCGTGCATGATGTACCAAAGCATCTTTTGATCCCAAAATCTAGCCGGTCCTCTCACAATGGCAAATTGGGCTTGCAAAATCCCAAAAGCTCTCTCCACATCTTTTCTAGCCGCCGCCTGAGCATTGTGGAAATCAAGATTTTTCTTACCTTTCGGTTTTTTCAACGGCTTCACAAATGTTTGCCACTTTGGGTAGATGCCATCCGCAAGATAGTAGCCATAGTTGTATGTATGGCCATTTGCTACAAACTGCACCGGTGGCAGTTCATCATTTGCAATCTTATTCATCAGTGGTGACCGATTAATAACGTTGATGTCATTTAAAGATCCAGGCATTCCAAAAAAAGCATGTCAAATCCAAGTCTTTTGATCGGCCACCGCTTCAAGGATTATAGTGGAACCCTTTTTTTGGCCGTGGAATTGCCCATGCCATGCCTTAGGACAGTTCTTCCAACTTCAATGCATGCAATCTATTGAGCCAAGCATACCTGGGAACCCGCGAGCTTTGTTCATCTCCAAAAGCCTTGCGGCGTCTTCAGCATTGGGAGATCTCAAATACTCTGGGCCAAACACTTGCATAATTCCGACTGTGAAGCGCTTGACACACATGATGGCTTGACTCTTACCCATGGCCAAGTGGTCATCAACTAGATCAGCCGGAATACCATATCCCAACATACGCAAAGCGGCTGTCACCTTCTGAAAGGTGCTATGCCCTAGCTCTCCGGCGGCATTCCTCCTTTGCTGAAAAAACCGATCATGCCTCGCTAGTTTCTCTGCAATGCGCCTGAACAACTCGGTGCTCATCCTAAACCGGCGACGAAAGTACGACTCGGGGTATATGGGATTCTCCACAAAATAGTGCCTCATCAATCTGTTGTGGGCATCGATCCTATCCCTCCAAATTTTCTGCCGACCCATAACCGAACCACCATGCTTCGGTTTTTTTATTGATGTGCATAGCTAGGATCATTGCAAGATCCTCCTCCTCTTCAATATCAAATTCTTCTTCGGAAGAATCATATGACGAACTCATCTACAATGTTCAATTTAAACTAGGCTATAAAAACTATGCACCAAATTCATATAAAAAATGTGAAGTTGAAGCAATACATACCTTGCAAGCGTTTTGTCGAATACCTTGTGGGCGTCGAGCGGCAGTGGGCGGCCGGGCGCTGTTCGTCGGAGGAATGGCGCGCGCGAGGGGCGGCGGCGACTGGAGGGAGACGGAGGAAGCAGCGGCGGCGCGGGGATAGGCCGGGGAAGCGTCGGAATGGTCGCCGGAACAAATGGGGTGGTGCGGGCGGTGGCGGCAGTGCCTGGGTCGGGGTAGGTGGAAGTCGCGAGCGGCCTCTCGAGTGTTCGGTGCGCGGAAGTGGGCGCAGCAAATAAACGGCGCGTGATGACGTGTCGGACCGCGCGCTGAACTCTTTATGCCGCGCGGGCGCTTATTGCGCCTCCGCTGGAGCTCCCGGAGTGGTTGCACGCGCGCTAAAAACCCAAAATTTCCAGCGCAAGGCTTATATAGCGCGGCTGCTGGAGATGCTCTTATATTAGGTCGGTCAGGCGGATGCACATGTCCATTTACGTCCATGTGTCTATAGAGGCACCCAACACGCAAGACATATTTCAAACAATGCATCTAAAAAAACTTAAACTTACACTTAAAAACACATCAAAATAACTTAAATTTAAAATATTACATTAACTTCAAAAGTCCCGACCGTCCTCGACGCCGTACATTAAACTTAAGCATAAAAATAACTTTAATAAACTTAAAAAAAACCTAGATCTTCTAGTCCCGGCCGTCGCCACCGTCCTCGCCGTCACCTTTCATCCCCGGTGAGGCCGACGAAGGGCGGTGGTGGTCACAGGTGGGCGGGCGGCGCCTGTTACGGCTCCTGCGGTGACCACGACTCCGCACTCACCCACATGGCCAGGGCAGACACATACTCCGGCCTGTAGGGCATGGTCGACTTCCACGACCAGGACTGCCTGACCAACACAGGTTCCAGGCCGACTCCTCTCCTGCATCTCCTCCTCGCCCTGCACTACCATCCGACCCTCCGGCTCGGGGATGGTGACGTCACTGGTAGCCGTCAAGGCGAGCCGCATCGCGAGGCCATCCCACCCCTTGGACTCGTCGAGCCTGGAGTCCTCGAGCACCTTCTTGAGGACCTCGTCCTGCTCCTCGTCGTCGACGGCTACTATCGATGGTGGCAGGGACGGCGAACGCGTGCACACCTGCGGCGCACACCCACGCACACCCACGGGCTGGGAGCATGACCAACAAAGAATGCCTGCCGCCGCATGTCGTGCTCGTCCCGGAACCAGGTGTCCCTCAATGGTGAGTTGACGGCGTACCTGTCGTCACGGAGGAGATCCGGAGGCAGCATGGCTCACCGACGGTTGATCTCCAAAAGATGAGTGCGGCCGCTGGCTAGAATGGGAGGCACGGGCACCCGATCCGGTTTGAGGTGCCACCCGTTTGGCAGGTACGCGTCGCCCCACGGCATTGGAACGACCATGTCCCAGTAGCACTGGCACACCTCCACCTTCACATAGGCCACGGAGTTCGAGTGATAGGACTCTGCTATTATCAATAAGGAACCAAAGAAAAAGAAAAAGGCAAGAGTGCTCAACACTACATGCAAGGGTGATAGTAAATAACCCATGGAACTGTACATATATGTAGTATAAACATCTGTGTAAGTGTGGAAGCAACAGTCATTTCTTTAATGTAAATAAAATATGCTCATATATATTGGGCACAAGAATTAATAGTGTGAGGGAATTCCCCATATTGCTTATCTCTTTTGTTCAAAAGGGCACTAAAAGGGGTCAATAGCTCCCGTGCGACACATTTCATGGGAATTGGAACGGGTGTGACGTTTTTCGACCGAATGGCTGTGGTGCGACACTTTTGAGCGAGTAAATAGCCCACGCACAACATGGCTCTTAAACTCAACTGATGCCCTCGTTAGCTGTTAGGGGCTGGACCCACCACTTATCCACGTAAGCGCGGGACCCACCACTTGTCCACATAAGCGCGGGACCCACCTCGTCGCAGCTAGAAGAGACGAGCGCCCGTGCCCGTCCGCCCGCCGCCGCCCATTGCTTCCCCTTTCCCCAATCTTTCTCTTCTCCGGCGACCTAGCGCAGATGTCTACCTCCTCCGCCACGCACTCAAAATGGCGACAGTATGGTCCAGTGCCGCTCACAAGGTGCCCTGACTGCCCACGCCCAGAGCATCTTAAACGGTGGGTCAGTACACTACTAGGAAAAGGCTAATTAGTGGCGCACCTATTTTGGCCATTAATGGCGCACTACAGGTGCGCCACTATCATCACGCCACTAGTAACAAATACTAATGGCGCACCCCCGATGCGCCATTAGTATACAAGACAATAGTGGGGCACCTGGCAGTGCGCCATTACTATCTGACTTAGTAATGGCGCACCACATAGAAGTGCGCTATTTTCTTTCAAATTTTTTTCTGACTTAGTAATGGCGCACCACATAGAAGTGCGCTAACAATTTTTTTTTCAAAATTCTTTTCAATTTTTTTTTTCAAAATTTTCTTTCGTTTTTTTAATCTCGGGTCACTATGGCTTAATCTCAGGTCAATATGCTTAATCTCAAGTCAAATCGCACTAAGTGGTCAAACTTCCCGGAAGGTCACCCATCCTCACACTACTCCAGCCTGAGTACGCTTAACTTCGCAGTTCTATCCAACCCCAGCACCACCTCACTTAACAAGCACTTGTTGATATATCTATCATATCAATCCTATTAAACCTTGTTGATGTCTAGTACTTTGTTCATGTTCATGAGTGTGATGAAATTTTGAAAAAATATTTCAAACTTCCCGGTCATATTACGTATCATATTTTGAAAAAAAATTCCAAAAAAAAATTCGAAACCATTTTTTTTCTGTTACTAGTGGCGCACCTAGCAAATGGTGCGCCACTAGTAAGTTTGAATTTTTTTTCCATTTTCCCCCCCTCTAGATCTTAAAAGCCCCGTATCTTTCGTTCTGTTAGGTTTTTGGGGATTCTGAAAATGTTCAACGGGGTTCGTATGCAAAAGTTATGCCCATTTTACAAATTCTCGAGAGATTTTGCAAAAAAGTCGAAAATTCATGTTTGTAAATTTTGCTAACAACTAGACCACATATCACATGGGAATCTTATTTTCTTTTATTTTTTTTACATTTCTATCATTTTCTTTTATTTTTTTTGAAACTGAAAAGGCGGTCCACCGGGGGCGGGGGTGCATTTGGTCAATTTTTTGTAAGACTCAGAAAGTTAGTAATGGCGCACCACTTTTCCAATGCGCCATTAGTAACCCTGTTACTAATGGCGCACCTGTTACGTGGTGCGCCATTACTAGTTTTGCAAAAAAAAAAATATAATTGTTAGTAGTGGCGCACCGTGGTTGTGGTGCGCTATTACTAGTTTGAACTAGTAATGGCGCACTGTACCCAGGTGCGTCATTACTAGTTTTGAAAAAAAAAGTAAAAAAAAAATTGTTAGTAGTGGCGCACATAGTTTGTGGTGCGCCATTACTAGTTAAAACTAGTAATGGCGCACTGTGCCCTGGTGCGCCTTTAATAGTTTTGGAGAAATAAAAAAAAATAAAATTTGCTAGTAATGGCGCACCTTGTGTCTGGTGCGCCATTAGTAATGAGGACACTAATGGCGCACCACATACATGGTGCGCCATTAATGTCCGTATTAGTTATAGCCCTTTTCCTAGTAGTGGTAAGACGGATGAGAATGGCAATCTTGGGCGGGAATTTGTCAAATGCTTGAGCAAACCAATGGCAGGAAGTGTTGGGAAACGTTGCATGGAAAACAAAAAATTTTCTACGCACACGCAATGATCTATCCATGGAGATGCATAGCAACGAGGGGGAGAGTCTGTCTACATACCCTCGTAGACCGTAAGCGGAAGCGTTTGACAACGCGATTGATGTAGTCGAACTTCTTCTAGCTCCGACCAATCAAGTACCGAACGTACGACACCTCCAAGTTCTGCACACGTTCAGCTCGGTGACGTCCCTCGCCTTCTTGATCCAGCAAGGTGTCGAGGTAGTAGATGAGTTCCGTCAGCACGATGGCGTGGTGACGGTGATGGTGAAGTGATCCTCGTAGGGCTTCGCCTAAACACCGCGAGAATATGACCGGGTGTGTAAACTGTGGAGGGGGGCGCCTCACGCGGCTAACAATTGATGTTGTGTGGTCTAGGCGCCCCCCTCCCCACATATATATAGGTGGGAGGGGGAGGGGAGAGGCCAGGAGGCGCCCAAGGGCTGGCTGCCGGCCCCCTTCGGGCTTCCTTGCCCTACGCCCCCCTGCCATATTTGACGGAGGGGGAAGGAAAGAGGGAGGTGGGGGGTGGGGGAAGAAGGAAAGTGAGGAATCCTAATCCACACTTGCCTTTCTCCCTTCCCCTTTCCTTCTCCATCCCTGGCCGGAATATATGTGGGGCGCACCAGCCCCTTGTTGCTGGTGCGTTCCCCTCTTGGCCCATAAGGCCCATATCTTTTGCCGGGGTGCCCGAAACCCCTTCCGGTGACCCGATAAGTACCCGGTACCCCCCGAAACACTTCCGGTGTCCGAATACTATCGTCCTATATATCAATCTTTACCTCTCGACCATTTCGAGACTCCTCGTCATGTCCGTGATCTCATCCGGGACTCCGAACAACATTTGGTCACCAAATCACATAACTCATATAATACTAAATCGTCATCGAACGTTAAGTGTGCGGACCCTACGGGTTCGAGAACTATGTAGACATGACCGAGACACCTCTCTGGTCAATAACCAATAGCGGAACCTGGATGCTCATATTGGCTCCTACATATTCTACGAAGATCTTTATCGGTCGAACCGTTATGACAACATACGTTATTCCTTTTGTCCATCGGTATGTTACTTGCCCGAGATTCGATCGTCGGTATGTTCATACCTAGTTCAATCTCGTTACTGGCAAGTCTCTTTACTCGTTCCATAATACATCACCTCGTGACTAACTCCTTAGTCGTTTGCTTGCAAGCTTTATGATGTGTATTACCGAGAGGGCCCAGAGATACCTCTCCGATACTCGGAGTGACAAATCCTAATATCGATCTATGCCAACTCAACAAACACCTTTTGAGATACCTGTAGAGCATCTTTATAATCACCCAGTTATGTTGTGACGTTTGATAGCACACAAGGCATTCCTCCGGTATCCGGGAGTTGCATAATCTCATAGTCGAAGGAATATGTATTTGACATGAAGAAAGCAATAGCAATAAAACTGAACGATCATTATGCTAAGCTAACGGTGTAGGGTAACGCAGCAGAAAACAAAAAATTTTCCGACCTACGCACCAGCCCAGGACCACTATGGAGACTGCATACAAGGTTTGATCATTTTCGTTACCGACTCGTAGCGCAGCGGAAGTAGAGTCGATGACGATCGGCGGTGCAGATCCCCGCAGCTAGGATTTACAGCCTCCCAACCGCGAGGATGTATACCCTCGTCTTCCCTTCGGACAGCCCTCCGGGAGGCGGTCGAACAGTCCCCCGGACGGTGTCGCGGACAGCCCTTTGGGAGGACCTTCGAAACTCGAACGGTCACTCGGACAGCCCTTCGGGAGGACTCACAGAACTTGGACCGCCACTTGGACAGCCCTTCGGAAGGCACTCACGAACAGCCCCTCGGGCACTAAGATCGAAACTACGACCTCACTACAGAGTTGCACACATACGGTGCCATCTATTCGGCAGGGCTTCGCCGTCCAGAACTAGTTCCCACCGGAACCCAGACAGCCTTTCGGCTCTACGAAACTCTTTTCGTGGGAGGGAGAGAGAAGCCAGATCATTGCAATGGCATGTACATGTGAGAAAGAGTGAGTCTTTAGGCAGCCCCCTCCACCCCTATTTATAGGCCAAGCCCAAGGGTGGCTTCTCCAAGAAGCCAAGGGGAAAAATACCAAAGGACCCTCAAGGTGGCTTCTCCAAGAAGCCACCCAAAAGGCACTTTCACTATTCACGACGACATTTTTCAGCGTCCGTTCGAACTGAAAATATTTATGTGGGCTTAGAACATTTCCAGTACCCACTAAAATAATTTTCAACGCATTCTGGAACAATTCCAGATTAGTGATTTTCATCTGCGAAAAGCATCTGAAGTGGTTCCGGCAGCTCCGGAACATTTCCGGTTTTTCTTCCAGAAAATTCCCAGAAGTTTCCAGAATGATTCTGGCACCCTCCAAGAATTATCGGGCATGTGCCGAAACCAATTTGACTTTATGGTATCCTCTGAAACAACTTTTTAGTTTCACCGGAACTCATCCGGTGACCTTTCTCTGCGGAACTTTTCCGCTGTCCGAAACTTTTTCGGTGTCCGAAACTTTTTCGGTGATTTTCTCTCAGACTCCCTGTCTAGTATTCAGCAGATAGATGACCCTTAAGCGTGTGACCCTATAGGTTCGGTGAAGTATAGACATGACCCGGAACCCCTTCCGATCAATGATCAACATCGGAGCCGTGGACACCCATATTGACCCCTATACCCACACGAATGAATATTCGAGTGAACCTCCAGTTGCCGTGTGCTATTCCTTTTGCTTCGCGATATGTTACAAATACCCGAGGTGAGACATGATGGCATTCCCGTGGATCAACAACTTGTCCACTATGCTAGTTACCTCGTTACCGGTATTGTTCTCTTTTCTCGTTACCGTGTTCCGGCATCCCCATGATCAAATTACAAAGTGTCTGGCAAGACGATGATGGATACCGTAACACCGAGAGGGCCCAGAGATATCTCTCCATCGCCGGAGGAGCAAATCCCAATCTTGAGCTATCAAGTTACTTAACATACTTTCCCATGAACCCGTAAGCCGCCGTAATAGCCATCCAGTTACGGATGACGTTTAACAAACCCCAAAGTTCATGAATCAAGCATGAAGAAACTCGATACTCTCATGGTCTGAGGAATCATGCAAATGTTAACCATCTCTGTGTTATTAACCATTAACTTGTGACGAAAGAATCTCATAGCATAACATCAATCGGGTCGATTCAACACAAATGTTCTTCTAACACTGTGCCCTCAAAGTTGCTGGCATAGACATGCCCATGATCAGGAAAACAGAACCATCATGCAACACTTGAGCTAGTCTTAGAGGCCAGACTAGGAATACATTTTACCGTTTATTATCCCACACGTGCATATGAGTCTTCCTCCGAGCCTCGTTTTATTTGCAGACTCGAGAATCATTGCAGTTATAGCATGGAACATAAACCTAATTATGAACAGGGAGATAATCAATAACATTTATTATTGCCTCTAGGGCATATCTCCTACAGACTCCCACTTGCACTAGAGTCAATAATCTAGTTAATGCTAATGCACTTTACACCTGTGGCACACCGGTGTAAATATGCTTCGCTTGTGGTATAGCCTGAATGTCCAACGGATCTGACGACTTCAGCTCCATGTGTATCTTTGCATATCCTCGCGTTTTCACGCTTTCACAAAAGTCATATTTTGTGTGGACTTGGCTTGGTATGTATGCGAATCACAGGTCGAACCTGGATTCCTCAGACTGAGTTATGGAGCAACTACTTGCAGTAGTGTCCCATTGACAAAAGCCATCTTGGAACCATACTAATTTCATGAATGAACTATATGATTCAACATGTTGTTTGTCGCTTTTAAAAGCGGAAACATACTTCGCCTCTGTTATAGAATTCGCCACAGTAACTTGTTTGGAACAATTTCCAACTACCGTGCCACAATATTGTGTGTTACACAAAACCCTCAATTTAAATCGAAAATCGCTTGGAGCATGGATGAAGACTGTATTGATGTAACCTTTTACAACGAACTCTTCATGATCTCCGCTTGCGAGAAAACATGTCATCGGTGCTACTATAGTACTCAATGACCCTTTTTCACTGTTGTCCCATGATCAATACTTTTGATCACTTTGGTATCTATACTCGCAACAACTTTGGGAGTATTGGACATATCTGGTTTGTTTTTACATACCATGGAATACATGATTAATCCAAACACAAGAGTGTGTGGAATCTCCATCATGTATTTTGCTCATCAGTGTTTTGGGACACCGAGTCTTGCAAAAACTCTTTCCATGTGACTTCGGCAAGAATCACTCCTTGACGTTTTTAATGCTAAAAGGTTTTAGCATCTTGTCAATATGTATCTTTGCTCAGACCCATTAGGTAAATCTATCTCCATAGATCATCATGCCTAATATAAAGGCTATTTAGCCCAAGCACTTCATCGAAAAACTATTTTCAAATGAAGTCCTAATTCGTGTCAAGAAATTTATTTCCAATTAACAATGTGTCAAGCACACAACGTTTTTTAGAAATTTTATTATGCTCCCACTTACTTTCTTGAATCATAACCATCTTCGTTACCCATTGATGAAGTCAAACCCCTTTGAGCATTTCATCAAAACATGAAGATTCCAACTCCATTTTGCTCTCTTTTGTCCATTGCTGGAACTCTGAAGTTTGCATACTTACTAGCATCCTCTGGAATGACAAAATACCTTGGACTGTAACACATGCAAGTCCTTGGTTTTATTTCCATCAGATGAAAATCCTTTTGTCATCCTTTATTTCATATCTCATGATTTGAAATATGTATTAATTGCTAGTTCAACCCGAACCGACTTTAAGCATCGCTACGGTGAAACAACCTCATCGTAGTCAACTCCTTGAACTTGTATATTGCAACAAGTCGAGCTTTATGGATAAAACATTTTTACCCGTATCAGTTTTTAGTTCCATAAAATTCGTTAGACTCTAAGTCTTCCGAAAGGTGTATCAAGGTTTTAATCTTGAAACATTTATATGGAGACTATCTCGGATTGTATTGGCATTTAGCCAATTCCGGAGTCAGGGCCCATCAACGCTTCCGTGTGTATCGTAGGTATACTCTTGTCTAACAACAATATCTCGTTTGCGCACCTGAGAGGTTTGCACGAGCCTTGCCTACGTGGTTCAGCTGCAAGTTCGACTGAAGTCCATACATTTTATTGTAGAGACTTCCGTATCAGTCGCAGTAGGAAACTCCGGAATTACTTCCAAGGTCTCTTTCCTTTGACCTGATGACGAAGATACTATTTATCTCGTCGAGTTGCACTATTCTCCCACTCACCTTTTTGAAAGAACCATTTTCTTCAAAAAGCATACCGTTCTTTGTGGCAAACCTATTTGCCTCGGTATAGTGAGGGAGGAATACCCAATTGCTTGGGATAACCTACAAAGTAGCACTTGTCTGATTTGGAATTGGTTTGTAACCTTTTACACAAGCCCCATATTCCAAATGTTTAAGAAAAGATATAACATGGTTGGGCGTACCATACCATGGTGTCATTTCAACAGACCTGATGGAGCTCTTTTCAGTGTAAAAGCCGTAGTCTCTAAAGCATCACTCTTTAAAAGGGATAATGGCAAATTTATATATGTCATCTTTGATCTTACCATGTCATAAATGGTTTGATTACATCTTCACGGACTTTCTACATGCAATGGTGTTCCGGGAGGTGCAAGTTATGAAATTACTTTCACAACTCATCAGACATTCGCTAAACTTGTAACTCAAATATTCCTTTCTGCAATCGAATTGTAGAAACATAATTTTCTTGTTACAATAGCCATCTACTTCATTTTTGAAAACCTTTCGAATGAATTCAAAAGATCCAGACTTACGTCTCATCAAGTAAATATCCACATATCTACTTGAGTCATTTCTGAAGATAGATAAATCCACTACTAACAACATTTATCGAACTACACACATCAAATGTATGATCACCAATAAGTTTGTTGTCCATTCCTTATGGCCTGTGAACGGTATTTCAGTCACTTCACTTTTCGGAGGAAAGTTGCAAGTGTCAGATGATTCAAAATCAAAGGACTTAAAAAATCCATCATAATGGAATTTATCCATGCGGGTTTCTCCAATGTGACCAAATGTAGTGCCACACTTGTGTGGTATTCTCTTAGTCTTGCGACATTTAGCGTCAGTGTTATGGATGCATTATATTACTATCAATATTCATAACATACATCCCATCTGGATGGAAGCATGGCTCTAAATGTTATTCATAACACTGAACAACAATTGTTCTTTTATGAACAACCCTTTTGCAACAACATTGTGCAAGGGGCTAGAGTGTAAAACTCTAAAATGAATTATGAAAGTAAATCCAGAGGTAATATATTAATATCATTATTCATAACATACATCTCATTCTCAATGAAAGTATGGCCCTTATGTTATTCATAACTTCGAACATAAAAAGTTCTCTTATGAAAAACCTTCTTGCAAGATACCTTATGCAATGGGCTAGAGTTTTAAAACTCTAAATGAATTATGAAAATAAATATAGACAGTAATACACCGATGGAAGGTATAGTAACATTTACTATGTTCCCTGTGTATACCTAAACCTCATCGCTGGCTAGTCTTTCAGGCCATAGTAGTTCTTACATCGAGTTGCAATAGAATGCAATCGAGCGGGTATCTTTGTGATTGTCTCACAATACCCAAGAATTAATGATTAACAATTTAATCATAATTCCCAAGAACTATATCTTTGACCAGCCTTCTATACATCAAAAACTTGTATGACATTCATACATGAGCTGGATATTCCAGTCTTCTTTCTTATTGCCTTTATACTTCTAACAGTTTAACTTTCAGTATTTCTCCTACTCTCAAAAGAAGCACCCAACTTAAGAGTGGCGTTAGCCCCGGACTTCCTAGGTGTGTAAGTCACACTAACACCCTTCGGACACTTCCTTTCTCTTTAAGTTGTTGTTTTATTCACCTTTCATCATTTGATAGGCGTTCTTCTGGATCCCTCTCTTATCAGTCTAATGCATAGTAAACTCCTTTACTAATAGTTTGCAAACAAACATTGCTTTGGATATCTCATATCTTTTAGCCTTTGTCTGTCTCTAAAAATGATTTTCAGATTCCATGAATATCACATAACTATCCAAACTTTTGAAGTTCGAGTCTCATGGAAGTAAACATATTGCACTTGACTGAAAACGGAATTCTAGCTTTTGGATCGAAGGACATGAGTCACATGATCCATAGCATAAGCGAGAGAATACCGAAAGTATGCGATAGGACAAAGTCCTTCTCAGCACTTTTGAGAACAATCCTCACATTACGTTACCAACCGTAAAGTTTTAACCAGATATTTAACAGCTATTCAAAATTAATAGGGAAGGTGGAAACGCGAGCCATTATTCTATAACTTTTATGCAAATCACACTTAGACAGTGTTCAAAATTAATTGCACTGAGAATTTAAAACAAGTTAATTCAACAGTGTGCTCCCACTTAAATCAATATCTCTCATAATTGATTGTGAGTGATTCAAGATCCACATTTCAATTTAACGCCATTGATGGTAGCATCACTAATGACGAAAATCTCAATCGGTAGGCAAACTTGCCAATCACATCTCTATGTGACTTTTGTTCATCTTTCGATGCGTGTGTTCCGAGTTCATGACTTTCATGCCTGAACGTCAAGACAACCAAGTGATCTTGCTGCGAGGTCTCAAATCACCCGCCTCACACATCCCTAATCGTTCGTACCCATGGTAGCATGTGATACCCCGAAAAGTTAGGTGCCGTGACGGTGCTACACTTGGGAGAACACTAACTACTTGATATTTTTGTGAGAGATCACCCTAATAAAAGCGACTACCACGCAATCAAGAAGGGTGCATCATAAGGGATAAACATCTCAGGCAATTCATAATTAGCATGATATGGTATAGCCCTTTCTGACGGAGAAGTCTTGTATTTCTTCGTCTTCGGCATTCACGTCGGTGTTCACCTTCGCGAAGATTGCCACCACCTTGTCGATGCACCAGATATTATTGCTATCTCCATAGCAGATAAAATAAATGCAATACTTAAGGTTGACACGCAGGTCATTAAAGTGCAATCATATGGCTCCAGCCATCATGCCAAATCATGACACGCAGGTCATGTTAATTTTACATCATATAGACATCTCATACATAATCAAATTATTATGAGCACTGCTGTACCACATCATATGCACATGCAAACCCTCCTGCAAAACCAAGTTAGACGCCTCTAATCGGTTCATGCAAAAACTTGTTTTACGTGGCTTCTAAGGTTTCGAAACAAACCGAAGCTACCAACGTCCATCATCAAGTATGATAATCCAAGCCGCTAGATTAACAACGCGGGGTGTATGAAACACGAGATAATAAAATCTCGAGCCCCATACTGAACTTCGTCATACGCATGACCCCCGTGCAGATCATATCTGCATTGCCCTTTCGTCTGCGAAACATCCATCTTTCTTTGACTAAAGTGGAACCCAAAGAACTGTTAGCACTTCGTTGATCTGTCAATCAGCATACTCAGGAGCAGCATGAAAGAATCGCGGATTGCCAGAACTTTGTCAGATTCCACAATGCTGTCAAGATCAGGACTACGCAAATTCGAGGGAAGCAACAAGAACATCGGGTAACAGATTTCATCTGCTACCCGCACAAATAATTTTCAGTAATAGAACTCATCTACTACCTAATTATATTGTGCAACACCCATACATCTCATGTATTCTAGATCGCAACCTGCATCTACGCATAGCACGGCTCATGATGCCACTGTAGGGTAACGCAGCAGAAAACAAAAATTTTCCGACCTACGCACCAGCCCAGGACCACTATGGAGACTGCATACAAGGTTTGATCATTTTCGTTACCGACTCGTAGCGCAGCGGAAGTAGAGTCGATGACGATCGGCGGTGCAGATCCCCGCAGCTAGGATTTACAGCCTCCCAACCGCGAGGATGTATACCCTCGTCTTCCCTTCGGACAGCCCTCCGGGAGGCGGTCGAACAGTCCCCCGGACGGTGTCGCGGACAGCCCTTTGGGAGGACCTTCGAAACTCGAACGATCACTCGGACAGCCCTTCGGGAGGACTCACAGAACTTGGACCGCCACTTGGACAGCCCTTCGGGAGGCACTCACGAACAGCCCCTCGGGCACTAAGATCGAAACTACGACCTCTCTACAGAGTTGCACACATACGGTGTCATCTATCCGGCAGGGCTTCACCGTCCAGAACTAGTTCCCACCGGAACCTAGACAGCCTTTCGGCTCTACGAAACTCTTTTCGTGGGAGGGAGAGAGAAGCCAGATCATTGCAATGGCATGTATATGTGAGAAAGAGTGAGTCTTTAGGCAGCCCCCTCCACCCCTATTTATACGCCAAGCCCAAGGGTGGCTTCTCCAAGAAGCCAAGGGGAAAAATACCAAAGGACCCTCAAGGTGGCTTCTCCAAGAAGCCACCCAAAAAGCACTTTCACTATTCATGACGACATTTTTCAGCGTCCGTTCGAACTGAAAATATTTATGTGGGCTTAGAACATTTCCAGTACCCACTAAAATAATTTTCAACGCATTCTGGAACAATTCCAGATTAGTGATTTTCATCTGCGAAAAGCATCTGAAGTGGTTCCGGCAGCTCCGGAACATTTCCGGTTTTTCTTCCAGAAAATTCCCAAAAGTTTCCAGAATGATTCTGGGACCCTCCAAGAATTATCGGGCATGTACCGAAACCAATTTGACTTTATGGTATCCTCTGAAACAACTTTTCAGTTTCACCGGAACTCATCCGGTGACCTTTCTCTGCGGAACTTTTCCGCTGTCCGAAACTTTTTCGGTGTCCGAAACTTTTTCGGTGATTTTCTCTCAGACTCCCTGTCTAGTATTCAGCAGATAGATGACCCTTAAGCGTGTGACCCTATAGGTTCGGTGAAGTATAGACATGACCCGGAACCCCTTCCGATCAATGATCAACATCGGAGCCGTGGACACCCATATTGACCCCTATACCCACACGAATGAATATTCGAGTGAACCTCCAGTTGCCGTGTGCTATTCCTTTTGCTTCGCGATATGTTACAAATACCCGAGGTGAGACATGATGGCATTCCCGTGGATCAACAACTTGTCCACTATGCTAGTTACCTCGTTACCGGTATTGTTCTCTTTTCTCGTTACCGTGTTCCGGCATCCCCATGATCAAATCACAAAGTGTCTGGCCAGACGATGATGGATACCGTAACACCGAGAGGGCCCAGAGATATCTCTCCATCGCCGGAGGAGAAAATCCCAATCTTGAGCTATCAAGTTACTTAACATACTTTCCCATGAACCCGTAAGCCGCCGTAATAGCCATCCAGTTACGGATGACGTTTAACAAACCCCAAAGTTCATGAATCAAGCATGAAGAAACTCGATACTCTCATGGTCTGAGGAATCATGCAAATGTTAACCATCTCTGTGTTATTAACCATTAACTTGTGACGAAAGAATCTCATAGCATAACATCAATCGGGTCGATTCAACACAAATGTTCTTCTAACACTGTGCCCTCAAAGTTGCTGGCATAGACATGCCCATGATCAGGAAAACAGAACCATCATGCAACACTTGAGCTAGTCTTAGAGGCCAGACTAGGAATACATTTTACCGTTTATTATCCCACACGTGCATATGAGTCTTCCTCCGAGCCTCGTTTTATTTGCAGACTCGAGAATCATTGCAGTTATAGCATGGAACATAAACCTAATTATGAACAGGGAGATAATCAATAACATTTATTATTGCCTCTAGGGCATATCTCCTACAAACGGATGGGTCTTGTCCATCACATCATTCTCCTAATGATGTTATCCCGTTATCAAATGACAACACATGTCCATGGTTAGGAAACCTTAACCATCTTTGATCAACGAGCTAGTCAAGTAGAGGCTCACTAGGGACACGGTGTTTGTTTATGTATTCACACATGTATTTAAGTTTCCGATCAATTCAATTCTAGCATGAATAATAAACCTTTATCATGAATAAGAAAATATAAAATAACAACTTTATTATTGCCTTTAGGGCATATTTCCTTCAGTCTCCCACTTGCACTAGAGTCAATAATTTTGTTCACATCGCCATGTGATCAACACCCAAAGGGTTTACTAGAGTCAATAATCTAGTTCACATCGCCATGTGATTAACACCAATAGTTCACATCGCCATGTGACCAACACCCAAAGGGTTTACTATAGTCAATAATCTAGTTCACATCACCCTGTGATTAACACCCAAAGAGTACTAAGGTGTGATCATGTTTTGCTTGTGAGAGAAGTTTAGTCAACGGGTCTGCCACATTCAGATCCATATGTATTTTGCAAATTTCTATGTCTACAATGCTCTGTATGGAGCTACTCTAGCTAATTGCTCCCACTTTCAATACGTATCCAGATTGAGACTCAGAGTCATCTGGATCGGTGTGAAAGCTTGCATCGACGTAACTCTTTACGACGAACTCTTTATCACCTCCATAACCAAGAAATATTTCCTTAGTCCTCTAAGGATAATTTTGACCGCTGTCTAGTGATCTACTCCTGGATCACTATTGTTCCCCCTTGCCAAACTCATGGCAAGGTACACAACAGGTTTGGTACACAGCATGGCATACTTTATAGAACCTATGGCTGATGCATAGGGAATGACTTTCATTCTCTCTCTATCTTCTGCCGTGGTCGGGCTTTGAGTCTTACTCAACTTCACACCTTACAATACAGGCTAGAACTCCTTCTTTGACTGGTCCATTTTGAACTCCTTCAAACTCTTGTCAAGGTATGTATTCATTGAAAATCTTATCAAGCGTCTTGATCTATCTCTATAGATCTTGATGCCCAATATGTAAGCAGCTTCACCGAGGTATTTCATTGAAAAATTCTTATTCAAGTATCCTTTTATGCTATCCAGGAATTCTATATCATTTCCAATCAGCAATATGTCATCCACATATAATATCAGAAATGCTACGGAGCTCCCACTCACTTTCTTGTAAATACAGGCTTCACCGTAAGTCTGTATAAAACCATATGCTTTGATCACCTCATCAAAGCATATATTCCAACTCCGAGATGCTTGCACCAGTCCATAGATGGATCGCTGGAGCTTGCACACTTTGTTAGCACCTTTAGGATCGACAAAACTTTCTGGTTGCATCATATACAACTCTTCTTTGAGATATCCATTAAGGAATGCAGTTTTGACATCCATTTGCCAGATTTTATAATTATGGCAATTGCTAACATGATTCGCACGGACTTAAGCATCGCTACGGGTGAGAAAGTCTCATCGTAGTCAACCCCTTGAACTTGTCGAAAACCTTTTGCGACAAGTCGAGCTTTGTAGACAGTAACATTACCATCAGTGTCAGTCTTCTTCTTGAAGATCCATTTATTTTCTATGGCTTGCCGATCATCGGGCAAGTCCACCAAAGTCCATACTTTGTTCTCATACATGGATCCTATCTCAGATTTCATGGCCTCAAGCCATCTGTCGGAATCTGGGCTCATCATAGCTTCTTCATAGTTCGTAGGTTCATCATGGTCTAGTAACATGACTTCCAGAACAGGATTACCGCACCACTCTGGTGCGGAACATGCTCTGTTGGACCTACGAGGTCCAGTAGTAACTTGATCTGAAGTTTCATGATCATCATCATTAGCTTCCTCTCTATTGGTGTAGGCATCAAGGGAATGGATTTCTCTGATGTGCTACTTTCCAATTCGAGAGAAGATACAATTACCTCATCAAGTTCTACTTTCCTCCCACTCACTTCTTTCAAGAGAAACTCCATCTCTAGAAAGGTTCCATTCTTGGCAACAAAGATCTTGCCTTCGGATCTGTGGTAGAAGGTGTACCCAATTGTTTCCTTAGGGTATCCTATGAAGACACACTTCTCCGATTTGGGTGCGAGCTTATCAGGCTGAAGCCTTTTGACATAAGTGTCGCAACCGCAAACTTTAAGAAACGACTGCTTAGGTTTCTTGCCAAACCATAGTTCATACGGTGTCGTCTCAACGGATTTAGACGGTGCCCTATTTAACGTGAATACAGCTGTCTCTAATGCATAACCCCAAAACGATAGTGGTAAATCGGTAAGAGACATCATAGATCGCACCATATCTAATAAAGTACGGTTACAACGTTCGGACACACCATTACGTTGTGGTGTTCCAGGTGGCGTGAGTTGTGAAACTATTCCACATTGTTTTAAATGAAGGCCAAACTCGTAACTCAAATATTCGCCTCCGCGATCAGATCGCAGAAACTTCAGTTTCTTGTTACGATGATTCTCCACTTCACTCTGAAATTCTTTGAACTTTTCAAATGTTTCAGACTTGTGTTTCATTAAGTAGATATACCCATATCTGCTCAAATCATCTGTGAAGGTCAGAAAATAATGATACCCACTGCGTGCCTCAACACTCATCGGACCGCATACATCAGTATGTATTATTTCCAATAAGTCATTAGCTTGCTCCATTGTTTCGGAGAACAGAGTTTTAGTCATCTTGCCCATGAGGCATGGTTCGCAAGTATCAAATGATTCCAAAAGCCCATCTGCATGGAGTTTCTTCATGCGCTTTACACCAATATGACCTAAACGGCAGTGCCACAAGTATGTTGCACTATCATTATCAACTTTGCATCTTTTGGCATCAAGTTTATGAATATGTGTATCACTACGATCGAGATTCAATAAACCATTTACATTGGGTGTATGACCATAGAAGGTTTAATTCATGTAAACAGAACAACAATTATTCTCTGACTTGAATGAATAACCGTATTGCAATAAACATGATCCAATCATATTTATGCTCAACGCAAACACTAAATAATATTTATTTAGGTTCAACACTAATCCCGAAGGTAGAGTGAGTGTGTGATGTTGATCATATCAACCTTGGAATCAATTCCAACACTCATCGTCACCTCTCCCTTAACAAGTCTCTGTTTATTCTGCAACTCCTGTTTCGAGTTACTAATCTTAGCAACTGAACTGGTATCAAATACCCAGGGGTTACTACGAACACTAGTAAAGTACAAATCAATAACATGTATATCAAATATACTTTTGTTCACTTTGCCATCCTTCTTATCCGCCAAATACTTGGGGCAATTCCGCTTCCAGTGACCAGTCCCTTTGTAGTAGAAGCACTCAGTTTCAGGCTTAGGTCCAGCTTTGGGCTTCTTCCCAGGAGTGGCAACTTGCTTGCCATTCTTCTTGAAGTTCCCTTTCTTTCCCTTGCCCTTTTTTCTTGAAACTAGTGGTCTTGTTAACCATCAACACTTGATGTTCTTTCTTGATTTCTACCTTCGCAGATTTCAGCATCGCGAAGAGCTCGGGAATTATTTTCGTCA
Source organism: Thinopyrum elongatum (assembly GCA_011799875.1). Lineage (NCBI taxonomy): Eukaryota > Viridiplantae > Streptophyta > Magnoliopsida > Poales > Poaceae > Thinopyrum > Thinopyrum elongatum. Next base: position 504,118,649 of record CM022297.1, on the reverse strand, counting down.
TCCCTTTCATATTATAGTTCATCACGAAGTTCTAGTAGCTTGGTGATAGTGACTAGAGAACTTTGTCAATCACTATCTTATCTGGAAGATTAACTCCCACTTGATTCAAGCGATTGTAGTAACCAGACATTCTGAGCACATGCTCACTGGTTGAGCTATTCTCCTCCATCTTGTAGGCAAAGTACTTGTCAGAGGTCACATACCTCTCGACACGGGCATGAGTCTGAAATACCAATTTCAGCTCTTGGAACATCTTATATGCTCCGTGGCATTCAAAACGACTTTGAAGTCCCGGTTCTATGCCATAAAGCATGGTGCACTAAACTATTAAGTAGTCATCATACCGAGCTTGCCAGACGTTAATAACGTTTGCATCTGCTCCTACAATAGGTCTGTCACCTAGCGGTGCATCAAGGACATAATTATTCTGTGTAGCAATGAGGATAATCCTCAGATCACGGATCCAGTCCGCTTCATTGCTACTATCATCTTTCAACTTATTTTTCTCTAGGAACATATCAAAAATATGGGAGTTATATCGCGAGCTATTGATCTACAACATAGATATGCAAATACTATCAGGACTAAGTTCATGATAAATTAAGTTCAATTAATCAAATTACTTAAGAACTCCCACTTAAATAGACATCCCTCAAGTCATCTAAGTGATACGTGATCCAAAACAACTAACCCATGTCCGATCATCACGTGAGATGGGGTAGTCATCAATGGTGAACATCTCTATGTTGATCATATCTACTATATGATTCACGTTCGATCTTTCGATCTCCAGTGTTCCGAGGCCATGTCTGTACATGCTAGGCTCGTCAAGTTTAACCCAAGTATTCCGCATGTGCAAAACTGTCTTGCACCCGTTGTATGTGAACTTAGAGTCTATCACACCCGATCATCACGTGGTGTCTCAACACGACAAACTGTCGCAACGGTGCATACTTAGGGAGAACACTTATACCTTGAAATTTAGTGAAGGGATCATCTTATAATGCTACCGCCGTACTAAGCAAAATAAGATGCATAATAGATAAGCATCACATGCAATCAAAAAAAAATGTGACATGATATGGCCATCATCATCTTGTGCTTTTGATCTCCATCTCCAAAGCATCGTCATGATCTCCATCGTCACCGGCTTGACACCTTGATCTCCATCGTTGCGTCGTGGTCGTCTTGCCAACTATTGCTTCTAAAACTATCGCTAACGCATAGTGACAAAGTAAATCAATTACATGGCGTTTGCATTTCATACAATAAAGCGACAACCATAAGGCTCCTGCCAGTTGTCGATAACTTACAAAACATGATCATCTCATACAACAACGTATATCACATCATGTCTTGACCATATCACATCACAACATGCCCTGCAAAAACAAGTTAGACGTCCTCTACTTTGTTGTTGCAAGTTTTACGTGGCTTCTACGGGCTTCTAGCAAGAACCGTTCTTACCTAGGCATCAAACCACAACGGTGTTTCGTCAGGTTTGCTGTTTTAACCTTCTTCAAGGACAGGCCGCAGTCAAATTCGATTCAACTAAAGTAGGAGAAACAGACACCCGCTAGCCACCTTTATGCAAAACTAGTTGCATGTCTGTCGGTGGAACCGATCTCATGTACGTGGACATATAAGGTTGGTCCGGGCCGCTTCATCCCACAATACCGCCGAATCAAAATAAGATGTTGGTGGTAAGCAGTATGACTATCACCGCCCACAACTCTTTTTGTTCTACTAGTGCATATCATCTACGCATAGACCTGGCTCTGATACCACTGTTGGGAAACGTTGCACGGAAAACAAAATTTTTTCTGTGCACACGCAATGATCTATCCATGGAGATGCATAGCAACGAGGGGGAGAGTCTGTCTATGTACCCTCGTAGACCGTAAGCGGAAGCGTTTGACAATGCGGTTGATGTAGTCAAACTTCTTCTTGCTCCGACCGATCAAGTACCGAACGTACGGCACCTCCGAGTTCTGCACACGTTCAGCTCGGTGACATCCCTCGCCTTCTTGATCCAGCAAGGTGTCGAGGTAGTAGATGAGTTCCGTCAGCACAACGGCGTGGTGACGGTGATGGTGAAGTGATCCTCACAGGGCTTCGCCTAAACACCGCGAGAATATGACCGGGGGTGTAAATTGTGGAGGGGGGGCGCCGCATACGGCTAACAATTGATGTTGTGTGTTCTAGGCACCCCCCTCCCCACATATATATAGGTGGGCGGGGGAGGGGAGAGGCCAGGAGGCGCCCAAGAGCTGGCCGCTGGCCCCCCTTGGGGCTTCCTTGCCCTGCGCCCCTCCTGCCATATTTGACGGAGGGGGAAGGAAAGAGGGGGGGGGGGGGGGGAGAGAAGGAAGTGGGAATCCTAATCCACACTTGCCGTTCTCCCTTCCCCTTTCCTTCTCCATCCCTGGCCAGCCCATATGTGGGGCGCACCAGCCCCTTGTGGCTGGTGTGTTCCCCTCTTGGCCCATAAGGCCCATATCTTTTGCCGGGGGTGCCCGAAACCCCTTCCGGTGACCCGATAAGTACCCGGTACCCCCCGAAACACTTCCGGTGTCCGGATACTATCATCCTATATATCAATCTTTACCTCTCGACCATTTCAAGACTCCTTGTCATGTCCGTGATCTCATCCAGGACTCCGAACAACATTCGGTCACCAAATCACATAACTCATATAATACTAAATCGTCATCGAACGTTAAGCGTGCGGACTCTACGGGTTCGAGAACTATGTAGACATGCCCGAGACACCTCTCCGGTCAATAATCAATAGCGGAACCTGGATGCTCATATTGGCTCCTACATATTCTACGAAGATCTTTGTCAGTCGAACCGTTATGACAACATACGTTATTCTTTTTGTCCATCGGTATGTTACTTGCCCGAGATTCGATCGTCGGTATCTTCATACCTAGTTCAATCTCGTTACCGGAAAGTCTCTTTACTCGTTCCATAATACATCACCTCGTGACTAACTCCTTAGTCGTTTGCTTGCAAGCTTTATGATGTGTATTACCGAGAGGGCCCGAAGATACCTCTCCGATACTCGGAGTGACAAATCCTAATCTCGATCTATGCACACTCAACAAACACCTTCGGAGATACCCGTAGAGCATCTTTATAATCACCCAGTTATGTTGTGACGTTTGATAGCACACAAGGCATTCCGCCGGTATCTGGGAGTTGCATAATCTCATAGTCGAAGGAATATGTATTTGACATGAAGAATGCAATAGCAATAAAACTGAACGATCATTATGCTAAGCTAACGGATGGGTCTTGTCCATCACATCATTCTCCTAATGATGTGATCCCGTTATCAAATGACACCACATGTCCATGGTTAGGAAACCTTAACCATCTTTGATCAACGAGCTAGTCAAGTAGAGGCTCACTAGGGACACAGTGTTTGTTTATGTATTCACACATGTATTTAAGTTTCCGATCAATACAATTCTAGCATGAATAATAAACCTTTATCATGAATATGGAAATATAAAATAACAACTTTATTATTGCCTCTAGGGCATATTTCCTTCAGGAAGGGATGGCAAGGTTAGATCTCAATTCTTAGCCCGTTCTTTCGCTGTCGTTTGCTATGATTTCTCCATATTTTGTTATTTCTCCTCGAATTTGGGATTTAGGGTTCATGTTGTTTTTTTTAGATCCTGAAGAAATGTACCCATTTCGAATGGATTGATGATTATATTGAGAGGATTCAGTTTGAGGGCTACATTGATTCGAGCGGGGCCGCAACCTGGGAGCTCAATTTGGGCGGGGTGCCGCTGATTGCTGTGGAGAATTTGGGGAGCTCGGACAGGCGAGGGGCGGGCAGAGTCCTGTCGATGCCGAGGTATGCGCGCAATGCTGAACTGCACGTGCAGTCCGAATTGAACGAGGAACTGAAGAAGATCAACAAACATCTAATTCAGATGATCGATTTGTAGAAGCAAGCAAATATCTGGGCAGGGGGTTCTATTGTTGTATCATTGCTCTATTTTTCTTGTACTTGTTGTTCATCCGTCATTAGAATGGGCATTTAGGCCTGTCAGGGCAGAGGACGTGATCTGTGCGCCATGCCAAGTTGATGCAACTGAGTCGAAGCAGCAATTTGGAAAATTATTCAGTGTTCATGCCCCTATTTTTGTTCTTCAGTTAACAGAGTGCACATCCAAATTCAGTTTCTAGTAAAAAAAAACTGGGCTACCGAATAGATGTTAGGCCGTGAGGAAATAACCAGGCCCAAAGAGAAACCAGCCCACCCGCGTAGGGGCACCAGCCCTTTTTTATAGCATAGAGGCACCCATGTTTAATGAAAAATGGTTCGACTAAATAAAATGTTGCTTGGGCAAATAAACCTCTAACAAACATATATTTCTCAACTTGTTTTTACTTTGGCCAAATTTTTGTTCATGGAACAATGTAAATAAAAATGCGGCAAAATGCAAAGAGGTAGAACATGGCACCCCGTTTTACTTGTGTTAGATCATAGAAAATTGACTTCTTTTAACGTTTCAAAAATTATGTTACTTTCTTTTGTTCATGGAATAATGTAATCAAAAATCCACTAAAAATAAATTATTTGTGGCTTGTGTAAAAAAGAGAAATTTCATTTTCTCACGAGTCATTGTTTGTCTTTTTACAGTCCAAAAAAATGTCTTTTTTCACGTTTTGAAATGCATTTTTTAGTAATGGGTGTATCTAGACCTACAAGCCAAAACACCATGCAACTTAAATAAGTAGCAAGAACTTAATATATAATAGAAAGACACATAATATAGATAGTTCAATCGGGCAAACCAAGCCCACAGCGGGTACCGGGTACCCATAGTATGCTTACAACTTAAAAGACATAACAGAAATATAGATAGATTTAGCTAAAAAAAGAGAAAGATAGATAGACCCTGGCCGCTGCCTTCCTTGCTCTCCTTGCTCCTCCTCGCTCCTCCTCTGGGCGCCCTTCACTCCTCCTCCGGGGCGTTGTCGACGGGATACGGCAGAGTGTGCATGCGCTCCGCGGTGGGAAAGATGTTGGTGTAGTCCGTGTAGATGTTGTGGGTGGTGAAAGCGATGAACTCGCAGCCACACCAAAAGATGCGGCCGAGGAGGTAGAATGAGTCGAAGGGGTTGGTGAAGTGGGCAATGATAGCAACCACAACCCCGTTGTGGATGACCTCCTCGACTTGGTACATCCTTGGAGATCCCCGGGGGAGGTGGCGGTAGCTGGCCCCAAGGAAAAAGTTGGTGAACTCCCTTGCGCCCCTCCATCTTGACATCGCCCACACACGGAGTGTGTTCTCGACGTACACCCCGGTGGGGTAGAGCCTCTCCGGCATGGTGGGGGGAAAGCGGTAGGATGGCCCGGTGTACTACATGGCTGCGGCGGCCTGGTTTTGGGGTTGTTTGTGGTGAGAAGAAGAAGGACATATGCAGGGGGGAGAAGATGGGAGATGGATGAGGGTGTGAGAGGAGGAAGATGATAGGTGGCTTAAATAGCCCCAGTGCGACGTGTTTTTTGACTGGTTTCACACCGGGTGGAAGTAATGAGATGGCGGCATGGCATCGGGAGTATGTACACGCGTGTGGGAAACCCAAGGCTGCATCAATAGCCAGGCTGCGACGTTTCAGCGCACGCGGCTGTGCCGTCGGTGGGTCGGCGGTCGGGGGTTCACGCCTGCTCGGTCTTCTCTGTGTGCCGCCCGTGCATGCATGCATCGTAGGCTGGTCGCTCGCATGCATGGCAATGTAGCCTGGCTAGGGCGGCTAGAGGGAGGCGTGGCAACGTTCGGTCCAAAGGTCCAACGGGTGGGCTTCTTTACCACAGCCCAATAGCGCGCATGCATGGCAGCAGCCCACCCTCGAGCGTAGAACAAACAAAGTGCAAAAAAATAGGTGTTTTCAAATCCAGCCAATCACAGAGCCGAACTAGCTTCACGTGGATCTCTGACGTGGCACTGTAGGCTGATCCACACTGTTCGACGCGCAGTGATCCAACGGTCAGAAATGGTTGGGGGAGTGATCCGGCGTTGTTGAATACGACCAATCAGAGCGCCTCACCCGGATCGCTGACGTTGCCCTAGCGCCTGATCCACACTGTCCATTCGCAGATATCCAACGGGCCAGAAGGATGCGGGGTTTTGGCTAGGGTTTGAGGGGTTTTGAAGGGGTTATGAGGGGTTTTGAAGGGGTTATGAGGGCTAGGGTTGACCATAACTAATTTAAAAAAATCATAAAAATATGAAACTTGCACCCATCATCGTTTTATGGTACTAGGTTGCTTGAAAAAAAATAAGAAACCCGGTCTATGGGTATATTCATGAAAAACCCTTCACAAAACCTACCTATCACGAACGAGGTTGTGTGGGATTCAGATTAGGGTTTATGGTTAAGCATGTCATAGTTTATCCAAACGATCCAATATTGGGCTTGGACCCTATATTTGCACACTGGAATTCAAGTTTTGATTTTTGGCTCATTTAGAGAAGGTCGGAAAAAAAACTTGCTTGCAAATGGGGGTGTTTATCCTAGATTTGGAGCTCATTTGGAGCACATTTTTCATGACTAGTGTTTCACTCAACAAAAAGTCATCGGATTGATCACCTAACATGCATAATATTTGAGAAATCATTGTAACATCAATACCCAAAACAGCTTCAAATTTGAATTTTGGCTCAAATTTAAAATTCGGCTAGAATTTGAATAGAGTTACACAAATACCCATCAAAGTAAAAATAGCATTACACAAATTGAGGAATTTTTTTACACAAATCCAGGCAAGTTTTTTTTATTCAGACAAGAACAATATTTCACTTCTACTTCTTCTTACCACTCGATTTCTTCTTCTTTTTCTTGGCACTTGTTGATCCTCCGACGGGTACAACACCCAGTTCACTCAAGCTCCTGGTTTTCTTCACTGGACCATCTAGGACAGCTTTACTTGGCACCACAACATCTAAATGTGGCTTAGTTTGCACTACATCATCTACAGCAGCTTCAATTTGTAACACAACTTCCAATATAGATTCAGTTTGCACATCAGCCACATCAACTTCAGTTCTAGTTTGCGCCACATTTTGCTCATTTTGCCCCACATCCAAATCTTGCTCTTTTTGCACCACATCCAAATCTTGCTCATTGTGCACCCCAACATCATCCAAGTTTGGCTCATTTTGCACCACAACATCATCCAAGTTTGACTCATATTGCACCACAACATCATCCAACTCAGGTTCATCTTGCACCACAACATCGAAGTCTGGTTCAGTGTGCACACTTTCACCAAAACTTCTCTTTTTTCTACAGCCATTGATTCTTGCCTTTTTGATTGCCCAACATTCTTCAACAACAAGGGGTTGACCTCCACGCTTCCTCCTGGAAAACAAAGCTTGTAATTTGCCTAGTAATTAAAAACAACATCAAAAAAAAAACACAAGCATAAACATACTTTGGCCTTTCAGGAGTGTAACGACATTTTGGAGATCCTTTTTGGTGCCCAAGTTCCTGGCACAGCTTGCATCTATTTTTGTGATCTTTTTGGGACCTTTTTGGCTTTGCATCCTTCTTCCCCTTCCCCTTTTTACTACTCCCACCTTTCTCAAACCATGCCTTGAATCTACTCTCTTTAGGCCTGCCAGCCTTTCTTTTTGTTAGGGGAGGACACATGGAAAATTCAATTTCCACTTCAGGCCACTGAGACTGATCTGTAAGTGCTGGAATTGGAGTTGTATATGCAGTCTTGAATCTTGTCACTGAGTAATATTCATGCAAATATGGGTGCATGTTTATCTTGGGTTGGGAGGCCAAGAAAAGTATGGCATGGTCACATGGTTTCCCGGTGTGTTGCCACTCGAGGCAAGTGCAGTCATGCAACTCAGTGTTAACAACATGCCTCCTTCCAGTCTTGGTATCTCTAACTTCAGCACCCCACAATGAAGATTTTTCAACAGACAAATGTGTAAGATTTCTGCTCCTGTTCACCACCTGTTGTACCACTGCAGGAAGCTTATCCCCTTGCAGACAATCACCAATCCTTCTTCTCAATTCCCACATGCGCATGATCATGATCCTGATTTGGTCAACCATGTCATGCACAGGCAAGTTCTTTAACTGGTTTATCTTGTTGTTAAAACTTTCTGCCAAGTTATTGTTGATATGATCACACTTGATGGCAGTGTTAAATCCCGACTTGTACCACAATAGAGAATGATAGGTGTCCAACCATGGACCAAACTCACTGCATGCTGCTTTTATCTTATCAAGATGATATGAATGTGTCTGTTTGGTGTAAGATCTTGCTGTTGGCCACATTCTCCCAAATTCTTCTCCTCTGAATTTTTTGATCAAATTCATCCACATATAGCTGAAGCACTCCCACTAGTAGAAAACATGGCTTTGGTCCAGGCCTGGCCAGCCCATTAGTCCCGGTTCAGTGACGAACCGGGACCCATGGGGGCATATGTCCCGGTTCGTGCGCCCAGGGGGCCGGCCGGGCCTCGTGGGGCATTAGTCCCGGTTCGTCTGGACCCTTTGGTCCCGGTTCCAGACACGAACCGGGACCAATGGGCCTCGCTCCTGGCCCACATCCATTGGTCCCGGTTCATGGCTGGAACCAGGACCAAAGGAGGTCCTTTAGTCTCGGTTCCAGTCACCAACCGGGAACAATGAGGTGCCTATATATACCCCCTCGCCCGCAAGCAGAGCACTCCACTGCTCTGTTTTTTCTGGCCGGCTAGGGGAGGGCTTTGTGGTGCTCTAGCTCACCTCCTATGCACATGAGGTGTTCGATGAAATGCCCGAGCCACACTACTTAAGCTTTCTTCTCTCCAAGCTCGACCTCCAAGCTCCATTTTCCTCAAGATTTGTCTAGGTTTAGCGGTCCGTCACGTCCCGTCCCCGTCTTCACCGCCGTCGATCGCCCGCGCTGATCTCGTCGCCGGCACCACCGTGGTGAGCCTCTTGTTCTTATCTTCTTTCTAAAAGAGAAAAATTCTTACTTGTATGATTTAGATAGATACTTGTATAATTTTATTACTTTTATTATTGTTTGTTATTATATAGTGCGATGGTTTTGGTATCCGCCCCCGTCGGCCCTCGTCCTGTCTATGATTCGGATGTGGTATATATTATATTTTATAACTATTTGGTTCATTTATTGTTTATGACAATTATGCCGACCAACGTGACATAGATTTTTTTTATCTAGGAGGTATGTGAACCGGAAATTCCAACCGACCCTATTGTCGAGAGGTTAAATTTAGTTGAAGAAGAAAACAATTACTTGAAGGAAAAATTGAAAACAATTGAGGAGGAGAAGATGATATTGGAGTTGCATGTTGCGGATGTCGTCGATGATCACAAGATCAAGATGGATGCAATGCGCTTCAAGATTAGAAAGTATAGAAAATATGCCATTCATACCGAGGCTTGGTATCATTATGCCGTTGGATCAACTGTTACCTTGGTTGTGATTATGATCGCATTTGTTGTTGCATTGAAATGTTTTACATAGTTTCAATGTATGGTTTAATTAGATGCTCTGGAGAGCTATATGTTGTTCAATGAGAACTATGTTTGTACTTTGGTTTAAATGTGATGATGAACTTCTATTAATTTGGTCACTTATCTATTCATGATGTTCTGTAATGGTTTTTGACACACTTAATTATATATAATGCACGCAGATGAACCGGCAATGGATGTACGGTGACAGACGCACCTCCGAGTACATTAAGGGCGTGCATAATTTTCTCGAAGTGGCTGAGGCAAACAAGCAGAATGGTTTTATGTGTTGTCCATGCCCTATATGTGGGAATACGAAGTCTTACTCTGACCGGAAAATCCTTCACACCCACCTGCTTTATAAGGGTTTCATGCCACACTATAATGTTTGGACCAAGCACGGAGAAAGAGGGGTTATGATGGAAGACAGCGAAGAAGAAGAGGATGATCACAACTATGTGCCCCCTGAATACGGTGATGCTGCAACGGGGGAAGCTGAAGATCAAGAGGAACCAGACGATGTGCCCGATGATGATCTCCGCCGGGTCATTGTTGATGCAAAGAGACAGTGCGAAAGTGAAAAGGAGAAGCTAAAGTTCGATCGCATGTTAGAGGATCACCAAAAAGGGTTGTACTCCAATTGCGAAGATGGCAACACAAAGCTCGGTACCATACTGGAATTTTTGTAGTGGAAGGCAGAGAATGCTGTTCCTGACAAAGGATTTGAGAAGCTACTGAAAATGTTGAAGAAGAAGCTTCCAAAGGATAACGAATTGCCTGACAGTACGTACGCAGCAAAGAAGGTCGTATGCCCTCTAGGATTGGAGGTGCAGAAGATACATGCATGCCCTAATGACTGTATCCTATACCGCGGTGCGTACGAGGATTTGAACGCATGCCCGGTATGCGGTGCATTGCGGTATAAGATCAGACGAGATGACCCTGGTGGTGTTGATGGCGAGCCCCCCAGGAAGAGGGTTCCTGCGAAGGTGATGTGGTATGCTCCTATAATACCACAGTTGAAACGTCTGTTCAGAAACAAATAGCATGCCAAGTTGATGCGCTGGCACAGAGAGGACCGTAAGAAAGACGGGAAGTTAAGAGCACCTGCTGACGGGTCGCAGTGGAGAAAAATTGAGAGAAAGTACTAGGAGGAGTTTGCAGGTGACGCAAGGAACGTATGGTTTGGTTTAAGCACGGATGGCATTAATCCTTTTGGGGAGCAGAGCAGCAATCACAGCACCTGGCCCGTGACTCTATGTATCTATAACCTTCCTCCTTGGCTGTGCATGAAGCGGAAGTTCATTATGATGCCAGTACTCATCCAAGGCCCTAAGCAACCCGGCAACGACATTGATGTGTACCTAAGGCCATTAGTTGAAGAACTTTTACAGCTGTGGAATGGAAACGGTGTACGTGTGTGGGATGAGCACAGACAGGAGGAATTTGACCTGCATGCGTTGCTGTTTGTAACCATCAATGATTGGCCTGCTCTCAGTAACCTTTCAGGACAGACAAACAAGGGATACCACGCATGCACGCACTGTTTAGCTGACACCGAAAGTATATACCTGGACAAATGCAGGAAGAATGTGTACCTGGGGCATCGTCGATTTCTTCCGACCAACCATCAATGTTGAAAGAAAGGCAAGCATTTCAAAGGCGAGGCAGATCACCGGAAGAAGCCCGCCATGTGTACCGGTGATCATGTACTTGCTATGGTCAATGATTTACATGTAATCTTTGGAAAGGGTCCCGGCGGACTATCTGTTCCGAATGACACTGAGGGACATGCACCCATGTGGAAGAAGAAATCTATATTTTGGGACCTACCCTACTGGAAAGACCTAGAGGTCCGCTCTTCAATCGACGTGATGCACGTGACAAAGAATCTTTGCGTGAACCTGCTAGGCTTCTTGGGCGTGTATGGGAAGACAAAAGATACACTGGAGGCACGGGAGGACCTGCAACGTTTGCACGAAAAAGACGGCATGCCTCCAAAGCAGTATGAAGGTCCTGCCAGCTACGCTCTTCCAAAGAAGAGAAGGAAATCTTCTTTGAATGCCTGCTCAGTATGAAGGTCCAGTCTGGCTTCTCGTCCAATATAAAGGGAATAATAAATTTCCCAGAGAAAAAGTTCCAGAACCTAAAGTCTCATGACTGCCACGTGATTATGACGCAACTGTTTCCGGTTGCATTGAGGGGGCTTCTACCGGAAAACATTCGATTAGTCATTGTGAAGCTATGTGCATTCCTCAATGCAATCTCTCAGAAGGTGATCGATCCACAAATCCTACCAAGGCTAAGGAGTGATGTGGCACAATGTCTTGTCAGTTTCGAGCTGGTGTTCCCACCATCCTTCTTCAATATCATGACGCACGTCCTAGTTCATCTAGTCGACGAGATTGTCATTCTGGGCCCTGTATTTCTACACAATATGTTCCCCTTTGAGAGGTTCATGGGAGTCCTAAAGAAATATGTCCGTAACTGCGCTAGGCCAGAAGGAAGCATCTCCATGGGCCATCAAACAGAGGATGTCATTGGGTTTTGTGTTGACTTCATTCCTGGCCTTAAGAAGATTGGCCTCCCTCAATCGCGGTATGAGGGGAGACTGACTGGAAAAGGCACGCTAGGAGGGGACTCAATAATATGTAGGGACGGGCATTCTTGGTCTCAAGCACACTACACAGTTCTACAGAACTCTACCTTGGTGACCCCGTATGTCGATGAACACAAGAACATTTTGCGCTCCAAACACCCGGAGCAGTGTGACGACTGGATTACATGTGAACACATCAGGACTTTCGGCAGTTGGTTGGAAACACGTCTCAGAGGTGACAACACTGTTTCTGATGAGCTGTACTCGTTGTCCAGGGGACCATCTTCGATTGTATTGACTTACAAAGGATACGAGATAAATGGGAATACATTTTACACGATCGCCCAAGACCAAAAGAGCACCAACCAAAACAGCGGTGTCCGCTTTGATGCAGCAACCAAGAGGGGAAAGGACACATATTATGGTTACATAGTGGACATATGGGAACTTGACTATGGACATGATTTTAAGGTCCCTTTGTTTAAGTGCAAATGGGTCAATATGTCAGGAGGCGGGGTACAGGTAGACCCACAGTACGGAATGACAACAGTGGATCTGAACAATCTTGGGTACATAGACGAACCATTCGTCCTAGCCAATGATGTGGCGCATGTTCTCTATGTGAAGGACATGTCTACCAAACCGAGAAAAAGAAAAGATAAGGAAGCGAATACATCATATGATGAGCCAAAGCGCCAGATAGTTCTTTCAGGAAAAAGAGACATCGTGGGATTGGAGGGCAAGACAGACATGTCTGAAGATTATGAAAAGTTTCATGACATTCCTCCCTTCAAAGTCAAGGCTGACCCAAGCACCCTGTTAAGCGATGAAGAATATCCATGGTTACGGTGCAATAAGCAAAGGACACAAGCGAAGAAAAAGTGAAGACTTTCTCTCCACAACTATTATGATGATGCCTTTGATCTAGAATATCACTGGAGTTACATGTGAAGAAATGAAATGCCTTTTGTAACAGACGAGTTTCCGTATGAAACTCTGATACTTCGAAAGAGATTGTCCATTTTGTACACGAAGTGCATCCAGTTTTTGCCGTAACCCTCTCAACTTTTTAGCACATGCTATGTGGGTGAAATGATGATACCATGCCAACTTTCAACCTTTTCAGAGTTCATTTGTAGTGCTTTTCAATTTCAGGGTCATATAGCTCAAAAAAATCAGTAAATGCATGAAAAATAACAAATGAAGCCAGAAAGGATTGAAAATTGATGATGTGGCTTTGAATGGTGCATTTTGAACACACAAAAAGTCTGGAGTTCAAATAAGTTCAAAAAAACGAAATCCCTTTGTAACAGACGAGTTTTCGTATGAAACCCTGATACTTCGAAAGAGATTGTCCGTTTTGTACATGAAGTGCATCCAGTTTTTGCCGTAACCCTCTCAACTTTTTAGCACATGCTATGTGGGTAAAATGATGATACCATGCCAACTTTCAACCTTTTCAGAGTTCATTTGTAGTGCTTTTCAATTTCAGGGTCATTTAGCGCGAAAAGAATGAATTAATAGCAAAAAGAATGAACTTAAAATAGTCAATTAAAATATTCTGTTATGATCAACTAAAACAAAACTATAATATTCTTCAATAGCAAAAAGAATCAACTAAAAAGCTTTTATAAAACTCTAATAGCAAAAGGAATCAACTAAAAAGCTTTTATAAACCTCTAGTATTTTTTAAACTAAAATTATATAAAATTTATGCAACTAAAATTATCAAAGTATTTTCTGTTCAAAACATTAATGGCAAAAAGAATTTTCATAAAGAAATTTTTTGTTAGAAACTTTAATAGCAAACTAAAATAAAAATAGATCTGATTAAACAGACATTAAATAAATCCTAAAAATTACCAATTTAAATATAATGATACAACAAAGTAATATTAAATAGCAGGAAAAAGAATCACTCCAAAATCTATTTTTGTAGTAAAGTTAATCACAAACTAGTGATTCACACAAATTTCAAAGAATTTAAATTTAAACTATTCAAATTTGAAAACTAATGGCACTAATAGAAAGTTTATAATTTTTGTGACCTAAAAGCAAAAAGAATTAAAAAATAAAGCAAAAAAAGAAAATAAATAAAGCAAAAAACAAAAAAAAAATGAAAAAAAATAGAAAAAAAGTGCCACCTACTGGGCCACCACGGCCTGAATACGACTAGAAACCTAACCACGGGCTAGGATTCAGGCCCGCAGAAGGCCCAGTAGGCCCACAGGCAGCGGAGTGTGAGGATAGGCCCGTAAGCCTGCATTTGAGAGGAGCTCGAGAGGGCAGCGGCAGTGGGGCTTATAAACCACTCCGCGCCCCTCTCAAATAGCGAGGTGGGACTAAACTTTTGGCCGCGGGCAAGGCCTTTGGTCCCGGTTGGTAGCACCAACCGAGACGAAAGGGGTGCATTGGTACCGGTTCGTGGCATGAACCGGGACCAATGCCCCCCTTTAGTCCCGGTTGGTGCCACCAACCGGGACCAAAGGTCTCCTTTTCCCGCCCTTTGGGCTGCTGAAAAGAGACCTTTGGTCCCGGTTGGTGGCATCAACCGGGACTAAAGGGGGGCATTGGTCCCGGTTCATGCCACGAACCGGGACCAATGCTTCGTGTATATAAGAAAACACTTAGGAGTTTCTGCAAAAATCACTTCTTCTCCGCCCCGACGCCCCCAGCTGCTCCCTCGTCTCCATCGCCGTCGAGCCCTGCCCCGACGCCGTCAGGCTGCTCCACCGCGTCGTCGTCGACGCCGTCGGGCTGCTCCACCTCGCCGTCGCTGCCGCCGCTGATGCCCTCTGCCCCGACGTCGGCGCCGCTCCCCGCGCCCTTGCCCGCCCCGCCGCCGCCCGCCGTGCACCCCTGCCCGCCCCGCCGCCGCCCGCCGTGCGCCCCTGCCCGCCCCGCCGCCGCCCGCCGTGCGCCCCTGCCCGCCCCGACGCCGCCCGCCGTGCGCCCCTGCCCGCCCCGACGCCGCCCGCCGTGCCCCCCTGCCCCTGCCCCGACGCCTCCCTCTGTGCGCACCGCGCCCCTGCCCTGCCCCCGCCGCCGCGCTTTTTTTATATATGCTATTTTTTTGTTACATGTTTTTAGATGTTCATATATGTATGTATGTATTTTTTAGATAGATGTTTCTGGAGATGAGATGAGATGGAAGAGAACTTTAGAGAAATTTGGTAGAGATTTTTTAGAGAAATGGTGAGTTCACATATAATGTATATATGTTGATATTTTTTATATGATGAAAATTGTTTTGTTCATATGTAATGTATATAATATGTATGTGGCTATGTATGTATGGATGTTCATAAAATTGTTTTGTTCATATATGTATTAATTGTTTGTTCATAGCATTTTTTTATATGTGAATTTTTTTTCATAGCATTTTTCATAGCCATATATATGTATGTGGCTATATGTATGTATATATGGATGTTCATTGAATTTTTTTATATGTATGTGGCTATATGTATATGTCGTTGTCGATATAGCCCCTCCCCGATAACTTCGACATGAGGGGGGGGGGGTCGATATACCCCCTCCCGGACCATTTTTTTATATGATGATTTTTTTCATAGCCATATATATGTATGTGGCTATAGGTATGTATGGATGTTCATAGGATTTTTTTTATATGTATGTGGCTATATGTATGTCGTTGTTGATATAGCCCCTCCCCGATAACTTCGACATGAGGGGGGGGGTCGATATACCCCCTCCCCGATAACATTTTTTCTAACTTACTAAGGTAAAATGTTCACCCCCCTCTCGATATACCGGGTGACCAACTCTCGAGGCCACCCAAACCCTAGAAAAAAAGCGTTGTCGATCTCCTACCCCCTCCCGCCCCTACCCGACAAACTCTCGAGGCCACCCAAACCACTAGAAGAAAACTCCGGTAACTTCGACATGAGGGGGGACGTCGATCAACCCCCTCTCGTCCAAACAAGTCTATGTATCATTTTATATCGCGGTGGACATATATCAAAGTTTGATCATGTCAAAGTTTGAATTTTGACATATGCAACATTTGATCATATATCAAAGTTTGATCATATGTCAAAGTTTGAATTTTGACATATGCAACATTTGATCATATGTCAAAGTTAGATCATATGTCAAAGTTTGAATTTTGACATATATAGATTTATCAAGAATGCCCCCATTATGGATGTGCACAAGTTGATCCTATTTTTTTCTGATCTCATATATATATATATATATATATATATTCTTCTATATGTCACGTTGTCTGTCAAAGTATTGAAGAAATCCATGGCTTCATCATTAGCCGGAAGTAACAGGCGTATGATGCTACGAAGCTCTTCAAAGTTGTTTTGGAACGGAGTTCCGGATAGAATAATTCACTTTTTGGTACGAATTTCAGCAAAGGCCTTCCAAATAGCGATATTCGGAAGGCTCTTGCTGAACTTCGTACCAAAAAACTAATTATCCTATCTGGGACTCCATTCGAAAACAATTTTGGAGAGCTTCGTACCATTATGCGCCTATTACTTCCGGCTAATGATGAAGCCATGGTTTTCTTGAATCCTTTGACACTGACGACGTGACATATAGAAGGGTAGATGAGATCAGGAAAAATATGGACCATTTTCTGCACATCCAGAATGGCGCCATTTTGTTAAATCCCTTGTTTGACATTCATGAGAGAGGCGGTCCAGACGTCGAACATTCATGAGAGAACTCCGGTAACTCTTCAACATGAGGGGGGACGTCGATCAACACCATCTCGCCCGACCAAACCCTAGAAGCGTCGAGGCCACCCCAAACCCTAGAAGCGTTGCCGAGGCCACCCTAAACCCTAGAAGCGTCGAGGCCACCCAAATTTACCAAGTTAAAAGAGCGTTGTCGAGGCCACCCCAAACCCTAGAAGTGTTGTCAAGGCCACACCAAACCGTAGAAGCGTCGAGGCCACTAATTAATATTCCTTGTTGTGATTAGCTAGCTAGGTCTATGTTTGCCACTAATATATCCATCTCTCATGTTTGTATATTAATTGCCATGTTGTAATATTTGCAGAAACTATGGATCAACAAAGAGACTTGGAAACAGAAGAGTTGTTAGGGGACATCATCCTCGGCGGAGGTGATGTCTTGTCGTATCTCAATGACACCGATTGTCTGGAAGGAGAGGGTGAAGGCTCCGGTGATTGAACAATGGAGGAGGAAGGACATGATCATGATGGCTCCGGTGACCGAATGCCGGAGGAAGAAGGAGACCATGATGATGGCTCCGGTGATCGAACGGAGGAGGGAGCTGTTGCAAAGTCCGGCGAGGTATATATATTAATTAAGCCTGTGCTGACTAGCTAATTGATGCATTAATTGTTTTGGTATGTACATATATTAACTCTTCTTTCTTCTTTTAAAGCCCTCCGGATCGAGCCAAACTTCGGTAACGAGACGAGGCCCGAAGAAAAGGTTGCGTCAGGATGAAAGGTTCACGATCACAGCAATCGCGAATGATGGCCAGCCGATTGAACCGAGGCGGACCAAGGATGCATTTTCAGCTCAGTGTGGAGCTATTGTTAGGGACAACATCCCGATCAGCATCCAGCTATGGAATGAGCCTAAGAAGAACGAAGACCCTCAAG
This sequence comes from Thinopyrum elongatum, assembly GCA_011799875.1. Classification (NCBI taxonomy): domain Eukaryota; kingdom Viridiplantae; phylum Streptophyta; class Magnoliopsida; order Poales; family Poaceae; genus Thinopyrum; species Thinopyrum elongatum. Next base: position 504,100,920 of record CM022297.1, on the reverse strand, counting down.
TTTCTTATGTCACCGAAAGACAGAAAGATGATCTTTGGACCTCGCTGAAGGCAAATTTCACCCTACCGCCAGAGGAGGATCCGGATAAGCCAGTTATAGAGCCATTGGTCAAGGCGTGTGCTCTTAAGAAGATGGCAGATCTATTCAGGAGGTGGAAGAATGAGTTGAAATCAACGTTTGTCGACAAAGGGAAGACTCCAGAATTCACCGGCCGATTTGAGAAGATAAGAGATCACTGGCCCGCATTTGTGGCCTACAAGACATCGGACAAGAGTAAGAAGATGTCAGAGACAAATAAGATAAATGCTGCAAAGAAGAAGTTTCACCATCGCACAGGGTCAGGTGGCTACCTCAAAGCCCGGCCGCTATGGGACAAAGCTGAGAATGACCTGCTTGCTAAAGGGGTTGAACCAGAGACATTGAACTGGCCAGACCGTTCAAGGACTTGGTTCTTCGGGGTTTGGGGAACCTTGGACCCTGAAACAGGGAAGTGCATTTGGACGGACGAGCAACTTGCAATACCCGTCAAGAAGCTTCAGAAGTGTATCGCCGCAGCGCAGCAAGGGACGTTCATTCCCGACAGAGAGAATGACGAGCTGACCGAGGCCCTCGGGAATCCTGAGCACCCTGGACGAACACGAGGCACGCCAGGCTCCGTTGCGTGGAAGGTTGCATTTCCCGACGCAGGCAGTTACAAAACCCGGGAGAGGAAGAGGAAACTCGAGCAGAGCGAACTGCAGAAGCTGAATGCAAGGGTACAAAAGCTAGAGGAACAAGTTGAGAGCCAGCGAGCTGCCGGAGCTACCCCAGAAGCTAACCCGCCATCTCAGCGGAGAAGCAGCGTGGCTTCCACCGAGCTCGTTCAGCAGCCTGACTTCACGGCTCCTAGCTACCCCGTGGATGCTATCACGGAGGCTCAACATTGCCAGCTTATGACGCAATGGTAGAACCTCAAAGTCAAGGCGGCTGTCAGCTCTGTTGCACCTCCTCAACCCGACGAAACTTTTCACTGCCGTCCGATTCCACAAGGCTATGCTGTTGTGATGGTGGATGAAGTAATGGAGGGATTTGAGGAGCTCGAGCTTGACCACCCTACAGGTGAAGGGGAGACTCAGCTGGGTCTTGCTCTGAAGACTCCATGTCTATGGCGGAAGGAGCACATCAAGCTTTCGAACTGGACGCCTCCGCCTCCGGCGAGTCAGGGCACTCGGCCTCCTCCTCCTCCTCCTCCTCCGGTGAGTGATCAGGGCACTCCGTCTCCTTCTCCGGCTGCTCCAGCGCATGAGGGCGGCACTCTGCCTCCTTCTTCGCCTGCTCCGGCGCGTCCGAGCAGCCCACCTCCTCCTCTGCCTCGTCAGCAGCGGCGGAAGACAGAAGCCACCGCTCCGGCTGCTCCGGCGCGTTGGAGCACTCCGCCTCCTTCTACTACCCGTCAGCAGCAACGGAAGAGAGACGCCGCCGCTCCGGCGTCTAGCAGTACAGCCAGAGGCGGGAGGCAATACATATTCGGTCCATCTCTCAAGCCTCTAGAGAAGTTACCATACGAGATGACCGAGGAGGAAAACGCGGAGATCTGTAAAGCCCAAGTGAGGGACTTTTTTGCAAAGAAACCTCCACCTCCGGAGGAGAAGATAGATTCGGTGAAAGCGAAGCGCACTCTCGATGCCCTGAAGCGACTACCACCGTCTCCGCCGCAAACCAACTATGAGCGCATTATTGAAAGGACATATCAGGAAGCGGAGCGGTCGGGAAGTACTTGCAGTGATCGAAGGTTAGCAGAACGAAGAAGTGGGAAAAAAATTCCCCAGCTCGGCGAACAAGCGAACCAATCGTGCCCCCCGCTCAAGGTGTCTAGTGATATCGTCGCTAATCATCCGGGGATGGTGCTCGGTACCAATCCTGCAGATTACCTGCCCGACGATGCACATTTTGATATAATGGAGGTGGACGAACACAAATACCGGCACGGGAAGCCTCTCATCAAACTTGGTCATCCTCCTCTAACAACGATGATGCGAAGATTCCATGAGTGGTACATGGACACCTGCAAGGAGTCTGGGAAGGATACTTTGACGCTGAGAGTTAAAGAGGAGCACGACCTCGTTGGAATTGATCTGTTGTCTGTTCCATTTGAGGAGTTCTTCCAGTTTTTCAATCAAAAGGCCCTCGATAAAATAATCGTCACTTGCTACTGTCTGTAAGTACTACTTCTGTAATTATGTCTCTATATATAGCTCAGCTCTTTCATTGCATGTATATATAATTATCCTCACTATATTATGCAGATTGAAGATCATCGAATGCAGAAAAGCACAAATCTATGATATTGGGTTCATTAACACAAATCTCATAGATGAATGGACGGTTAAATATAATGCCAAAGAAACCGAGGCCAACTTGCTACAATCGTTGCTTCGAAATCAAAACAAAGATAAAATACTCTTTCCTTACAACTTCAAGTGAGTGTTACTGTCTTGTGCATATTCGGTTTCCCTTATTACTCGAGGTTATAGTAATGTAATTGATGAGTTATGCATGCGTGCGCAGCTTCCACTTTATTCTCCTAGAGATTAAGCTTGAGCAGGGACTAGTAACCGTCTTAGACTCGAGACGAAAAGATCCCAAGGAGTATGCGGCCATGACTAAAATGCTCGAGAAGTAAGTTCAATCGATCGTTATCGCACCATATCGGCAACTTTGTTCATTTCCTAATATCAAGTATTTGTTTTCTTTGTCTGGCAGGGTTTGGAAAGAGTTCACCGCTAAAGCTCCGGGACTGCCGGGGGAGCTCCGATTTACACACCCAAAAGTAAGTACTACTAGCTAGTTCCGCGCTTCTCCCATTGATTCTAGCTAGTTTCATCAATACCATTTAGCATGCTTGCTTATCAGTTTGATTGACCTCTATTTCTTGTAAAGTGGTTGTGGCAGGAAGGCGGGACTGATTTTTGTGGATACTACATTTGCGAGTTCATCCGCCACACGACCTGTGAGCGGGGCTACTCTGAAAAACAATATGAAGTGCATAAGCAATAATATTCACAATTTTATTTTATTACCATCATTTGTGTTGAGTTTCATTCATATATATGTATTGACCCCCTTCTTCAAATTAGATGTGGCAGATGCGGGATGAACTCCTACCACAAGATCGCATAAAAGCAATTCAAGAGGAATTGGCGGGATTCTTTCTTGACCACGTCATCAATAAAGCCGGAGAATACCATGTGGAACTTGACATCAGATGTTAGGGATTGTAAGAGATCTTATATTGTATATATGTAGCTAGTAGCGTCGGATAGATATACGAAAACTTGTTGTTCGACCAATCTCTCGGAGAAGGAGGAGGTCGATCACTTCTCTCTGTAATATATGTTCATGACGATTTGTATACTTAATGGTTTCCTTCATTTCCTTACTAGCTAGCGTGTCGCGAGTTCTCTCTATACGTATAGTACGTAGCGTCAACCAATCACGGAGATAAGAGAGGTCACTTCTCTCTATTACCTAGCTAACACAATATATGAAGCCCCTAAACTAACCCTACAAAACCCCCAAAACCCCCCACCCCCCCCCCCCCTTCAAAAAAAAAAAAAAAACCCTAGCCCCTGAACTGCTGACGCGTGGATGCTCTTTGGTCCCGGTTGGTGCTACGAACCGGGACAAAAGGCCCTCCTGCCTGGGCAAGCTGCAGCGGCCACGTGGAGCCCCATCTGTCCCGGTTCGTAGGTGAACCGGGACTAAAGGTATTGGGCTTTAGTCCCGACCCTTTAGTCCCGGTTCCAGAACCGGGACAAATGAGCCTTTTTCTACTAGTGTCCCTCTGCTCACAAAGAGAAAAAACATTCTTCACTGCGTTTTCTAGCCCTTTACATGCATCTGTGTGTACTGCCAAAGGTGACACTGGCCCTATGCATCTTTTCAACTGCATCATGAACCATGTCCATGAAACCTCTGTCTCTGACTGTAACAAACCAATAGCAACAGGGAACATCTAGTTGTGTCCATCTAAAGCATTGCATGCTGCCAATTGACCATTCCATTTGCCAGTCAAAAAAGATGAGTCTATGCTCAAATATGGATGGCACCCTGCTTTGAAGCCATCTATGCAAGGCTTTAAAGCCATAAAGAACTTGGAGAAAAAAACTCTACCATCCTCTGTTACCTCAGTATCTATCTCCACAACACTGCCAGGTGACCTCTTCTCCACCTCTGCTTTGAAGTTATAAAGCATCCTAAAAGTATTTGCCCAATCACCATATAATTGTTTCATTGCCCTCTGTTTTGCTTTCCACACTGTGGTATACTTCACCTTAATGGGGTACTGCTTTTCCAAGTCCACTTTAAGTTTCTTTGCTGTAGTGTTCGGTTTCTTGGCTAAAATTGGAGTGATCTTTTCTGCAATCCAAAGCTGTGATGTCATGGTTGATACTCTCCGTGAACTTGTAATACAAGTATGTGGATTTGGGATTTGATTAACCCTGATGGTACTTCCATCAGGTTGAATTCTAGCAGATATGTACCACTTGCAAGGCCTGATGCTTCCATCAAAACCTCTGCACCTTGCATAAAATTTCTTTTTATCAGCCCACATAGTCTTGGCATCAAACTCATGTTTGACTGCATAAGTCTTGAAACACATCCTCAACTCCTTCATGCTTGGGAACAACTTGCCTACTTCAATAACATGATTTTCTTTGTCATACACACTTACAAGCTCATCATCATGTGCATCATCTACATCATCTGCAGCATCTTTCATCAGCTGTCCATCCACATCCTCACAAGCATCTATGTTAGCATCATTAGGCAAGCTCGATTCACCCCTCTCTTCCTCATCTTGATCATCTACTGGATCTATTGGAATGCCAAATTTTTTGGCCATCTCAGTGTCAGCCATTGGTGCAATGACCAAATCAGTAGTGTCTTATAATTGTACTGAATTCCAATCAACACAAACAACCCTTGCAGCACCATCATAGCCCTCTTATGCATCTTGATCAGGCCCCTCTATTACTGTCACTTCACCCGTACACATGGGCGTTATCTGTCTCTGTGAAGCCCAATCATTATCTACCATCTGCGAAGCCAACTTTGAGGGCACATATCCAACCTTAGAATCTGATTTCAGATCAAGGAGCTCTGCATGAAAGGTAGTCTGTTTGCTTGCCCAGCCGTCTTGCTGATCGATTTCATCAACCATCTCTTCACCATTCTCAATTCTCACATACTCACCCTTCCAATTATCAAATCGTAACAATGCTACCTCTTGCTCTAGACCCCAAAAAATGCTTTCCCCAATTTTCTCCACAACATTCCTCACGGCCCTCTCTTCCATGCTCTGTATTTCCTGTGGATCAATCTCTTCAAATTCAACCTCCCATTTCACAATTGTATCTCTCTCTATGTCTCGCGCGCTACCATCAACTAGCTTTGCTTTAGATGGTAAGAATTCAACACTGAATTCGAAGGTCCGAGCAACATTGCCCCTGTCGTTTATCAATGGCGGGCACTGTGAGGCAGCGAAAGCAGACGAGGCACACATCGCAGGGTTGAAGAGGTTGGAGAGGGTGATTACCTGGTCGATGTTGTCTCTCGTGGCTCCATCTCGTTCAGCCCAACGCCGCCCCGCCGCCGCTCCCCAGTCCCACCCACCTCCACAATATGGATCCCGTGGAAAACAGGGGCAAACAGAGGCTCACTTGGTTAGATCTAACTCAAGACAGAGGGGAATGGTGCCGAATACACTCACCACATGCGCAGCCACGGCCTTGGACGAAAGCTCCGCCGCCGCCGCCGACGAGAACGAAGAAGAGAGCAGCAGCCAGAAGCAGGGAAGAAGCACGTGTTCAGACAGGCGGGGAATCGATGCACTGCCAAGTGGGACCCACCACCAGACGCACTGATTAGTTTGACCCCCTGTTTTTACCTTAACCCCAGTCCCGTTGACAACCGGACCCGTGTTTTAACCACCTGGTCGTATTGGGGCTATTATTGCCATGTAAGATGGCGCACACGAGCTATTTCTAGCAACTACGTCGCACTCCTTCCAATTCACATGAAATGTGTCGCACAGGAGCTATTGATCCCACTAAAAGTACCTTATTTTCCTCCCGAAACCAAGGCATGCATGCACAGGAGAAACCAAAAATGAAACAAAGGCATTCCTTGCACTTTTAACCTTTTTTTATAAGAACATCCAGGACCTATATATGCTAAAGTGTGAAATTGTACATATATGTAGGAAACATGTGCATGCACCGTGTCAAGTAAAAACCCATTTTTTGTGATTTTATAAATGCAAAAAACATTGTTCACATTGGACACAAGAATGAGGAGTGTCAGCGAATCCTCCACATTGCCCATCTCTTTTCCTCATACATTACCTTAATTTCCTTCACAAAGCAAAGCACGTAAGCACAAGAGAAGTTGAATATTTTTTTTACAATCTCCAGTCCCTAACATTCTGGTAAGAACATTCAAAAGGTGTGCTTAACCATATATAAGAACAACAGCTTGCATAAGTTAGAATGGCCCTTATTAAGCTCATTTGCGACACAATTGAGGTTATTCTGTTTTTACACCATGTTACCAACCTAATCCATAACCTAATCCATCGTATTGTAAAACAGACACAAATAGGCACAACATTAACGATTTTCTTGTCAGCTAGAACCTGAATAGTTAACAAGTTTCTTGTCTATGCTCAAAAGAGGAGATAACTGGAAGTTTTGAGTAGCATGCCACATAATAAAGGTAGTCAGTACGACAACCATCTTCGATCTCGCTAAGTTTCCCAGTGATGATGTCGTACGACAAAAGCTTCATTCGAACCTTGTCAACAAGGAAGAGAACCTTTCTTTCCGAATCAAGAGCAACAATCTGATAATCAAGCCAACGGAACCAGCCCTGATCATCACTATGAAGGAAGTTGTCCCTTCCAAATGCATTGCCCATACTAAGACGATACTTCAAAGACCATTTGTAGGAATGACAAGTATCAAGACTGAAAACTGCAATTGTATGACCGCTCTCCTCTGGAAGTGCACACTGCAAGAACCCTGATGATTTGCCAAAGCAACCAGACACGAGATCCGAATGGCCATGTGGCAACTTGACAGTAAAATGATGCGGTGGTATGCTAGAACCGATTACCTCCAACCCCAGAATGTTGCCCCCATCTGTTTGCACGTACAAAACTCCTCCTATAAAGTGGCGAGGATTGCAAATCTTTATAAAAGGACTCCATGCAGCATCCACAATCCACGTGGATAGGTCAGACGAGAACACCTCAAGTTTGTTGATACCGAGTGTCCAATAACCATCAAACTTCTCCTGAAAGTTAAAGACATAGACCTGTGTTGACCATGATGGATCGAAGGCCAAAAAAGTGTCACCCACGAACTCACTTGGGTCAGGTTGAGTATCAGGAACAGGAAGTGAACTCCACTCCCGTGTTGCAGGGTTACACATGATGAAGCGGCAAGCTTCCGCAGAAGCATAACTGATCTTGTACTTACAAAGAACTAGGCCATTGCAACAGTCCACAAATTCTAAATGCTCATGGTGCGGCAAGAATGTAAGAGCCCCAATAATTTCTTCATCATTTGGCGACATGCTAACAAGTTCGGCAACAGACCCATCATTGCCTCCGTGAAAAAGACCAGTGGGAATTTTCGGCAGTTTCCAATGGTAGTGTGGATCAGAGGCGAAGGCAAGCCAGGCCTTGCAGACACATTTGAAGCGGCAAAAAGACTTGAATGGTACACGAGAGAGGATTTCCACCACAAGATCATCAGTTATATTAGCAGCAACAATCACCTTCTTAGAATCCATTTTTATGGCAGAATACTGAAAAGGAAAGTTGGCAATGTCAAAATACAAAAAAAAATGACCATGGTAAATTGAACAATAAGTTACTATGGAATTCAATTAATTGAAAATCTTTTTTATTTGGAACAAAGAAGATCTAGAACTGAGTTGTGCAATTGTGCTGAAGAAAGTGTACGTATCTCCATGATGGTTTAATTGTGCATGTGGAAAATAATTGTATCTCACATATATCATTCAAGTAGAAGGCAAGCCTGGCGCAGTGGTGAAGTCCTCCCCACTTGTGCCAAGATGTCCTAGGTTCGAACCAGATTCTCTGCATTGCACTTCGCAGGGGTAAGACTAGGTTCCTATAATCCCTTCCCAGACCCCACCTCGTGTGAGAGCTTCTATGCACTGGGTCTGTCTTTTATTTATTTATCATTCAAGTATTATATGTAACACAGTATTATATTTATACATCCACCCAACGCACATCGAGTGCCCACCCAGTCACCCACTTAGGAGCTGTTTGGTTCAACAAAAAGTGACACACAAGTAATGAAGTAAACGTAATGAGATCACAACAGCAGTCCATGCAGTGATGGACGATTACTGAATTTTGTTTGGTTGACGAACATAACTGGACTACAGAGTTCATAATGGAAAAATATGAGAAGAAAAAAACCTTCTCTATTGTTCTCGCTATGGACAAACATACGACGAGCCGGCGCCCTTACGCCCATGACACAGCTAGCGTACATGTTTGGAAGGAGAAAGTGCAATGGAGATCACTGTCAGTCCCAATTGTGAACCATGAGGGCCTCCTGAAGCAGCAAGGCAGACCTTCTTCCCATGTCCTCAGGAGATACCTCCATGGACGATGCATCTGAGAGAGATATGCAGCTGGGAGGTATAAGAGCTAGATCGATTTGAAGCCGCGCTTGCCCCGGGGTCGCGACCCAACTAGTGCCTCGGGGCGGACGATATAGTCGCTGGATGGTGCAGCGACGAGGAGGAGCGGGCCATGAAGTCGCTAGGTGCTGCAGCGATGAGGAGAATCAGGCGATTGTCGTTCGGCGGAGCGACATGGAGGGAGGCGACATGCTGTCGTCGGGAAGGCAGTGGAAGAAGATCGTTGACGGGAGCGGTGGTGCCGTGGTGCGGCGCCGGAAAGTCATCAAGATCGTTGTCCACCAGAGTTTGATGAGTCAAGGAGTCGTGCAAGTCAACACGTCTCGGTCGGTCGGTCATCGTCGTCGTCGTGTCAGCGTTGTCATGTCCAAGTGCTTGTCTCTATGAGGAGTCGTTGAAGATGATGCGTGTCCAAGTCGTCTATGTGTCTCGATGGGAGGATCAAGTTCAAGTATGTGGGGGCGGTAAACCAGTGAAGGTAAGTCTCTTCAATGAGGTCATGTCTCTACATGAGGCTGGAGTGCATGCTGTAGTGCATGGGGTGGTGTGATCCACAAGGAACCGGCATGTATCTCGCTAGGATGGATGGTGTAGTCTACCGGGTGGTGTGTTCCACAGGTTACTAGCGAGGCTGGGTAGTCCAAGGCATATTTGAGGTGGTCCATAAATTCGCCAAGTTGAAATTGGGAAGAGATTGTTGCGATCAATGAAGCCTATCAATTTAACTTGTCGTGATGCGAGATGGAGGAGTCGACAAGGGGTGAATCGTCAACGAGTCAAGATCAGAGAAGCACGAAGACAAAGTGTCAAGATTAGGGAGAGATTGTTAGGTTAATCTTGAGTCACGGTCGGATTAGTACTAGGTCAGTACGTGTGAGTCAAGTAGTACAGGGTTAGGAAAGTGTTACGAGTCCATAATAGTTTTTTTTTTTTTGCGGGGGAAGAGTCCATAATAGTTGAGCTAGCTATAATCAGGTTTCCGGCTAGGAGCAGTACTTGAGCAATACGTGCAGGTCTATATTTCATAGTCGGACTAGGATTGAGTTAGTCGTGAGTCATGGCTGGACGTGTGTGTATATATACACGGGCAAGCCATGAAGATTGAAACAACGTGGTGAGAAAAATAGAAAATAAATAAAGAGAAAAGAGGGCACGACAAGGGCCCTTGGCTATCAGTTTTTGAGTGCGCGTGTTCGTCGTGATTTGATGTGATCGATCCTGTGGACGAGTTCCAACGGACGATACATTTGAGAGAGAGATGCAGCTGGGAGGAAGATTGGGAGAGGAGTCAGGGATCAGCCAGCAGGCTGCAGGATTGAGGGCTGGACTCCAGTACTGAAATTGGAATTGATTGTGCGATTAGAGCTCACCACAGCCAAAGAGGAATTAAGGGGATTTGTTTCCACATACTAGGGTAACTTACACCTCAAATTCTTTGAGCCAAACACGTTCATAGTGATAATACTTTTAGAATCACGAACTTATCTGTATGTAGGTGCACGCTAGATACATTTTATTTTTGAAAAGGAGGATGTACCCCCGGCCTTTGCATCTGGGCGATGCATGCGTCCACTTTATTAACTATTAACAAAGACTTTACAAAGTAGTACATCAGTAAGCCTGGAGTTACCATCTTAGCAACACCTGCCGCTACTCCTATCCCCTTGATGTAGGGGTGTCGAATGTCCGAGCCTAATACCAAACAGACATCACAGCAAAACCTAACATCTAATGACGGATGCCCCATCCTAGCCACAAATCGGGACTGGGTCACACACCGATCCGGCGCACTCACCGAGCCAACCAGCGCCGTCTTCCACCGATCCATCTCCAGAGCTGGGACTGACGCAAACCTTGCCAGCCTGCCATGGATGCCACCATCGCGTCAGACAGCGCCCCCGCCCTGCGCTCGACCATCCAGCCGCATCCGTTGACGATATCCAGCTGCACCATGCCACCAAAACTCGTCGTCATCGACACGGTACATATAACGCCGCACCACCTGGCAACCACCACACCGTCGCCACTGCTGGAGCCACGCAGAGCCCACCACCCGCAGCATCTCTTCGCTGAACACGAGGTCCTCCCCAGACGGCACCTCCATGGAGGATACGACGCGCAGGACGCCGCCGCCGCCCAATCCAACCTGGATTTTAGACTTTCGTCCGGGAGGGTTCCAGGGGTGGATAGGGCAGACCTCGGCTTCACCTCTAGGGAGGATATAACAGCATCGAGTGACGTCGCCGATGCCGAGCCGACCAAAGTTTCCTCAGGTCCCATCCTATACCACCAAACCTCCGTCTTCTCCGGATCCGGCAAGTAGCCATGAACCGAAACCTGCAAAGATGAAAGAGCCATGGGGCTCAGGCCACCAGGAAGGAGGACCAAGAAGAACCCAATGTAGAACTCCAGACGCCGAATCAACGATCCGACGTGGCAAGCGACTACTACCACCACCTCGCGGCGGCCGACGAAGTGCAAAGACAGGATGCCGGCGATGGATCCAGATGGATTTGATCTGGATCCGGCGGCACCCGCGACCACCGGTCATATCCAACGCAACCACCACCTCGCCACAAGCAGGCCGCTGCCGCCGCGCCGCCGAACCCCACGCTCACCCGGCGCACCTCCCGATCTCATTGTCCCGCGCCAGCCGAGACGGAAGGGGTGAGGAGAAGCCCCGCCGCCGCCCTGCCGGCCAGGCTTCGCCCGGCGGCGCTGCGGATGCCGGCGAGGAGGGGGAGAAGCGGAGGAGGCCGAGAGGGAGCGGCTAGGGTTTCCCCCCGGGTCGCCCGCGGGGGCGACGCGAGGGGGCGAGGGGTCGGATATTTCAAAGGCTTTGGCAAGATCTATTTTCTGCACCCTAGATACATAAAACTTGTATTCATATCTGCATGCAAGGGCACGCTACATAGATAAAACTTGCCAAGCTCCCCACTATCTTCCTTGTGGATGTATAGGCTTGCTACTAACTAGGAAAATCATGGGCTAAATAACGATGTTGATTGGCCAATTAGTTAGGGTATATGAAAGATTGCAAGGGGAGCTACGGAGTATCTTGCTTTGAAGTGGATCTGCTATCTAGGGTTTGGATGGGTACAAAACCAGGGAACGGCCAGCGAGCACGCAACAAGGTGGGGAGAGAGGAGAGCTGGACACGTACCTGTAGAGGAGGTTAAGTTGCCGCGGCGAAGATGACGGTCGGCGCCGGCGGAACTGCTCCGGGCCGGAGAGAAACACCAGCGTGGTGCGCTATGGGATATGACTGGCTCTTTATTGATTGTACTGAACAAATTACATCTTCGCACATTCGAAGAAGAAAATAAAATAAGGCGGCGCCGAAAGTTTCCACCGGTCAAGCCCCAGTCGTTCGATTCGCGCAATAATAACCGTCCAGATTGCATCTTCCCCCTCGCGCGCGGGTCAAAGCCTCCTCCTTCCTCGCGTACGGGCTGCGCTCGACACAGACGCATCCTCCGCCATGGCGTCTCCTTCTCTTCCCCAGCCCTCGCGAAAAAACTCCCGCCTCTCGTCGTCGCTTGGCTCCGGCGAGCAGCAGGGCCGGCCACTCGGAGCGCAGAGACTCCAAATTCTAGGGGCCTTGATTTTGGGCCATATCTAGTAGTATATTTTTTGTTTTGGGCCCTGTTTTCACAGCAAGCACAGAATTAGGCCCATTCCCTGGCTCCCCCGAACTGGACTCCCGAAATGAGGCTTTCCGTAGTCCGGAGCCACACACCCTGCCGATCCATCGATAGATCTAGCTCTGCTAAAAAACAATCATCTATCGATCTAGCTTCCTGTGATCTGCTCGGAAAAGGAAAAGGCCTTCACGGAGATGAACTGACTGCAGTGCGGCGCCGTCCGGAGGCGGAGGGTAGCGGCGTTGCCCGGAGAAACGACCCACAACCCTGCCGGCATGGATAATTCGTTCCACGATTCCGTTAGCCGCCGGTGGCCGAGACAAGGTGAGGGCATCACCGATCTATCCACACAAGGTGCGCTGAAACTGAATCCCTAATTAATTTAGACTATTTTGTCCTCACGGGATGAACTGATTGAGGTGCTAAAACTGAATAACCGATCCGAATAATTATATTAGTGAATATATTGTGTGCATATGCATCAATTCAGTTTTTCTATGGAATATACGTAATAGGCTCGTTTATTAAGTTGTCATACACCAAAGATTTCCAAGCTAGTTGCTCGTTCAAAATCCAGGTTTCAATCCTTTTTTCGTTTTGTTGTCTTGATAAACCTATAACTCATGGAGTGTTTGAATTCATTCATATTTATTTTATAAACAAATCATCTATTCTAGAAATTTTAGGGCCTCATTTCGCGTTTTGCACCGGGGCCTCGAATTCCTGGAGACGGCCCTGAGCGCAGTGCCCCGCCGGACTCCAAGGTCGCCGATCACCATGGCCGCACCAGCCCTCCATGGTTGCAAATGCAGCGGTTCTCGTCATCGTCGGTGCAACACCGTGCCACCGCGCTACACAGTAGGTCGCTCCCCGTCTTCTGTCGCTGGATGTAGCACACGATCTCAGCAAAAAAGAAAAAAATGAATATATGTAGCAAAAAAATCATAGGTCGTAGCAAAAAGCAACGACGGTTGCAACAAAAGAATCATTGTCACCGTCGTCGAGCCTGTAGCTCCACCATGAAAAAAAGGATGTACTAAAAATCCTCGACGGACGTAGCAGAAACTACAACGGTTGCAACAAAAAAGGTCCCCGCCGTCGCAGGACGTAGCTCGGCCGTGAATGAATGCAGCAAAAAAGTGAAACGGTTGTAGCAAAACAGATCACGGATAGCAGGAAAAATATATACCGTTACAACAAAAAAACATGCGTCGCCGCTGACGGTCACAACAAAAAACTTCGCCGGATCCAGCAAATCCAGTAGCCAGTTCCAGCAAACCAGCTCACGGTTCCAGCAAAAAATACCTCCACCGTGATGGATCCAGCATCTTGAATATCCTCCGTTGTAGCAAATCGAGTAGCCGGTTCCAGCAATTTACTTCACCGGTTCGGGCGTGCCTGGATTCCAGCATGGCGGCCGTAGACCTTCCAGCACGGTGTGTCGATGGTTCTAGCACAGCGACAGTTCTAGCATGGGGAACTGCCCCCTTGCAGCACTGCGTATCGCCAGGTCCAGAGTGCCGCCGTCTGTGGCCATGGATCGTGGGGTGATAGACTAAGGGGAAGGTTCAAGGGACGGCGCTGGCTAATCGGAGTGGCTTGCTCGTCGGCGTGGATTAGAGGAAAAAGAGGGAGGGATTTCATGGCGGACTGGGATTTAGGAGGAGAGATGCGGCACATGGGGAAAAAGAGTACGTAGAGGATAAGCTTTCTCGAAATAAAAAGCGATGGGTGGGAGATGAGCTGTGTGTGTGGGCCCGTGAGCGTAGCTGGGAAAGCGACCAGCCGAGCGTTTGACGGGCGCGCCGAACCAAACAATAAAGCGTTCCTAGCTAGCTCTTCAGGCCGTATTGGCCTCCCCCCTACTAAATTTTTATAGAGTTTATTTAACGGCTTTCGTTGAGTAAACACCATTTCTCATTGTGTCCACCACTCGCATACAATTTCTAGTTGGCCTCAAGTTTCTTTTTTTCTGACCGTTAAAAAAATCGGATGAATTGAGACAAACTGTACATGTGTTTTTTACACTAAATTTTACCATTGGCAACAACAAGGAGCATAAAGAATTGTATTCCCTCTTATTCCATATGAAATACAATCAGTTAAAATAAGAAGGAACGAGGGAATATCCAATCGTTCACTCCAAAAAGAGGGTCCTATTAAAAAATGGGCACGGCTAATTATTGTTTTTCCATTGTTTTTTATTTCATAAAGTGATATCATACATACTGGATAAGAAATACTAGCTAAGTAAATACACCTAACATTAGGTTGTCTTTTCCTCAACCCACTAGGCTGGTGTGAAAGATTGCAAGCATGCGCGGCATGGGTGATGCAACAATCAATGTTCCTTCAACAGTTACTAGATCTCGTTTCTAGTGGTGATTGTCTATCGTGGTATTCAAATCCTAGTATGGTAAAGACGTTTGAAGGTGTCCCTTTTTCTTATTTCCGGTTCATCGTAATTTTTAATAGTAATTGTCAAATATAAGTTATTCTTTGCATGTCTTTTCCAAAAACATTTACGGTTATCTTCGTTGTCTATAATGTGCATTCATAATAATTCAAACATAAGTTTTTCCAGTGTTACTAAAGCAAATCAGACAAGCTTCATGGAGACTGGCCGGAAAATGTTTCATGATGGAGACAGTAAGTTGCCAACGGGCAGTGTGCTGCACCTCTTCCAGGAAATTCTTGGTCTCTCTGCTGGAGTTAGAACTCGGCATTTTGTACGAGAAGTGTTACTGGCCAGAATGCAGAATGCACAAACAGACTGGAGATATACTCACAACAGCAGGCAAGATGAGTAGAGAGTAGCACAGCCTGTTAGCCAACGAATGAAAGTTATCATGACACTGCATCAGTAAAAAAGAGAGCGTAATTCACTTTGTATAGGTATTTGAATTCACAGTTTGTATCAGTAAGCAGATAAAGCATTAGCACAGTCATCTTGGTTGAACACAATGACTTGTGCATTACCAATCATCAGTTTCTTCTGCTCTGCTTTGGAGCCCTCTCTGGTTTAAAGATTAATTTCTTAAAGAGCGATGTTATTTTGACCGGCGCCTCGGACGAGGAAGCATGTAGAGTGGTTAATTTTCTTAACTGCAATCTGGGCTCCTTTCCCTTCAAATACCTCAGCCTCTTCCTATTTCTCCTTTCAAATTGTGTGCCAAGGATTTTGTTCCCTCTGTTCTCAAGGTTGGGAACAGGGTTATGCCTTGGAGGGCCCACTACAGTTCTACCACTGGCAAAGTCTACCTTATTAATGCATGCCTCTCCTCCCTACCCATGTTTCTGATGGGTTTCTATCGGCTCCTAGAAGGCACTCATGCCGGTTTTGATAAACATAGAAGTGGCTTTTACTAGAATATTGCAGATATCAAAATAAATATAGGATGGTGAAATGGAAAATTATGTGTCGGCCAAAAATCCTTGGGGGGATGGGTATCATTAACACCTCTGTTATGAACAAGTGTCCCATCATTAAGTGGTGGTGGCGTATCTTCAATATAGAATCTGGGGTTCTGTGGTTGGATATTCTCAAAGCTAAATATTTCCCAAATAGTAGCCCTGTGTTTGCTTGGGCGATTGGTGTTCCCAGTTTTGGCGCCAGCTTGTTAATGTTCGAGATGATTTCAGATCACTTGTGTGTTGGAAATATGCCCTAGAGGCAATAATAAATTGGTTATTATCATATTTCCTTGTTCATGATAAATGTTTATTATTCATGCTAGATTTGTATTGACCGGAAACTTAAATACATATGTGAATGCATAAACAAATACTATGTCCCTAGTGAGCCTTTACTAGACTAGCTCGTTGATCAAAGATGGTTAAGGTTTCCTAACCATAGCCATGAGTTGTTATTTGATAACAAGATCACATTATTAGGAGAATAATGTGATGGACAAGACTCAATCGTAAGCTTAGCATTCGATCGTATCACTTGAGTTTATTGCTATAGCTTTCTTCATGTCAAGTATCTATTCCTAAGACCATGAGATCATCCAACTCCCGGATACCCGAGGAATACCTTGTGTGCTATCAAACGTCACTTCGTAACTATGTGATCATAAAGATGCTCTACAAGTATCTCTGAAGGTGTCTGTTGGGTCGGCATGGATCGAGACTGGGATTTGTCACTCTGTGTGACGGAGAGATATATCTAGGCCCTCTCGGTAATACAACATCATAAAGAGCTTGCAAGCAATGTGGTTAATGAGTTAGTCATGAGATCTTGTATTATGGAACGAGTAAAGAGACTTGTCGGTAACGAGATTGAACTAGGTATGGAGATACCAACGATCGAATCTCGAGCAAGTAACATATCGCCGGACAAAGGGAATTGCATACGGGATTAACCGAATCCTTGACATAGTGGTTCAATCGATAAAAGATCTTCGTGGAATATATAGGAACCAATATGGGTATCCAAGTTCCGCTATTGGTTATTGACCGGAGAGGTGTCTCGGTCATGTCTACATGATTCTCGAACCCGTAAGGTCCGCACACTTAACATTCGGTGACGCTAGAGTAATATTGGGATATGCATGTTTGTGACCGAGTGTTGTTCAGAGTCCCGGATGAGATCCCGGACATCACGAGAAGCTCCGGAATGGTCCAGAGGTAAAGATTTATATATGGAAAGTTGCTTTCAGGGTTCCGGAAAAAGTTTCAGTTTTTTCGGTATTGTACCGTGAAGCTTCCAGAAGGTTTCGGAAACTTCCGGAGGAGTTCAGAAGTCCACCAAGGTTTCCACCACGTCCCAAGGGTCAGCATGGGCTGATGGGAGGCGCCCTGGCCTTATTGGGCCAGGCGTACAAGTCCCTCAAGGCCCATGTGGCTGGGAAAGGTGTAAAGTCCACCTGTGTATGGAAAGGAGGAAATTGGACTAGGAGTCCAACTCCCCCCTGGTGCGCCAGCCCTAGGGCTTGGAGGGCTGGCCACCACGCCCCTCCACCTATATATAGAGGGGAAAAATCGCCCCCAAGAGGACACACAAGCCCTTGGCCCCCATCTCTCTCCTGTTACTTCGTAACTCCTCCGTCTTCGTTGCTTCGCTAGCGCTCGACGTAGCCCTGCCAAAATCACTCCACCACCATCATCGTCATACCGTCATACTGCCGGCGATCCCATATAATTATCCTCCCTCGCTTGCTAGATCAAGGAGGAGGAGACGTCATCGAGTCGTACGTGTGCTGAACGCGGAGGTGCCGTCCGTTCGGTACTTCATCGGTTTGGATCGCGATTGGATCGTAACGAGTGCGACTACATCAACCGCGTGATATACACTTCGGCTTAATGGTCTACGAGGGTACGTAGACACACTCTCCCCTCTCGTTGTTATTCTTCTCCTAGATAGATCTTGGGTGTTCGTAGGATTTTTTTTTATTTTCATGCTTCGTTCCCCATCATTGTGAAGTTCACTGTTGGGGATGGTGTTTCTATTCGTTTTTTGGTTGGACTGGTGGACCGGGGGCGGACCTCTATCTTTGTCTTTCCTGCCCTTTTCTCTTACTGTTCTTCCACTGAGATCTCCATAGTGGAGCTCTATATTAGGAACTGGGAACTAGGTTTCCGCAGGATGCTGTTTCCTGAAGGGTTGGAAGATTGGCACCGCCTCGCTGCTATCTTTCTTGAGCTCTTGGAGATTGTGGATTCGGTGATTTATATATGGAAAGTTGCTTTCAGGGTTCCGGAAAAAGTTTCAGTTTTTTCGGTATTGTACCGTGAAGCTTCCAGAAGGTTTCGGAAACTTCCGGAGGAGTTCAGAAGTCCACCAAGGTTTCCACCACGTCCCAAGGGTCAGCATGGGCTGATGGGAGGCGCCCTGGCCTTATTGGGCCAGGCGTACAAGTCCCTCAAGGCCCATGTGGCTGGGAAAGGTGTAAAGTCCACCTGTGTATGGAAAGGAGGAAATTGGACTAGGAGTCCAACTCCCCCCTGGTGCGCCAGCCCTAGGGCTTGGAGGGCTGGCCACCACGCCCCTCCACCTATATATAGAGGGGAAAAATCGCCCCCAAGAGGACACACAAGCCCTTGGCCCCCATCTCTCTCCTGTTACTTCGTAACTCCTCCGTCTTCGTTGCTTCGCTAGCGCTCGACGTAGCCCTGCCGGAATCACTCCACCACCATCATCGTCATACCGTCATACTGCCGGCGATCCCATATAATTATCCTCCCTCGCTTGCTAGATCAAGGAGGAGGAGACGTCATCGAGTCGTACGTGTGCTGAACGCGGAGGTGCCGTCCGTTCGGTACTTCATCGGTTTGGATCGCGATTGGATCGTAACGAGTGCGACTACATCAACCGCGTGATATACACTTCGGCTTAATGGTCTACGAGGGTACGTAGACACACTCTCCCCTCTCGTTGTTATTCTTCTCCTAGATAGATCTTGGGTGTTCGTAGGATTTTTTTTTATTTTCATGCTTTGTTCCCCATCATTGTGAAGTTCACTGTTGGGGATGGTGTTTCTATTCGTTTTTTGGTTGGACTGGTGGACCGGGGGCGGACCTCTATCTTTGTCTTTCCTGCCCTTTTCTCTTACTGTTCTTCCACTGAGATCTCCATAGTGGAGCTCTATATTAGGAACTGGGAACTAGGTTTCCGCAGGATGCTGTTTCCTGAAGGGTTGGAAGATTGGCACCGCCTCGCTGCTATCTTTCTTGAGCTCTTGGAGATTGTGGATTCGGTGACTTGGCCCCGTTCTCATTCTGGGTGTTTTCGGTCAAGTCTCTTTATAATAAGTTGATGGAGGTGTTGTCGTCAATAGGTTTAACGAAGTTTGGAAGGCTCACAGCCCCCTAAAGGTTAACATTTTCATGTGGCAAGCCATGCGTGGCAGATTGTAGGCATCTAATCAATCCGGAAGCGTAATGGCCCTGGATCTGAATTTTTTGCCTTGTGCGGATCGATTGAAAACTCTGGTCATATCATTTTTCATTGTCCTCTAGCTCAATTTTCTTGGATCTGCTTCAAAGAATGGTTGGGCGTGTCTTGGGCACCGTCTACTTTCGAAGATCTTAGGCCATTGGCTTGCTCCCTGGTGGGACAACTCAAACCGCTATTTTGGTTTGGCTTTTCAGCTATGTGCTAGATCCCGTGGACCACCAGGAACAAATTTATAATTGAGCCTTTCTTCCATAACAAGGCTCTTGGCTGTATTTTTAAACTGTCCATTCTTTTGTTGCAGTGGAAATCATTGACTAAGAAGGGTGACAATGATGCAATGGAGCTTCTGATCTCTCGCGTAAGGGTTGTGGCGAATTCTATTCTGAATGCAGATCAAGCTCAGCATCCTTGGATGGGCTCTAGCACTCCTCTCCTTAGTCTTTTGTTGTTGTGGTTTTTAGGTTGCCTACGTGCCATGAACTTATGTTGCCTATTGTGGCTGTCTGTACAGTCTATGTTTACTTTGCCTTGTTTGGCTGGTGTTTTTTTTGAGATGGTTGGCTGATTTGTTGGTTGTGGAACCTTTGTGTGAAGCTTCGTGACTTTATTAATACAAAATCAGGTCGGCGCCTTTTATCTAAAAAAAAGCACTAGCACAGTTGACAGTTTTAAATGAAACAAGCCGAATATTTTACTTGCTCGGAAGATAATTGGATGCCCATGACATAAAAGGAATACTGCTTTCCAATCTCAATCTTGGCCTCAACACTAGTGCTCCAACACATAAGAGTTATATTTAAGGGAAACGAATGTGTGTGGGTTGGGTAGCCCAAGGATAAGAATACCTATCCATGAAATTTATACATATATGTAGGGAACATCCACATGTACGTGTGAAAGAACATGTGCCTCACAATAACAACAACTTGCTTAATTAAAAGAAACCCTTTATTTGCGACACGTTTATCTGCGCTATTTTACCGGCATGATCCTTTGTTTTGGAAAACAAACACAATATCAGCAGTCTTGCAACTCCCTGACAAAAAATAAACACTATTACAAAATGTACCGACTCCGCTGGGGATCGAACCCAGAATCTCTGGTTTCGTAGACCAGCGCCTTATCCATTGGGCCACGGAGTCATTGTGTTGTTAATAACGGCACAGTAATTATTTACTAGTTCTGTTGACTACAAGCAAGCCGGGAGCAAGAGAGAAAAGGTGAGAGTGCTCCAACACGTGCAGTTATTCATGGAAATGGCTCATAAATTCGCCTTGGTTTCACCAAAATTTTGTTTATTTCATTCATTAATTCGTTCTGATAGCTACGCAGAGGTCTTTCCTTATGACTCCGGTGCTTAATACGAAAAGCGGTTCTTGTGTGAAAAGTGCTAACAGACTATCTCCTTATTTTTGCTCTTCCGATAGGAATATTCCCTTGATCAGCTAACCTGCCCCAAGCATAAAAATAGTGCATTTCCCCTTGATGGTATGATTTGAATTTGAACTTGGAATTAACATGTTCATAGAACGTCACTTTTCCAAAATAATGTATTTTTTGAAGATTCTTTGAGAACTTATAAAGAAGGTTTTTAGGGGGTTTGCATCGATCTCTACTGTAACTTGGTTTCCACTAGTTGAAGAGTTTTTTCTTTGTAGGGAGCCCTCCGTGTCGCTCTCCTGAGGGCAACTCGGGCAAGGACCCATACCCTAGCCACCGCCTCTTGTCCCCTCGCCGTTGCCACTTGCTAGAGGACTGGTGTTTCCCGCTGAAAGTAACAGTTTGCGCCTGCAGGGTACAACGAACTGAACATGAATACAGTGGGTTTGTTCTTTACTAGCAAATATGCCCGTGCGTTGCCACGGGGAAAAACAATCAGATTATGCAAATTATGCTAGGATGAGATAAGGAGTTTTAAAATGTCTTTTCTTAAACTACTAAAATCATGTCAAGATGAGATAAGGGACTTTTAAAAAGTCATTTAAAAAACTGAAAAAGTGATGGTCTACTTGATTTCCTAAGGTGTCACAACGAAATGTTTTTTAACTAAGCAAACTGCATTGATAGACCCTGTCTAAGGTAGACTAATGAATGATGTCTCTTGCCTTGACCTAGTGTCGCGGTGTTTTTCATGACCAGTAAAACTATAGTACCACAATAAACGTAGCTATGTATGGAGGTAAATTAGACATTTAGTCATTTTCATATCCGAAAAAGGCTTTCGCCCCGCTTTATATATAAAGCAAACCACCGAGCACAAGGTCCAACAAAGTACCGACAAGCGAAACACACACACAGCCACCGCACGCAGAGTCTCACAATACAACAACCACACGCGCACACACCAAACATAGAAGGTTCTGCTGCGGGCACAGCTCAACAAGCCCAACACACACAACAAGGACGCACACACACAAGCGGCGGCGATGGCGGAGAAGATCTAATCCGGCTCCAGTGGTGGGGGAGGGAGCGGCGATGCCAAACGGAGAGCCATCGCGCGAAGCTGGGACATGATGGAGTTGATGGCGTCCCTCTCTCTGGGGCGGCTAAGCGGCCGCCAAAGCTGCAAGTAACCACACCATTTGAACATAGCGTCAGTAGCACGTCGAAGAGGTATACGCTGAATCACGAGCTTATTCCTAACCGTCCACAGAGTCTAGGCTAGCACCCCGATGGTCTGCCACCTAATGTGGCGGGACGTGGGGGGTAATGCCTGGAGTTCAGCGAAGAGAGCGGGGAAGTTGTTGCGGCACCAGCTTCCACCCACTACTTCGCGGAAACAGCTCCAGAGGAACTGCGCGGACACGCAGGTGAAGAAGATATGGTTCGAATCTTCCTCCGTCCCGCAAAGCAGACACAACCCTTCTCCGGGGCCGTTGCGCTTAAGTACCTCCACGCCGGAAGGCAGGCGGCCGTGGATCCATTGCCACAGGAATATCCTTATCTTTAAGGGGATCCGGATCTCCCAGATGGTCGTGAGAGCCTCATGACCCGGGGAAGCCGCGATATCCTGGTAGAGGGATTTAGTGGAGAATTGGCCAGAGGGCTCTAGCCTCCACATGGTGCGGTCATCCTCGTTTGCCAAGGCAGGCTCGTGTAGCGCGATACAGTCTAGCATGTCCTGCCATGAGGCATTTTCAACCGGGCCGAACGGCCGTCGGAACGCCAGGTGCCCTAAGTCAATAAGAGCCACCTCAACGGAGATCCTAGGTTCTACCGCGATGGCGAACAAGTCCGGGAAGTGTGCTGCGAAGGGGGCGTCGCCTGCCCAACGATCGAACCAAAACAACGTGGACGTGCCAGAGCCAACCGCTATCGAAGTCCCGAGGTGAAGGACTGGTAGTAACTATATGATGGATTGCCAGAACTGGGACCCTCCGGTGTGCTGGCAGAAGGCGAGCGACTGTCCACGAAGGTATTTTGCTGAATGATGCGAAGCCAAAGGCCACCCTCCCCGTTCGCAATCCTCCATAGCCACCGAGTCAGTAGGGCAATGTTCATGCGTTTGGAGGACATGATCCCGAGGCCACCCTGGTCGCGAGGCTTGCAGATCTCAGTCCACCGGAGCATGTGGTACTTCTGCTTATCGCCCTCACTAGCCCAGAAGAAGCGGCCCTGGACTCTGGCAATCTCATGATGAAGCGTCTCTGGCAGGCTGTAGAAGCTCATAATGAACAGAAGCAGGCTAGACAAGGACGAGTTAATGAGTGAAGGAAATATGCCCTAGTGGCAATAATAAAGTTGTTATTTTATATTTCCTTATTCATGATAAAAGTTTATTATTCATACTAGAATTGTATTGATCGAAAACTTAAATACATGTGTGGATACATAAACAAATACCGTGTCCCTAGTAAGCCTCTACTAGACTAGCTCGTTGATCAAAGATGGTTAAGGTTTCGTAACCATAGATATGTGTTGTCATTTGATAACGGGATCACATCATTAGGAGAATGATGTGATGGACAAGACCCATCCGTTAGCTTAGCATAATGATCGTTTAGTTTATTGCTATTGCTTTCTTCATGTCAAATACATATTCCTTCGACTATGAGATTATGCAACTCCCGGATACCGGAGGAATACCTTGTGTGCTATTAAACATCACAACGTAACTGGGTGATTATAAAGATGCTCTACAGGTATCTCCGAAGGTGTTTGTTGAGTTGGCATAGATCGAGATTAGGATTTATCACTCCGAGTATCAGAGAGGTATCTCTGGGCCCTCTCGGTAATACACATCATAAGCTTGAAAGCAAATGACTAAGGAGTTAGTTACGAGGTGATGTATTACGGAACGAGTAAAGAGACTTGCCGGTAACGAGATTGAACTAGGTATAGAGATACCGACGATCGAATCTCGAGCAAGTAACATAACGATGGACAAAGGGAATTACGTATGTTGTCATAACGGTTCGACCGATAAAGATCTTCGTAGAATATATAGGAGCCAATATGGGCATCCAGGTTCCGCTATTGGTTATTGACTGGAGAGGTGTCTCGGTCATGTCTACATAGTTCTCGAACCCGTAGGGTCCGCACGCTTAACGTTCGTTGACGATATAGTGTTATGTGATTTATATGATTTGGTGACCGAATGTTGTTCGGAGTCCCGGATGAAATCATGGACATGACGAGGAGTCTCGAAATGGTCGAGAGGTAAAGATTTCTATATAGGACGATGGTATTCGGACACCGAAAGTGTTTCGGAGTGCACCGGGTAGTGATCGGGTCACCGGAAGGGGTTCCAGACACCCCCGGTAAGTGTATGGGCTTAATGGGCCATAGGAGCGGACATACCAACCCACTAAGGGGCTGGTGCGCCCCTCTACATGGCTGGCTGGCCCTAGGGGGAAGGAAAGGGGAGGGGTGTCCCCTCCTGCCTTTCCCTCCTCAGGAGAGAAAGGAAAGGGGGGGGGGGAACTCGCTCCTTCCTTCCTCCCGACACTAAACAAGGAAAGGGGGGGGGGGGGGGCGCCACTTGGGAAGGGACCCCAAGTAGGATTCGGCCTACTTGGGGCGCCCTCCTGGCTGCTCCCTCCTCCCCCACCAATAGCCGTGTGTGGCGCCCCTTCCACCGTTTACACACCCGGTCATATTTTCGTAGTGCTTAGGCGAAGCCCTGCGGAGATTACTTCACCATCACTGTCACCACACCGTCGTGCTGCCGAAACTCATCCACTACCTCACCGTCTTGCTGGATCAAGAAGGCACGGACGTCACCGAGCTGAACGTGGAGGTGCCGTACGTTCGGTACTCGATGATACGTCTCCATTGTATCTACTTTTCCAAACTCTTTTGCCGTTGTTTTGGACTCTAATTTGCATGATTTGAATGGAACTAACCCGGACTGATGCTGTTTTCAGCAGAATTGTCTTGGTGTTATTTTTGTGCAGAAATAAAATTTCTCGGAATGACCTGAAACTTCACGGAGAATATTTTTGGAATAAATAAAAAATATTGGCGAAAGAATCAACCAGAGGGGACCCACTTGTTGTCCACAAGGGTAGAGGGCGCCCCCCTGCCTTGTGGGTCCCCTGGACCTCCACTGACCTCAACTCCAACTCTATATATTCACTTTCGGGGAGAACAAAAAATTAGAGAGAAGGATTCATCGCATTTTACGATACGGAGCCGCCGTCACCTCCTGTTCTTCATCGGGAGGGCAGATCTGGAGTCCGTTCGGGGCTCCGGAGAGGGAAAATCATCGCCATCATCATCACCAACCTTCCTCCATCACCAATTTCATGATGCTCACCGCCGTGCATGAGTAATTCCATCGTAGGCTTGCTGGATGGTGATGGGTTGGATGAGATTTATCATGTAATCGAGTTAGTTTTGTTAGGGTTTGATCCCTAGTATCCACTATGTTCTAAGATTGATGTTGCTATGACTTTGCTATGTTTAATGCTTGTCACTAGGGCCCGAGTGCCATGATTTCAGATCTGAACCTATTATGTTTTCATGAATATATATGTGTTCTTGATCCGATATTGCAAGTTGTAGACACCTATTACGTGTTTTGATCCGCATACCCCAAGGTGACAATAATTGGGATTCTTTCCGGTGATTACCGTAGTTTGAGGAGTTCATGTATTCACTAGGTGGTAATGCTTTGGTCTGGTTCTCTATTGAAAGGAGGCCTTAATATCCCTTAGTTTCCATTAGGACCCCACTGCCACGGGAGGGTAGGACAAAAGATGTCATGCAAGTTCTTTTCCATAAGCACGTATGACTATATTCGGAATACATGCCTACATTACATTGATGAATTGGAGCTAGTTCAGTGTCGCCCTAGGTTATAACTGTTGCAAGATGAATGTCATCCGACATAATTATCCATCATTGATCCATTGCCTACGAGCTTTTCACATATTGATCTTTGCTACATTAGTTTTCCGTTGCCACTGTTACAATTGGTACAAAACTGCTACTGTTACTTTTGCCACCGTTACCGTTACTTCCATACTACTTTGCTACTAAATACTTTGCTGCAGATATTAAGTCTTTCAAGTGTGGTTGAATTGACAACTCAATTGCTAATACTTGGGAATATTCTTTGGCTCCCCTTGTGTCGAATCAATAAATTTGGGTTGAATACTCTACCCTCAAAAACTGTTGCGATCCCCTATACTTGTGGGTTATCAAGACCTTTTTCTGGCACCTTTGCCGGGGAGCATAGCTCTATTCTTTGAGTCACTTGGGATTTATCTCTGTTGATCACTATGAAGAATTTGAAAGATACCAAAACCAAGATTTTTCCCTCTAAGACGAGGGGAGGTAAGGAACTGCCATCTAGCTCTGCACTTGATTCACCTTCTGTTTTGAGTAAGCTTGCGACACCTACACCTGCTATTAATTCTGATATGTCGCAAGTAATTGATGATGCTACTTCTGCTATTCATGATGCTTATGATGATACTACTGCTTTGCTTGATAATACTGTTCCACTAGGTGAATTACTTGATGAACATCTTGCTAGAGCTAGAACTATTGATTATGCCGAGGATGATGATATTTCTGAAACTGATGAAATTATTGAAACTGAACACTTTGAGACACCTGCTAGACCTAGCTCTCCTAGATATGAATTGCCTGTTATACCTGAGGGTTATGTTATGAATGGAGAGGTAGCTAGGGACTTTCTTGCTTGTAAGGATAGAGATGATCTTAAGAAATTGTTATGCAAGTGGAAAGAAAAATCTTTGAATGCTAGAATGCAATATGATCCTAAGTTTGCTACTTCACCTATCTTTGTTACTGATAAGGATTATGAATTCTCTGTTGATCCTGACTTAATTACTTTGGTTGAATCTGATCCTTTCTATGGTTATGAATCTGAAACTGTTGTGGCACATCTTACTAAGTTGAATGATATAGCCACCCTATTTGCTCATGAGGAAAAAATTCGCTATTATTATATTCTTAAGTTGTTTCCTTTCTCATTAGAGGGTGATGCTAAGTTGTGGTTTAATTCTCTTGCTCCTGGTTCTGTGCGTAGTCCCCAGGATATGATTTATTACTTCTCTGAAAAATATTTTCCTGCTCATAAGAAACAATCTGCTCTAAAGGAAATATTTAATTTTGTGCAAATTGAAGAAGAGAGTCTCCCACAATCTTGGGGGAGGCTTCTCCAATTACTTAATGCTTTGCCTGACCATCCTCTCAAGAAAAATGAAATACTTGATATCTTTTATAATGGACTAACCGATGCTTCTAGGGACCACCTAGATAGTTGTGCTGGTTGTGTTTTCAGGGAACAAACTGTGGAACAAGCTGAATTACTATTGAATAATATTTTGAGCAATGATAATGATTGGACTCTTCCCGAACCAACTCCTAAGCCAACTCCGAAGAAAAGAGGTATTCTATTTCTCAGTCCTGAAGATATGCAAGAGGCAAAGAAATCTATGAAAGAAAAAAGTATTAAAGCTGAAGATGTTAAGAATTTACCACATATTGAAGAAATACATGGTCTTGATAACCCGACACAGGCAGTGGAGGTAAATTCTTTCTATAGATTTGATGAAGGTGATATCCCTTATAATAAGTCTGCTAGTCAATGCTTGGATGAGTTTGATAATTGTATTATTAAACAAGAGAACTTTAATGCTTATGTTAGTAGACAATTGAAACATAATGCTTACATGCTTGACTGCTTGGGTAATTATATGAGTAGAACTATTAGTGATCTGAAAATTATTAGTAAACATGCTTCCATGGTTAAGACTCAAGTAGAACAAGTACTTAAGGCAGAGGATGATTTGCTCAATGAGTTGAATAGTAAGAACAATGATAATGCTGTTAGGGTTATGACTAGAGGTGGTAAAATGACTCAGGAACCTTTGTATCCTGAGGGCCATCCTAAGAGAGCTGAGCAAGATTCTCAGATAATTAATACTGATGAACCTAGTCATAGTAATAAAAAGAAAAAGAAAAGTGATAGGACTTTGCATGCTTCTAGTGAACCCGTTATAGATGCACCTGAGAACCCAAATGATATTTCTATTTCTGATGCTGAGACACAATCTGGTGATGAACATGAACCTAGTGATAATGTTAATGATGATGTTCACATTGATGCTCAACCTAGTAATGATAATGATGTGGAGATTGAACCTGCTATTGATCTTGATAACCCACAATCTATGAATAAACGTTATGATAAGAGAGATTTTGTTGCTAGGAAGCACGGTAAAGAAAGAGAACCATGGGTACAGAAACCATGCCCTTTCCTCCTAAACAATCCATGAAAAAGGATGATGAGGATTTTGAGCGCTTTGTTGAAATGCTTAGACCTGTCTTTTTCCGTATGCGTTTGACTGATATTCTGAAAATGTCTCCTTATGCCAAGTATATGAAAGATATTGTTACAAATAAAAGAAAGATACCGGAAGCTGAAATTTCCACCATGCTTGCTAATTACACTTTTAAGGGTGGAATACCAAAGAAACTAGGAGATCTAGGAGTATCAACTATACCATGCTCCATTAAAAGAAACTATGTTAAAACTGCCTTATGTCATCTTGGAGCCGGTGTTAGTGTTATGCCTTTCTCTTTATATCGTAGACTTGATTTGAATAAGTTGACACCTACTGAAATCTCTTTGCAAATGGCCAATAAATCAACCGCTATACCCATCGGTATTTGTGAGGATGTGCGTGTTGTGGTTGCAAACGTTACTATCTTAACGGACTTTGTTATTCCTGATATTCCCGAGGACGACAGTATGTCGATCATCCTTGGTAGACCCTTTTTGAATACTGCAGGGGCTGCTATTGATTGCAACAAGGGCAATGTTACTTTTCATGTTAATGGTAATGAGCATACAGTACACTTTCCGAAGAAACAACCTCAAGATCGTAGTATCAACTATATTGGAATTTTTTTAACTATTACTATTGGAGGTTTTGAATTCCCTCTTCCTACTGTCAAAAAGAAATATGATATTCTTATTGTTGGAGACATGCATATCCCCGTTGAGGTAACCTGGTGTTATTCGAAAATTCTCCGGTTTCATGTTATTCGAAAGAAGTTTGTTAATAAGACTTGATCAACCTTGTTAATGGATTCCTTTTGATGAGCATGAGATGGATGAATTTAGAAAGCACAACTTTCTGTACCCACCTTTTACTTTCTGTCACTTAGAATAAATAAAGCAAAAATAGTATTATCCGTCTATTTTCTGAATTATCCGTGAAATAAAAAAAGTCCCAAAAATAAATGTTCTCCAAATGCCCTGAAAATTTAGTATGATTTTTTATAGAATATTTTAGAATTTCTGGCACTGAGAATACACCAGGGGGCTGCACCAGTGGACCACAAGGGTGGAGGGCGCGCCCTACCCCCTGGGCGCGCCCCCTGCCTTGTGGGTCCCACGTGGGTCCCCCTCACTTATTCCAGCATCCATCCACTTCGTCTTCCTCCAGAAAAAATCATCCCGTAACTCAAACCCGTGTTCTAGCTCATCTTGCTGCCATTTTCAATCTCTTGTGCAAAGCTCCATTTGCAAAACTGTTTTGGGGGATTGTTCTTCTGTATGTGACTCCTCCATTGGTCCAATTAGTTTGTGTTCTAGTGCTTTATTTATTGCAAATTTTTGCTACTGTGGTGACCTTGTTCTTGAGCTTGCATATCAAATTTATATGGTCCAAACTAGTTTTGATGGATGATATAGCCTCTAGGCACTTGTAGGAGTAGTTGCTATTAGTTTTGTTGAGTTTGGTTCACTTTTATTTTAAGTCACTAAAAATTTCAGAGATTTTTCAGAAGAAGAAAAATGTTTAGGAAAATATACCAAGGTGGTTCCTCAAAGAAGCAAGCCCCAAGGCTCGCGATACGTGAGCCGGACCTTGAACCACCAATAGAAGCTCCTGTGCAGCCTTGCGAGTGGCCATTGGATCAATTCATGGTTCATGCAGGTTTCAAGGATGAATTTGATGCGTACGTGCAAAATGCTGACCTTGAGGACTTCGTGTCAGATAAGTGCTTACAATATTATCACCTCACTGATTCATTTTTGCGAAGATTTAAATTTACATCCCAGCGCAATGCTCATACTGTTTTATTTGATCTTTATGATAAATCATATACCATGGACCTAAGAGATTTTAATGAAGCATGTAAAATTCCACAGTGGGGAATTCTTAGTGAACCGCGCAAAACTGAATACAATGATTTCCTTGATAGCCTCGCTGTAGGAGAAACTAGAGTTATTACACAAGCTACCATGGGGAGCATTCACTTTCCTGCCATACATTATTTTGCTCTCTTTATAGGTAGATGTATTAATGGTAAACATGATCATAGCCACCTTTGTGCATCAGATCTTAGTGTCCTCAAGTGTGCGGTAACGGGTGATAAACGATATAACTTGGGGGCTATTATTGCAAGGAGGTTACATAATAATGCTATAGATGGAGATTTCTTCGGTAGGATTTATGCCACCCGTTTAGCTAACTATTTCGGGGTACCCATAAGGGGGGATGACATTGAGTTACCACCTACTTTTCTTGACTATAATGCTATGGTACGCTACCAGTTTCTTGAGAGGAACGAACAATCCCTCCTGTACCGACTAATCTTTGACAGGCAGCGTGTTGTCTATATTACCCTTCCTGCTCCTGCCTTCTTTAACTATCAGGTAAAAGGGAGATATTTCATAACTAGAGAGGAGGCAAACGAGTATGAGAGAGAGGTGGAGGCTGCTCGCCTCCATGCTGCAACCCTTCAGGCAGTAGCTGCTGCATCCCAGTATAACCCCGACTATAACTTTGGATATCCGCCAAGCCAGCCGTGGCCATAGACCAACTTAGGCCAAAAGCCTAAGCTTGGGGGAGTACGTATTTCTCACCGACATTACATTCATGTTCACACACTCATTCCACTTGTCGGTGTTCATACTTTTTCATTGTATTATCCATGTTAGTTTATTTCTTTTTCTTGCTTTCTTCTTGTGTGTTTGAAAAACCTTGAGAAAATTCAAAAAAATTAGTTGTAGTATTAAAAGAAAACCCAAAAAGATTTCTCGTTCTTCTTTTACTTGTTGGGAGCTTTCCCGTGTAAATATTTTTTCTCGTTCTTGTTTTACTTTCTTCACAAAAAAAAAACAAAAACTCCAAAAACATTTCAGTATGTTTCTTTGAAATTCTTTTCCTTTCTTTGGGTCGTAAGGAGAAGACCACGATGAAAATGTTGAGAGGCTCTCATATGCATTATTGTTGATCTAACAAAGAGCCCATATTACCTTGTCTTCTCCTTTGAATAAATGTTTGTAGATTCCAGCTTAGTCCAATGCACGTGTACTATTATTATTATTCACACCGTTCGGTCGTGCAAGTGAAAGGCAATAATGATGATATTTGATGAAATGATTGGGATGAGGAAAAGCTGGTATGAACTCGACCTATTTTGTTTTTGTAAATATGATTAGTTCATCGTTCTTGATTCAGCCTATTATGAATGAAACATGTTTGCAATGACAATTAGAGATTATAGTTATTCATGCCATGCTTAATTAGCTAGGAGTTTATAATGGTTTACCTTGCGTGCCAACATGCTTTTTAAATGGTTGTGATGTAGTATGATAGGATGGTATCCTCCTTTGAATGATTTGAGTGGCTTGACTTGGCACATGTTCACGCATGAAGTTGAAACAAAATCAACATCGCCTCCATGATATTTATGTTCATGGTGATTTATATCCTACTCATGTTTGCACTCAATGTTGGTTAATCTTAATGCATGTTTATGACTGTTGTCGCTCTCTAGTTGGTCGCTCCTCAATCTTTTGCCAGCCTTCAGTTGTGCTAAGCGGGAATACTGCTTGTGCATCCACTTCCATAAACCCAAAGTTGTTCCACATGAGTCCACCATACCTATCTATATGCGGTATTTACCTGTCGTTCCAAGTAAATTTGCATGTGCCAAACTCTAAACCTTCAAATGATAATATGTTTTGTATGCCCGAATCGCTCATGTAGCAATTGGGGGCTGTTAGTATCTTCCATGCTAGGTGGGTTATTCTCATGATGAGTGTTGATTCACTTATCATTCACGAGAAAGTGGCTGGTAATCGGGATGCCCAGTCCCATGCTCAAATCAAATCAAAATAATTTCAAACAAAACTCCCCCAGGACTGTTGTTTGTATGGACGGTACCCGTTGTTTCGGACCAGCCGTGGAGTGTGCTTGTTGGTTGAGGGGGAGTATAAACTTTACCATTCTGTTTGGGAACCGCCCATAATGTATGTAGCATGGAAGACACCGAGATCTCTTGGTTGTTATGTTGACAATGAAAGCATACCGCTCAAAATTATATTCATCTCTGTTTCAAAAAGCTCGAGCTCTGGCACCTCTGCAAATCCCTGCTTCCCTCTGCGAAGGGCCTATCTATTTACTTTTATGCTGAGTCATCATTCTCTTATAAAAAAGCACCAGTTAGAGAGCACCACTTTCATTTGTATGCATTGTTGTTAATTGATATTGAGTATGACTGTGATTGGATCTCTTTCACCATGAATTACAATGTCTAGTCAGTCCTTGATCTTCAGGGGTGCTCTGCATTTATGTTTTGCGGTCTCAGAAAGGGCTAGCGAGATACCATTTTGTTATATCATATCACAATTGTTTTGAAAAAGTGTTGTCATCTGAGATTTATTATTATTGCTCGCTAGTTGATTATGCCATTGATATGAGTAAATGTGACACCTAAATGTTATTGTGAATATGGTTAGTTCATAATCTTTGCTGAAAACCTGAATGCTGGCTTTACATATTTGCAACAACAAGATCAAACAGAGTTTGTAAAAGTTTTTTTTATCACTTTCAGTTTGTCAACTGAATTGCTTGAGGACAAGCAATGTGTTAAGCTTGGGGGAGTTGATACGTCTCCATCGTATCTACTTTTCCAAACCCTTTTGCCCTTATTTTGGACTCTAATTTGCATGATTTGAATGGAACTAACCCAGACTGATGATGTTTTCAGCAGAATTGCCTTGGTGTTATTTTTGTGCAGAAATAAAAGTTCTCGGAATGACCTGAAACTTCACGGAGAATATTTTTGGAATAAATAAAAAATATTGGCGAAAGAATCACCCAGAGGGGACCCACTTGTTGTCCACAAGGGTAGAGGGCGCGCCCCCCTGCCTTGTGGGTCCCCTGGACCTCCACTGACCTCAACTCCAACTCTATATATTCACTTTCGGGGAGAACAAAAAATTAGAGAGAAGGATTCATCGCATTTTACGATACGGAGCCGCCGTCACCTCCTATTCTTCATCGGGAGGGCAGATCTGGAGTCCGTTCGGGGCTCCGGAGAGGGAAAATCATCGCCATCATCATCACCAACCTTCCTCCATCACCAATTTCATGATGCTCACCGCCGTGCATGAGTAATTCCATCGTAGGCTTGCTGGACGGTGATGGGTTGGATGAGATTTATCATGTAATCGAGTTAGTTTGTTAGGGTTTGATCCCTAGTATCCACTATGTTCTAAGATTGATGTTGCTATGACTTTGCTATGTTTAATGCTTGTCCCTAGGGCCCGAGTGCCATGATTTCAGATCTGAACTTATTATGTTTTCATGAATATATATGTGTTCTTGATCCGATATTGCAAGTTGTAGACACCTATTACGTGTTTTGATCCGCATACCCCAAGGTGACAATAATTGGGATTCTTTCCGGTGATTACCGTAGTTTGAGGAGTTCATGTATTCACTAAGTGGTAATGCTTTGGTCCGGTTCTCTATTGAAAGGAGGCCTTAATATCCCTTAGTTTCCATTAGGACCCCGCTGCCACGGGAGGGTAGGACAAAAGATGTCATGCAAGTTCTTTTCCATAAGCACGTATGACTATATTCGGAATACATGCCAACATTACATTGATGAATTGGAACTAGTTCTGTGTCGCCCTAGGTTATAACTGTTGCATGATGAATGCCATCCGACATAATTATCCATCATTGATCCATTGCCTACGAGCTTTTGACATATTGATCTTTGCTACGTTAGTTTTCCGTTGCCACTGTTACAATTGGTACAAAACTGCTACTGTTACTTTTGCCACCGTTACCGTTACTTCCATACTACTTTGCTACTAAATACTTTGCTGCAGATATTAAGTCTTTTAGGTGTGGTTGAATTGACAACTCAACTGCTAATACTTGAGAATATTCTTTGGCTCCCCTTGTGTCGAATCAATAAATTTGGGTTGAATACTCTACCCTCGAAAACTGTTGCGATCCCCTATACTTGTGGGTTATCACTCGATCGGTTGGGTCGCGAAGTAAGTTCGACTACATCAACCGTGTTGTCAAACGCTTCCGCTTACGATCTACGAGGGTACGTAGACACACTCTCCCCTCTTGTTGCTATGCATCTCCTTGATAGATCTTGCGTGTGCGTAGAATTTTTTTTGTTTTCCATGCAATGTTTCTCAACAGTGGCATCCGAGCCAGGTCTATGCGTAGATGATATGCACGAGTAGAACACAAAGAGTTGTGGGTGGTGATAGTCATACTGCTTACCACCAACGTCTTATTTTGATTCGGCGGTATTGTGGGATGAAACGGCCCGGACCAACCTTACATGTCCACGTACATGAGACCGGTTCCACCGACAGACATGCAACTAGTTTTGCATAAAGGTGGTTGGCGGGTGTCTATTTCTCCTACTTTAGTTGAATCGAATTTGACTGCGGCCGATCCTTGAAGAAGGTTAAAACAACAAACTTGATAAATCACCGTTGTGGTTCGTTGTGGTTTTTGCCGTAGGTAAGAATGGTTCTAGTTAGAAGCCCGTAGCAGCCACGTAAAACTTGCAACAACAAAGTAGAGGACATCTAACTTGTTTTTGCAGGGCATGTTGTGATGTGATATGGTCAAGACATGATGTGATATACGTTATTGTGTGAGATGATCATGTTTTGTAAATTATTGGCAACCGGCAGGAGCCTTATGGTTGTCTCTTTATTGTATGAAATGCAAACGCCATGTAATTGCTTTACTTTATCACTATGCGTTAGCGATAGTTATAGAAGCAATAGTTGGCGAGAGGACCACGACGCAACAATGGAGATCAAGGTGTCGAGCCGGTGACGATGGAGATCATGACGATGCTTTGGAGATGGAGATCAAAAGCACGAAATGATGATGGCCATATCATGCAAATATATTGATTGCATGTGATGTTTATCTTTTATGCATCTTATTTTGCTTAGAACGGCGGTAGCATTATAAGATGATCCCTTCACTAAATTTCAAGTTTTAAGTGTTCTCCCCGAGTATGCACCGTTGCTAAAGTTCATCGTTTTGAAGCACCACGTGATGATCGGCTGTGATAGATTCTACGTTCACACACAATGGGTGTAAGACAGTTTTGCACATGCAGAATACTTGGGTTAAACTTGACGAGCCTAGCATGTACAGACATGGTCTCGGAACACTGGAGACCGAAAGGTCGAATGTGAGTCATATAGTAGATATGATCAACATAGAGAGGTTCACCATTGATGACTGCCCCATCTCACGTGATGATCGGACATGGGTTAGTTGATTTGGATCATGTATCACTTAGATAACTTGAGGGATGTTTATTTAAGTGGGAGTTCATTAGTAATTTGATTAATTGAACTTAATTTATCATGAACTTAGTCCAGATAGTATTTTGCAAACTTATGTTGTAGATCAATAGCTCGCGATGTAGCTCCGCTGTTTTTGATATGTTCCTAGAGAAAACTAAGTTGAAAGATGATTGTAGCAATAATGCGGACTGGGTCTATGATCTGAGGATTATCCTCATTGCTGCACAAAAGAATTATGTCCTTGATGCACCGCTAGGTGACAGACCTATTGCATGAGCAGATGCAAACGTTATGAATGTTTGACAAGCTCGATATGATGACTACTTAATAGTTTAGTGCGCCATGCTTTACGGCTTAGAACCGGGACTTCAAAAACATTTTGAACGCCACGAAGCATATGAGATGTTCCAAGAGCTGAAATTGGTATTTCAAACTTATGCCCGTGTTGAGAGGTATGAGACCTCTGTCAAGTACTTTGCCTACAGGATGGAGGAGAATAGCTCAACCAGTGAGCATGTGTTCAGAATGTCTGAGTACTACAATCACTTGAATCAAGTGGGAGTTAATCTTCCAGATAAGATAGTGATTGACAGAGTTCCCTAGTCACTATCACCAAGCTACTAGAACTTTGTGATGAACTATAATATGCAAGGGATGACAAAAAGGAATCCCGAGCTCTTCGCGGTGCTGAAATCGGGGGTGGTAGAAATCAAGAAATAGCATCAAGTGTTGATGGTTAATAAGACCACTAGTTTCAAGAAAAGGGCAAGGGAAAGAAAGGGAACTTCAAGAAGAATGGCAAGCAAGTTGCCGCTCCCATGAAGAATCCCAAAGCTAGACCCAAGCCTGAAACTGAGTGCTTCTACTACAAAGGAAATGGTCACTGGAAGCGGAACTACCCCTAATACTTGGCGGATAAGAAGGATGGCAAAGTGAACAAAGGTATATTTGATATACATGTTATTGATGTGTACTTTACTAGTGTTTAGAGTAGACCCTGGGTATTTGATACCGGTTCAGTTGCTAAGATTAGTAACTCAAAACAGGAGTTGCAGAATAAACAGAGACTAGTTATGGGCGAGGTGAGGATGTTTGTTGGAAGTGATTCCAAGGTTGATACGATCACCATCGCACACTCCCTCTACATTCGGGATTAGTGTTGAACCTAAATAAATGTTATTTAGTGTTTGCGTTGAGCATGAATATGATTAGATCATGTTTATTGCAATACGGTTATTCATTTAAGTCAGAGAATAATTGTTGTTCTGTTTACATGAATAAAACCTTCTATGGTCATACACCCAATGTGAATGGTTTATTGAATCTCAATCGTAGTGATACACATATTCATAATATTGATGCCAAAAGATGCAAAGTTGATAATGATATTGCAACATATTTGTGGCACTGCCGTTTAGGTCATATTGGTGTAAAGCGCAAGAAGAAACTCCATACGGATGGACTTTTGGAATCACTTGATTATGAATCATTTGATACTTGTGAACCATGCCTCATGGGCAAGATGACTAAAACTCCATTCCCCGGAACAATGGAACGAGCTAATGACTTATTGGAAATAATACATACCGATGTATGCGGTCCGATGAGTGTTGAAGCACGCGGTGGGTATCGTTATTTTCTGACCTTCACAGATGATTTGAGTAGGTATATCTACTTGATGAAACACAAGTCTGAAACATTTGAAAAGTTCAAAGAATTTCAGAGTGAAGTGGAGAATCATCGTAACAAGAAAATAAAGTTTCTATGATTTGGTCGTGGATGCGAATATTTGAGTTACGAGTTTGGCCTTCATTTAAAACAATGTGGAATTGTTTCACAACTCACGCCACCTGGAACACCACAGCGTAATGGTGTGTCTAAACATCGTAACCGTACTTTATTAGATATGGTGCGTTCTTTGATGTCTCTTACCGATTTACCACTATCGTTTTGGGGTTATGCATTAGAGACAGCCGCATTCACGTTAAATAGGGCACCGTCTAAATCCATTGAGGCGACACCGTATGAACTGTGGTTTGGCAAGAAACCTAAGATGTCATTTCTTAAAAGTTTGGGGATGCGACGCTTATGTCAAAAGGCTTCAGCCTGATAAGCTGGAACCCAAAGCGAAGAAGTGCGTCTTCATAGGATACCCGAAAGAAACTATTGGGTGTACCTTCTACCACAGATCCGAAGGCAAAATCTTTGTTGCTAAGAATGGGTCCTTTCTAGAGAAGGAGTTTCTGTTGAAAGAAGTGAGTGGGAGGAAAGTAGAACTTGATGGGGTAATTGTACCTTCTCTCGAATTGGAAAGTAGTGCACCAAGGAAAAACGTATCCTTGATGCCTATACCAACTAGAGAGGAAGCTGATGATGATGATCATGAAACTTCAGATCAAGTTACTACTGAACTTCGTAAGTCAACCAGAACATGTTCCGCGCCAGAGTGGTACGGTAATCCTGTCCTGGAAGTCATGTTATTAGACCATGGCGAACCTACGAACTATGAAGAAGCTATGATGAGCCCAGATTCCGATAAATGGATTGAAGCCATGAAATCTGAGATAGGATCCATGTATGAGAACAAAGTGTGGACTTTGGTGGATTTGCCCGATGATCGGCAAGCCATAGAGAATAAATGGATCTTCAAGAAGAAGACTGACGCTGATGGTAATGTTACTGTCTACAAAGCTCGACTTGTCGCAAAAGGTTTACGACAAGTTCAAGGGGTTGACTACGATGAGACTTTCTCACCCGTAGCGATGCTTAAGTCTGTCCGACTCATGTTAGCAATTGCCGCATTTTATGATGATGAAATCTGGCAAATGGACGTCAAAACTGCATTCCTTAATGGATTTCTTAAAGAAGAGTTGTATATGATGCAACCAGAAGGTTTTGCCGATCCTAAAGGTGTTAACAAAGTGTGCAAGCTCCAACGATCCATCTATGGACTGGTGCAAGCATCTCAGAGTTGGAATATACGCTTTGATGAGGTGATCAAAGCATATGGTTTTATACAGGCTTATGATGAAGCCTATATTTACAAGAAAGTGAGTGGAGCTCTGTAGTATTTCTGATATTATATGTGGGTGACATATTATTGATTGGAAATGATATAAAATTTCTGGATAGCATAAAAGGTTACTTGAATAAGAATTTTCCAATGAAAGACCTCGGTGAAGCTGCTTAAATATTGGGCATCAAGATCTATAGAGATATATCAAGACGCTTGATAAGACTTTCAATGAGTACATACCTTGACAAGTTTTTTGAAGGAGTTCAAAATGGATCAGTCAAAGAAGAAGTTCTTGCCTGTATTGTAAGGTGTGAAGTTGAGTAAGACTCAAAGCCCGACCACGGCAGAAAATAGAGAGAGAATGAAAGTCATTCCCTATGCCTCAGCCATAAGTTCTATAAAGTATGCCATGCTGTGTACCAGACCTGTTGTGTGCCTTGCCATGAGTCTCGCAAGGGGCTACAATAGTGATCCAGAAGTGGATCACTGGACAGAGGTCAAAATTATCCTTAGGTACCTAAAGAGGACTAAGGAAATGTTTCTTGGGTATGGAGGTGATAAAGAGTTCATCGTAAAGGGTTACGTCGATGCAAGCTTTGACACCGATTCGGATGACTATGAGTCTCAATCTGGATACATATTGAAAGCGGGAGCAATTAGCTATAGTAGCTCCATGCAGAGCATTGTAGACATAAAAATTTGCAAAATACATACGGATCTGAATGTGGCAGACCCGTTGACTAAACTTCTATCACAAGCAAAACATGATCACTCTTTGGGTGTTAATCACATGGCGATGTGAACTAGATTGTTGACTCTAGTAAACACTTTGGGTGTTGGTCACATGGCGATGTGAACTATGGGTGTTAATCACATGGCGATGTGAACTAGATTATTGACTCTAGCGCAAGTGGGAGACTGAAGGAAATATGCCCTAGAGGCAATAAAAAAATAGTTATTTTATATTTCCTTATTCATGATAAAAGTTTATTATTCATGCTAGAATTGTATTGATCGGAAACTTAAATACATGTGTGGATACATAAACAAATACCGTGTCCCTAGTAAGCCTCTACTAGACTAGCTCGTTGATCAAAGATGGTTAAGGTTTCCTAACCATAGACATGTGTTGTCATTTGATAACGGGATCACATCATTAGGAGAATGATGTGATGGACAAGACCCATCCGTTAGCTTAGCATAATGATCGCTCAGTTTATTGCTATTGCTTTCTTCATGTCAAATACATATTCCTTCGACTATGAGATTATGCAACTCCCAGATACCGGAGGAATACCTTGTGTGCTATCAAACATCACAACGTAACTGGGTGATCATAAAGATGCTTTACAGGTATCTCCGAAGGTGTTTGTTGAGTTGGCATAGATCAAGATTAGGATTTGTCACTCCGAGTATCAGAGAGGTATCTCTGGGCCCTCTCGGTAATACACATCATAAGCTTGCAAGCAAATGACTAAGGAGTTAGTTACGAGGTGATGTATTACGGAACGAGTAAAGAGACTTGCCGGTAACGAGATTGAACTAGGTATAGAGATACCGATGATTGAATCTCGAGCAAGTAACATACCGATGGACAAAGGGAATTACGTATGTTGTCGTAACGGTTCGACCGATAAAGATCTTCGTAGAATATGTAGGAGCCAATATGGGCATCCAGGTTCCGCTATTGGTTATTGACCGGAGAGGTGTCTCGGTCATGTGTACATAGTTCTCGAACCCGTAGGGTCCGCACGCTTAACGTTCATTGATGATATAGTGTTATATGAGTTATATGATTTGGTGACCGAATGTTGTTCGGAGTCCCGGATGAGATCACTGACAGGACAAGGAGTCTTGAAATGGTCAAGAGGTAAAGATTGATATATTGGACGATGGTATTCGGACACCGGAAGTGTTTCGGAGTGCACCGGGTAGTCATCGGGTCACCGGAAGGGGTTCCGGACACCCCCGGTAAGTGTATGGGCTTAATGGGCCTGATGATTGCCTGAGCTATGTTGGTATTTCCCCAAAGAGGAAGGGATGATGCAGCACAACAATGGTAGGTATTTCCCTCAGTGATGAGACCAAGGTTATCGAACCAGTAGGAGAACCAAGCAACACTATGTAAACAACACCTGCACACAAAAAACAAATACTTGCAACCCGAAGTGTTAAAGGGGTTGTCAATCCCTTTCGGGTAACGGCGCCAGAAATTGGCACGTGGCCGGGAGATAAATGGTAGTAGATAGGATAAATAGATCACGAATAAAATAAAGTGAAGCAAAATATTTTTGAGTTTTTAGAAATATAGATATTAAAATAAAAGTGACAAATAAATAAAAAGGAAAATAGCAAAGTAGTTCTGAAAATATATGATGAGAAAATAGACACGGGGGCCGTAGATTTCACTAGTGGCTTCTCTCGAGAAAAATAGCATACGGTGGGTAAACAAATTACTGTTGGGCAATTGATAGAACTTCAAATAATTATGATGATATCCAGGCAATGATCATTATATAGGCATCACGTCCAAGATTAGTAGACCGACTCCTGCCTGCATCTACTATTATTACTCCACACATCGACCGCTATCCAGCATGCATCTAGTGTATTAAGTTCATGGAGAAACGGAGTAATGCAATAAGAATGATGACATGATGTAGACAAGATCTATTTATGTAGAAATAGACCCCATCTTGTTATCCTTAATAGCAACGATACATACGTGTCGGTTCCCCTTCTGTCACTGGGATCAAGTACTGTAAGATCGAACCCATCACAAAGCACCTCTTCCCATGGCAAGAAAAATCAATCTAGTTGGCCTAACTAAACCAAAGATTCGAAGAAGAAATACGAGGCTATAAGTAATCATGCATATAAGAGATCAAAAGACTCAAATAACTTTCATGGATAAAAAAATAGATCTGATCATAAACTCAAAGTTCATCGGATCCCAACAAACACACCGCAAAAAGAGTTACATCAAATAGATCGCCAAGAGACCATTGTATTGAGAATCAAAAGAGAGAGAGGAAGCCATCTAGCTATTGCCTACAGACCCGTAGGTCTACAGTGAACTACTCACGCATCATCGGAGAGGCACCAATGAGGATGATGAACCCCTCCGTGATGGTGTCTAGATTGGATCTGTGGTTTCTGGAACTTGCGGCGGCTGGAATTGATTTTCGTCGACTCCCCTAGGATTTCTGGAATATTGGGGTATTTATAGAGCAAAGAGGTGGTGCAGGAGGTGGCCGAGGTGGGCACAACCCACCTGGGCGCGCCAGGGCCCCCAGGCGCGCCCTGGTGGGTTGTGCTCCCCTCGGAGCCCCCCTTAGGTACTTTCTTGGCCCAACTTGTGTCTTTTGGTCCAGAAAAAATCACCAAAAAGTTTCGCTGCGTTTGGACTCCGTTTGGTATTGATTTCCTGCAAAGTAAAAAACAAGCAAAAAACAACAACTGGCACTAGGCACTATGTCAATAGGTTAGTCCCAAAAAATGATATAAAGTTGCTATAAAATGATTGTAAAACATCCAAGAATGATAATATAACAGCTTGGAACAATAAAAAATTATAGATACGTTGGAGACGTATCAGCATCCTCAAGCTTAATTCCTGCTCGTCCTCGAGTAGGTAAATGATAAAAACAGAATTTTTGATGTGGAATGCTGCCTAACATGTTCATCACATATTCTTTTCTTTGTAGCATGGACATTTGGACTTTTATATGATTCAAAGCAATAGTCTAGTTTTGACATGAAGATTTCAATACTCAAGCATATCAACAAGCAACCATGTCTTTCAAAATATCAACACTAAAGCAAGTTATCCCTAGCCCATTATGCTCAATCATTGATCCATTCATGAAACACACTCGCATATTAGCTACACCCAATGCTCAAGTACGATCATAGTGCCCCTTAGTTGGTGCTTTATAAGAGAAGATGGAGACTCAAAGTAAAAATTGCATAAAGTAAAAGAAAGGCCCTTCGCAGAGGGAAGTAGGGATTTGTAGAGGTGCCAGAGCTCAAAGCGAAAAAAGTTGAGACAAAACATTTTGGGTGGCATGCTTTTCCTGTCAACGAAAGCGATCGAGTAGTTCCCAATACTTTCCATGCTAGATATATCATAGGCGGTTCCCAAATAGAAAATAAAGTTTATTCCTTTTTCCACCATACTTTCACTTTCCATGGCTAGTCGTATCCACGGGTGCCCTCCATACCAACACTTTCCAAGGAATTTATTATTTGACAACATAAAGTAAATTCATTTTTCATTTCGGGAATGGGCATCCCTAATACCTTTGCCGTACTCTCGTGTAATGACAAGTGAATAAACACTCATCTTGAGAATAACACATCTAGCATGGAAATATATCAGCCGCCCCCTACCGTTTCATGAGCGGTACGAGCACACAAAAGAGAAATTTATTTTGAAATTAGAGATGGCACATACAAATTTGCTTAGAACGGCACAGAAATACCGCATATAGGTAGGTATAGTGGACTCATATGGCAAAACTGGTTTAAGGATTTTGGATGCACAAGTAGTGATCATACTTAGTGCAAATGAAGGCTAGCAAAAGATTGAGAAGCATCCAACCAAGAAACAAAAAAATCTCATAAGCGAGCATTAAGCATAACTAACACCGAATAATGCACCATGAGTAGGATGTAATTTCATTGCATAACTATTGACTTTCGTGCTTGCATAGGGAATCACAAACCTTAACACCAATATTCTTACTAAAGCATAATTACTCATCAACATGACTCACATATTATATCAACATATCACAAAACTATTACAAGGAATCAAGTTTATTTTGTCCAATGATCTTCATGAAAGTTTTTATTATATCCCTCTTGGATATCTATCACTTTGGGACTAATTTTATATGCTGATTTTGATAGCTCAAACAAATCTAAGTGAAGAACATGAGCATAAAATTTTCTTCTCTCAAAATAATTTAAGTGAAGCAAGAGAGAATTTCTAAAAAAAATTACTAACTCTCAAATAAATCTAAGTGAATCATGAGAGCATTTCTTCAAAAATACTAAAGCACACCATGCTCAAAAAGATATAAGTGAAGCACTAGAGCAATTCCATAGCTCATAAAGATTTAAGTAAAGCATAGAGAGCAATTCTAACAAGTCATAGCATAATTTTGGCTTCCTCAAATAGGTGTGTCCAGCAAGGATTCATGACTTAAAATAAAAAGCAAAACAAGCAAAGACTCATATCATACAAGACGCTCCAAGCAAAACTCATGATATGTGACGAATAAAAATATAGCTCCAAGTAAAATACCGATGGTCGTTAGAAGAAGGAGGGGATGCCACTCGGGCATCCCCAAGCTTAGTTGCTTGCTTCTCTTGGGATAATGGCTTGGGGTTCCATGGGGCATCCCCAAGTTTAGGCTCTTCTTACTCCTTATTCCGTCATCCATCGTAATCTCACCCAAAACTTGAAAACTTCAATCACACAAAACTCAACAAAACCTTCGTGCGATCCGTTAGTATAAGAAAACCAATCTTTACTTTAAGTACTGTATAAAACCCATTCAAATTTTGTTCTTGAATTATATCTAGTGTATTCTAACTTTACCATGGCTCATACGCCCCGATAAAAACCATAGATTCATCAAAATAAGCACACAATGCAAAGAAAACAGAATCTGTCAAAAACAGAACAGTCTGTAAAGATGCGAATTGTTCTCATACTTCTGTAACTCAAATGTTTTTGAAAAATTAAGAAAACACAAGAAATTTGTATATCAATCTTGTGTAAAAAAATCAGAATTTTTCGTTGCTTCTGTGAATTTTGAAAAAAAATTACTGGACACAAAAGTTTCTGTTTTCCAACAAGATCAAATCAACTATCACCAAAGCTATCCTAAAGGCTTTACTTGGCACAAACACTAATTAAAACACAAAAAACACAATCATAACAGTAGCATAATTGTGCAAACACCCAAGAATAGAAATAAAAAGACAAAAATAAATTTTATTCATTGGGTTGCCTCCCAACAAGCGCTATCGTTTTACGCCCTTAGCTAGGCTTTAAGATTTCATTGATGCTCACATGAAAGATAATGATTGAAACACAAAGAGAGCATC
This sequence comes from Thinopyrum elongatum, assembly GCA_011799875.1. Lineage (NCBI taxonomy): Eukaryota > Viridiplantae > Streptophyta > Magnoliopsida > Poales > Poaceae > Thinopyrum > Thinopyrum elongatum. The sequence continues at coordinate 504,056,434 of CM022297.1, read as the reverse complement.
ATGTAGCATGTGAAAAACACATTTAAGTCTAACATATTTCCTATGCATAGGCATTTTATAGGAGAACAAATTATCAAGACAAGAAGTACCTAGCATATGCAAGGTAGGAGAAAAAAACAATAGCAATCTCAACATGAAGAGAGGTAATTTAGTAACATGAAAATTTCTACAACCATATTTTCCTCTATCATAATAATTACATGTAGGATCATAATCAAATTCAAAAAAATAGCTATCACATAAAATTTTCGTTTCATGATCCACATGCATAAAAGTCTTATAATCATCCAAAATAGTGGGATTAACATCAACTAAAGTCATGACCTCTCCAAACCCACCTTTATCAAAAATTTCATAAGATTGAATACTCTCCAAATATGTGGGATCATTATTACCTAGAGTTGACACTCTTCCAAACCCACTTTCAATATTATTGAAAACACTATTATTAATATCATATTTATCATGAGGCTTAAATAAATTTTCAAGATCATAAGAAACATTATCACCCCAATCATGATCATTGCAATAAGTAGTAGACCTAGCAATATTAGCATCCCCATGCTTGGGGTTTTGCATATTATTAGCACAATTGACATTAATAGAATTTATAATAACATCATTGCAATCATGCTTTTCATTCGAGGGGCTATCATGGATCACTTTATAAATTCCTTTGTTTAACACTTCATCACAATTTTCAGATTCATAAATCTCAAGCAAAACTTCATAAAGATAATCCAGTGAACTCAATTCACTAGCAATTGATTCATCATAATTGGATCTTTTGAAAAGATTAGCAAGTGGATGGGGATCCATATCAATAGATTTTTAGCAAGTGAAGATGCAAGCAAATAGAAGACACATGGCAACACAAGCAAACAAGAGATCTGACACGAAAGAAGCAAACGGAAAGAAGGCAAATTTTTGTGAAGTGGGGGAGATGAAAACGAGAGGCAAATGGCACATAATGTAAATGGCAAGGAGATGAGATTTGTGATTAGGAACCTGATAGATGTTGATGATGTCTCCCCGGCAACGGCGCCAGAAATTCCTTTTGACGTTTGCTTGAACTACGTCGGTATTTCCCCAAAGAGGAAGGGATGATGCATCACAACAACGGTAGGTATTTCCCTCAGTGATGAGACCAAGGTTATCGAACCAGTAGGAGATCTAAGCAACACTACGTAAACAGCACCTACACACAAAGAACAAATACATGCAACCCGACGTGTTAAAGGGGTTGTCAATCCCTTTCGGGTAACGGCGCCAGAAATTGGCACGTGGCCGGGAGATAAACGGTAGTAGATTGGATAAATAGATCGCGAATAAAATCAAGTGAAGCAAAATATTTTTGGGTTTTTAGAAATATAGATCTGAAAATAAAAGTTGCAAATAAATAAAAAGGCAAATAGCAAAATAGATCTGAAAATATATGATGTGAAAATAGACCCGGGGGCCGTAGATTTCACTAGTGGCTTCTCTCGAAAAAAATAGCATACGGTGGGTAAACAAATTACTGTTGGGCCATTGATAGAACTTCAAATAATTATGATGATATCCAGGCAATGATCATTATATAGGCATCACGTCCAAGATTAGTAGACTGACTCCTGCCTGCATCTACTACTATTGCTCCACACATCGACTGCTATCCAGCATGCATCTAGTGTATTAAGTTCATGGAGAAACGGAGTAATGCAATAAGAATGATGACATGATGTAGACAAGATCTATTTATGTAGAAATAGACCACATCTTGTTATCCTTAATAGCAACGATACATACATGTCGGTTCCCCTTCTGTCACTAGGAACAAGCACCATAAGATCGAACCCATCACAAAGCACCTCTTCCCATGGCAAGAAAAATCGATCTAGTTGGCCTAACTAAACCAAAGATTCGAAGAAGAAATATGTGACGCCCGGATAATTAAGCCACAGTAACCACTCACTGTTGGTGCCATGTCATCGCAATTATTTTTCTCAACCTTACTTTGTTCCAAACCAAATTCGAATTCAATTTAAAATAAAAGTCCAATTATTTTTTTCTTCAAACAGTAAAACAAAAATGTCCGCTGGGTTGCAAAAATTCACTAACAATTTGTCCTAAAGAAACCAACATTTTATGAATAATTAAAATGCCCTTAACCTATTTCCAAATTGGACCAATGACATTTAATTGGTTCATTTCAACTTAAGTAAATACTTAAACTGTTTAGAATAAACTGAAACCTCTTGTGCTAGTGCCAAATATGTCCTAGTGTTTAGTTGCCAATTCTCCTTTTAAAAACAAATTTCTTTAGTAGCTCAAAGTGATACAAAACTGTAGAGAAAGAATAAAATGAAAATCAGAAATTAAAGAAAAAGTAAAAAAGTAAAAGAGAAAACTACTAGCACTTAAGGCCCGCTGCTATAGGAGCCGGGCCAGCCCACCAACGCCCCTCATCCCCTACCTCTCTATTCACCACACCCCGTGGACACAGAGGGCTCGTCCATGGTTGAGGGTCGCCACGCGGCATGCATCCAGCCCCCTCCCCCCGGCGTCCTACTTGACTCCCCTCGATGCCCTGCGAACCCTAGCTTGCCATTCCCCCTCCCCTCGCGCAGCTTCCTTCTTCCCCGTGCACATCCGAGCCGTCGCCGCCATGACCCTCCTCGTCCACGCGGTCACCGAACTCCTCTCCGGCTAGAAGTGTGTCCAGGAGCTCCTTCGTGTACGTCTTCGTCGTCTACGCGCATCGGTTCGAGCAAGGACGCCGTCATGCCGTCGCCATCATCGGATCTCATCGCCACGGGCACCGTCTCGATCCGCTCCATCCCAAGCCTCTCCGACCTTGCCGTCCGCTCCTCTGCATGCGCGGTGAGCTCCCGATGCTCCTGCGCCTTTTCCCACTACATCTCTCGTTCTGTATCGTCGTGGTTGTAGCTGCAGTAGGTCCGCCGCCGCGGGGCTCATCGTTCCCGGTGATTCTGGCAACCCCAACGCCTCGCCTTCCGCCCGTGCGCCCGCCGCCTCCTGCTGCCAGCCGCCGCTGCTCCTCCCAGCCCCTGCTCCCATCACTGCTCGCGCCTGCCGCCCCGCCTCTGCTCGCTACTTCCGGCCGCCCACGACCGCGCCCGCCAGCCACCCACGCCGCGGCGCTGCTCGCGCTCGCCAGGGCCAGCCCCGCGCCAAGGCACCCCGCGCCTGCTACCTCCTCGTGCGGCAAGAGACATGGCCGCCGGTGGCCTCTGTTCTTGCGTGTGTGTCTGATGTTCGTGTGTACTGTAGCGTGGTCTAGCTTTTGCTAGATCACGTTGAACAGCCTTCTGTATAGCAGCAAAACAACGTCAAAACATTTCCGAACATGGGTAAAATTTATATGGAGATGTTGTACACTTGACAAACTCCGAGTTAATTCATTGGACCAAATTCAAGTGAGGCCTAGATTAAATGCTATGAAAATGACAAATTGCTATGTTCTGTTAAAAATGTGACAATTAAACAGATTCTGAAATTGACATCAAGTAGCACTTTTCAAGCAAAGAGTTGAACAAGCAAATAATCACTAACGTAGATGGACTTGGTACTGTCATGTAGATCACAACAAGGTGCTCAGAATTGATATAAGGCACTAATCCATAGGATGAACAGGACTCTAGATATAGCCTTTCGAAGACAGCCAAATAATGTTTGAAACTGAGGACTTAGCCAAATTTCAGTGATTTTAGAAAATCATTTAAAACTTCGGAAAATCATAGAAAAATAACGGTAATCCGGATCGAAAAACTTTGAACATGAAAGTTGCTCAGATTAACGAGACGAACCCGGTTACGCTACCCACATATCCATGTGATGCTTCTAAATACCTGAACATGCAACCGTCCCCCTCCGGTCATCTGTCTGATAGCTGTCCGGAACCGGGAAAACTTTCCCGGATGGGATCCCCCTTTCTCGGTAACGTGCAACCCCACGTTAGAACACACCCGGCACTGCGTATTGTCATGTCATACTTTGTGTAGCATTGTTTGCTTTGTATTTACTGTTTTCTTCCCCCTCTTTCTCTCTCGATAGACGCTGAGACCGCTGATGACGCTGCCGTGTACGACTACAGCGTTGACGACCCATCCTTCTTTGCCGAGCTTCCAGGCAAGCCCCCCCTTGATCAACCCGATATCGCCTATTCCTTCTCTCTACTGCTTGCATTAGAGTAGTGTAGCATGTTACTGCTTTCGGTTAATCCTATTCTGCTGCATAGCCTGTCTTTGCTACTACTGTTGATACCTTACCTGCAATCCTAAATGCTTAGTATAGGTTGCTAGAATTACATCAGTGGCCCTACACTCTTGTCCGTCTGCCTTGCTATACTACTGGGCCGTGATCACTTCGGGAGGTGATCACGGGTACATATACTATATACTATTACATACTTATGTTACTGTTCGGAGATGGGGGCTGAAGGGGCAGGTGGTTCCATCCAGGCAGAGGTGGGCCTAGGTTCCCGACGGCCCCCGAGTGTTACTTTGTGGCGGAGCGACAGGGCAGGTTGTGACCACCAAGGAGACAGGTGGGCCTGGCCCTGGTCAGCATCCGCGGTTACTTCAAAATAACACGCTTAACGAGATTGGGTATTTGATCTGAGTCTGGCTACGAGCCTATACGCGCTAACCACCACGCGGGAACAGTTATGGGTACTCGACGTCGTGGTATCAGCCGAAGCCTCCTAGACGTCAGCGACTGAGCGGCGCGCGCCGGGTTGGACCGCGTAACGCAACTTCCTTTGTAATGGAGGTTGCTAGGTCTGCTCTCCGGCCGCCCACGCAACGTGCAGGTGTGCAATGGGCGATGGGCCCAGACCCCTGCGCGCATAGGATTTAGACCGGCGTGCTGACCTCTCTGTTAGGCCTAGGTAGGGCTGCGACGTGTTGATCTTCCGAGGCCGGGTATGACCCAGGAAAGTGTGCCCGGCCAGAGGGATCGAGCGTGTTGGCTAATGTGGTGCACCCCTGCAGGGAAGTTTATCTATTCGAATAGCCGTGTCCCTCGGTAAAAGGACGACCCGGAGTTGTACCTCGACCTTATGACAACTAGAACCGGATACTTAATAAAACACACCCTTTCAAGTGCCAGATACAACCCGGTGATCGCTCTCTCACAGGGCGACGAGGAGAGGATCGCCGGGTAGGTTTATGCTATGCGATGATACTTGGTTAACTTACTAGCTACTCTCTTCTATATGCTTCAAGATGGAGGCTGCCAGAAGCGTAGTCTTCGACATGATTAGATATCCCCCCCTCTTATTCTGGCTTTCTGCAGTTCAGTCCACTGATATGGCCCTTTACACATATACCCATGCATATGTAGTGTAGCTCCTTGCTTGCGAGTACTTTGGATGAGTACTCGCGGTTGCTTTGCTCCCCCCTTTTTCCCCCTTTCTTTTCTTTCTGGTTTTCACAACCAGATGCTGGAGTTCAGGAGCCAGACGCCACCGTCGACGACGACCCCTACTACTCTGGAGGCGCCTACTACTACGTGCAGGCTGTCGACGATGACCAGGAGTAGTTTAGGAGGATCCCAGGCAGGAGGCCTGCGCCTCTTTCGATATGTATCCCAGTTTGTGCTAGCCATCTTATGGCAACTTGTTTAGCTTATGTCTGTACTCAAATATTGTTGCTTCCGCTGACTCGTCTATGATCGAGCACTTGTATTCGAGCCCTCGAGGCCCCTGGCTTGTATTATGATGCTTGTATGACTTGTTTTACTTTTAGAGTTGTGTTGTGATATCTTTCCGTGAGTCCCTGATCTTGATCGTACACGTTTGCGTGTATGATTATTGTACGATTGAATCGGGGGCGTCACAAGTTGGTATCAGAGCCGACTGCCTGTAGGAACCCCCTTCCACACTCCTTGGCCGAAGTCGAGTTTAGACCATGCAAAACTTTTACTAACATGGCTGTGTGTCTTACGGGCCCACGTCGCCATTGGGTGGTATTAGGATCTTTTATTCCTCGTCTATACTCTGGGACTCTGATCTCTCTTCTATTCGAGTTAAATGATTTTACTAATTCCGACTCTAGGTTCTCGTAACTACTTCCTCCCGGACAGCCCCTTATCACAGAGGATCACCTGCTGCACCAGAAGATACTCTCCGATGTTCTCTCGAGACTTTGTGCCATCGCTATTGCAATTTCCTTCCATCGATAAACCCCTATGGATAACCACATGCACTTGCTATTGATACAATCATTCCCCGTTGATCTTGTTATTGCAAGATACCCCAAAATTCTCGCTATTGTTCCGAGAATACTTTGTGCCTACTGCCTTGCAGTTCTTACCTCATGAATACCCCCTACGGATAATTCCTCGCACTTACCGAGTATCTGTTCTTCCCCCTTTTGTTCATATGATTCACAAGATACATTGAAATGCTATTTGATCTTCTGAAAATCCTTAGCAGGTAATTGCTCTGCAAATACTTGTCTGCTTGCATTATGGTTACTTCCATATGTCTAGCAATATTCATTAGTATCCTTTGACATCGTCATTTTGATCTTATTGATTCAACATGAGTGTGAATGCACGCATTCATCAGTTGGTCCTTTTAAATTATCTTCCGGCTCAGACGTCATTTTGAACAGGAGCTGGTTCTCGACCAAACTAATTGCCGTCGATCGTACCCTTAGGTCTATTCAAGTTACCCATCCTTGATCAGAGCGTCCGCTTCTGATCCTTCGTATTGGAATTCATATTTCCTTTGTTATCTAAGCATCAAGTTATTCAGATGTTCTATAATCCGATGCCTTTGCATTCTTTCTTCATCTGGTTGTGTGCCGATGCTCACATCAGCTCCGCTATTGACCGTCAGACCCTTTGTCGAATTATTATCCGACAGTGCCCTTCATATTCAACAACTTTGTGAGTCTTTCCTCGGATACATAATGCCTTTGGTAATTTGTATCCTCTGCATTGTCAACCGTGCTCTGCTTCCGAGCTTGAGTTATTTATTCCTGAAGTTTGTGCTATATGTTCCTAAGATGCCCCGATGGGTTGAACCTATGCCTTCCATAAGCTGTGTGATCCCGAAGATTATGCGGGCCATATCTACTGGCGTTTCGTCGGATAAATTTTCAACTCTACAACTTCTTTGAAGGCGAGAAGCGAATGAAAGATTATGCATTGAAGAAGTGGGAGTCGACCTAGAACCCTTGTGTTCTTGCCCATGGACTCGATGTGGAGCTTGTCATGAAAGCTTCTTGTGAGAATATTTAATCATTTGAATAATTCTTCCGGTGTCAATAAAATGGATCCCTTGCAGTTATGGTCCTGACCATGCTAACCTTATTCAATATATCTAAAAGGAAACCATTCAAGTGCCTCGTATATTTTTGACAAGGTTAAAGTATCTGCTAACGCAAGTCAACGATCCAGCTCAGTTTCTATTATGATATCCTTCGAGTATTACCCCCTGGTATCCCGATAATATCACGGGACTGCAATGCTTCTTATGACACTTCGTCAAGTATTCCTTCTCACTGATTCAGTATTCCACGGGTTCTGGGTTGTTTGTCAACTAAGAACATCGATAAGTGAATCGATTCCGCACTCCGATTCAATAACTCTTAAGTAATTTTTGTTGCTTACGAGTTTAATAATCCTTCAAGTCATTCCTAGCCTGTTTGGCTATATCATTATCGTGATGATTTTAACTGTGCTACCTGGTCCTTATTCCCGGAGCACCACTTTCGACGATGAGCTAATCTTACGTTGATTTTCCTCGACATATCATTCCGCCTTGAACAACAAACTTGATTCCGAGTTTGTGTCGTATCTGTGGTTCCAATAATCTTTCGCTGCATTAGTCCTTTTGCTTGATGCAGTCGCTATTCGATTGCTTCTTCATGGAGCCTCTCGAAAAATTTGTCGTGATCATCATCAACATTCTAACTCCTTCCAGGATATCAGTTGAATTCGTGATGAGAAATACCATCCTTGCCCTCGACGATTTGTGTTATCATCGACCACTTTATTGCCCCCCCTCCAACACAAACATGTTCGTGTTTTGTGTTATACTTTGAATTCCTTGCTGTCCAGCTTGTATTGTGTTCTGCCTTGAAGTATTGCTGTCTTCTATGCCAAGTATTGTTGTGAGGATTGCTCCACCTCTTGAAATTCTTGGCATAGTGATACTTCTCCCCACCTCCATTCTTTCTTGGTCCCCGTGTTGATTCCAACCGGGATACCATTTTACAAGCGGTGCTGCTTGAATTCTGTACTTCTAACAACCCTATTGCTTCGAAGTTAATGATTGACAGTTTGTTCTTAGACTGTTGATTATTGAATCGCCACTCCAATATTGATCTTGCTGCCTAAGGTCATACTCCGGTCGCACTTTTCAACCAATGATTAATGGTGTATGTTTTCCTCGAGCATACAACATTATGTCATTTTAATTGACAAATGTCATCTCCTTGATCGTATAATTGTGGAAATCCATCCTTATGGAATTCTCGATGAGTTGTCGCTGAGTCCATTAGCCACCTCCTCATCCCCTCCTTGGTTTAATGATGAACTATTGTTTCGGGAACCCGCTTCCATAGTTCATTTCCAGAGAATCTTACAATGTCATCCCGTCAATTTGTGTTGCACCTTTCTCTTCTCAGGCATCCCGAGTCTGAGATATCTAGACACCAATCAGATCTGAAACTCGGTCAGATATGATGGTTGGAACATTTTCCAAGAGTCATAGCATTGGTCTTTCTATAACCCAATAAGGTGATGTCATGCCTAGCACACCTGGTCGGAGGACCTATTGCTAAAGTATCCTTTTGGCAAGGTTAGCCATTCGTCCATGAGGAAATTGTAAGACTTATTCTAAGTTGTTCCTGATCGATCCTTTGAGTATCCAAAGTCTGACCTTTGCTTTAAGACCATGTCAATGCTATCTCGAAGCATGTCTGTGGTACTCCGATTTTCAATAAGAACATTTGAAGCACAATGCTAAAATTTCTTTATCAATTATCCAAACACCATTGTATGGGTAATGTCATGAAATTTCTCTCCCCTTACCTAAAGAGTTTTCTACTTTATATGATGTCATGGATATCATGCTCTGCTTGCCCTTGGGAAGGATATACTCCTGATATAGGTGTTTAAACACATTTTCCTTTCCATTGTTCTGTTTAACCTGATAATCACATTTTTCTTTCCATTGTTTTGTTTAACCTTTCTTGTGATCTATATGATCTAAGCAGTAATATTTTCCTGCTTATGCAAACACCTCGGTGTACAACTCTGCCAGTAAGACCCTGTTCCTATTGTTGATGACATTTCGGTAGCCACCGATGGACGAGAACTTTGCCTATTGGTTCGCCTTATTTCGACGAGCACGAAAATGGTTCTCTTCGTCCCTCGCCCTTGGTACCAACGTTGTTGCCAATATAACTGGCAGGCTATGCTCTGACCTGCCCTGCTATCGTGACCGTACAAGATGTCACTGCTCCTTCTCCCTTTAACCCACATGGTGGGCCCATAACCCACAGTTCCACAGGATCGAAACCTGACTCTCCTGTACACCCTCGATTTCCAAAGCTATTCCTCGTGCGTAGCCTCATATGTAATTCACGAGCCACCTTCCGAGAGATCATCAAATTCTGGTATCAGACTTGATACTTATTCTCGTTGCTCTGGACCCCTTTCACACTTTGTTTCAGGCATCGAACGATTGCCTACCCGCTTGAAACTTTTCATGGTACCTTTCTTACTTAGCTCTCGATATTTTCTTAAGTTTCAGTTCGAGAGTTACTTCCGCCACCTTCCCCGACGTTATCGACCAGATAGTCAACCTTGCATAGGTCCGTTCTCCTGGAATACCCACCCTTTATTCTTTCGTAAGTACGATGGAGTTCCCGAAAAAGGATGCCGACTTCATCATGATGACCTGAAGCAGAGAAATGAAGACATCAACGTAATGGATCGACCTCTTCGAGGAGAGCAACTAAGACCGAGAACACTCGCTAGAATTTCGTGACCAGAACCTCCCCACCTTACGCCTCCTAAATCTCGGGACGAGATTCCTTGTAGTGGAGGAGAATTGTGACGCCCGGATAATTAAGCCACAGTAACCACTCACTGTTGGTGCCATGTCATCGCAATTATTTTTCTAAACCTTACTTTGTTCCAAACCAAATTCGAATTCAATTTAAAATAAAAGTCCAATTTTTTTTTCTTCAAACAGTAAAACAAAAATGTCCGCTGGGTTGCAAAAATTCACTAACAATTTGTCCTAAAGAAACCAACATTTTATGAATAATTAAAATGCCCTTAACCTATTTCCAAATTGGACCAATGACATTTAATTGGTTCATTTCAACTTAAGTAAATACTTAAACTGTTTAGAATAAACTGAAACCTCTTGTGCTAGTGCCAAATATGTCCTAGTGTTTAGTTGCCAATTCTCCTTTTAAAACCAAAGTTCTTTAATAGCTCAAAGTGATACAAAACTGTAGAGAAAGAATAAAATGAAAATCAGAAATTAAAGAAAAAGTAAAAAAGTAAAAGAGAAAACTACTAGCACTTAAGGCCCGCTGCTACAGGAGCCAGGCCAGCCCACCAACGCCCCTCATCCCCTACCTCTCTATTCACCACACCCCGTGGACACAGAGGGCTCATCCATGGTCGAGGATCGCCACGCGGCATGCATCCAGCCCCCTCCCCCCGGCGTCCTACTTGACTCCCCTCGATGCCCTGCGAACCCTTGCTTACCATTCCCCCTCCCCTCGCGCCGCTTCCTTCTTCCCCGTGCACATCTGAGCCGTCGCCGCCATGACCCTCCTCGTCCACGCGGTCACCGAACTCCTCTCCGGCTAGAAGTGTGTCCAGGAGCTCCTTCGTGTTCATCTTCGTCGTCTACGCGCATCGGTTCGAGCAAGGACACCGTCATGCCGTCGCCATCATCGGATCTCATCACCACGGGCGCCGTCTCGATCCGCTCCATCCCAAGCCTCTCCGAACTTGCCGTCCGCTCCTCTGCATGCGCGGTGAGCTCCCGATGCTCCTGTGCCTTTTCCCACTACATCTCTCGTTCTGTATCGTCGTGGTTGTAGCTGCAGTAGGTCCGCCGCCGCGGGGCTCATCGTTCCCGGCGATTCTGGCAACCCCAACGCCTCTCCATCCGCGCGTGCGCCCGCCGCCTCCTGCTGCCAGCCGCCGCTGCTCCTCCCAGCCCTTGCTCCCCTCACTGCTCGCGCCTGCCGCCCCGCCTCTGCTCGCTACTTCCGGCCGCCCACGACCGCGCCCGCCAGCCACCCACGGCGCGGTGCTGCTCGCGCTCGCCAGGGCCAGCCCCACGCCAAGGCACCCCGCGCCTGCTACCTCCTCGTGCGGCAAGAGACATGGCCGCCGGTGGCCTCTGTTCGTGCGTGTGTGTCTGATGTTCGTGTGTACTGTAGCGTGGTCTAGCTTTTGCTAGATCACGTTGAACAGCCTTCTGTATAGCAGCAAAACAACGTCAAAACATTTCCGAACATGGGTAAAATTTATATGGAGATGTTGTACACTTGACAAACTCCGAGTTAATTCATTGGACCAAATTCAAATGAGGCCTAGATTAAATGCTATGAAAATGACAAATTGCTATGTTCTGTTAAAAATGTGACAATTAAACAGATTCTGAAATTGACATCAAGTAGCACTTTTCAAACAAAGAATTGAACAAGCAAATGGACACTAACGTAGATGGACTTGGTACTGTCATGTAGATCACAACAAGGTGCTCAGGATTGATATAAGGCACTAATCCTTAGGATGAACAGGACTCTAGATATAGCCTTTCGAAGACAGCCAAATAATGTTTGAAACTGAGGACTTAGCCAAATTTCAGTGATTTTAGAAAATCATTTAAAACTTCGGAAAATCATAGAAAAATAACGGTAATCCGGATCGAAAAACTTTGAACATGAAAGTTGCTCAGATTAACGAGACGAACCCGGTTACGCTACCCACATATCCATGTGATGCTTCTAAATACTTGAACATGCAACCGTCCCCCTCCGGTCATCTGTCTGACAGCTGTCCGGAACCGGGAAAACTTTCCCGGATGGGATCCCCCTTTCTCGGTAACGTGCAACCCCACGTTAGAACACACCCGGCACTGCGTATTGTCATGTCATACTTTGTGTAGCATTGTTTGCTTTGTATTTATTGTTTTCTTCCCCCTCTTTCTCTTTCGATAGACGCTGAGACCGCTGACGACGCTGCCATGTACGACTACATTGTTGACGACCCGTCCTTCTCTGCCGAGCTTCCAGGCAAGCCCCCCCTTGATCAACCCGATATCGCCTATTCCTTCTCTCTACTGCTTGCATTAGAGTAGTGTAGCATGTTACTGCTTTCGGTTAATCCTATTCTGCTGCATAGCCTGTCTTTGCTACTACTGTTGATACCTTACCTGCAATCCTAAATGCTTAGTATAGGTTGCTAGAATTACATCAGTGGCCCTACACTCTTGTCCGTCTGCCTTGCTATACTACTGGGCCGTGATCACTTCGGGAGGTGATCACGGGTACATATACTATATACTATTACATAATTATGTTACTGTTCGGAGATGGGGGCTGAAGGGGCAGGTGGTTCCATCTAGGCAGAGGTGGGCCTAGGTTCCCGACGGCCCCCGAGTGTTACTTTGTGGAAGAGCGACAGGGCAGGTTGTGACCACCTAGGAGACAGGTGGGCCTGGCCCTGGTCGGCGTCCGCGGTTACTTCAAAATAACACGCTTAACGAGATTGGGTATTTGATCTGAGTCTGGCTACGAGCCTATACGCGCTAACCACCACGCGGGAACAGTTATGGGTACTCGACGTCGTGGTATCAGCCGAAGCCTCCTAGACGTCAGCGACTGAGCGGCACGCGCCGGGTTGGACCGCGTAACGCAACTTCCTTTGTAATGGAGGTTGCTAGGTCTGCTCTCCGGCCGCCCACGCAACGTGCGGGTGTGCAATGGGCGATGGGCCCAGACCCCTGCGCGCATAGGATTTAGACCGGTGTGCTGACCTCTCTGTTAGGCCTAGGTAGGGCTGCGACGTGTTGATCTTCCGAGACCGGGTATGACCCAGGAAAGTGTGCCCGGCCAGAGGGATCGAGCGTGTTGGGTAATGTGGTGCACCCCTGTAGGGAAGTTTATCTATTCGAATAGCCGTGTCCCTCGGTAAAAGGACGACCCGGAGTTGTACCTCGACCTTATGACAACTAGAACCGGATACTTAATAAAACACACCCTTTCAGGTGCCAGATACAACCCGGTGATCGCTCTCTCACAGGGCGACGAGGAGAGGATCGCCGGGTAGGTTTATGCTATGCGATGATACTTGGTTAACTTACCAGCTACTCTCTTCTATATGCTTCAAGATGGAGGCTGCCAGAAGCGTAGTCTTCGACAGGATTAGATATCCCCCCCTCTTATTCTGGTTTTCTGCAGTTCAGTCCACTGATATGGCCCTTTACACATATACCCATGCATATGTAGTGTAGCTCCTTGCTTGTGAGTACTTTGGATGAGTACTCACGATTGCTTTGCTCCCTCCTTTTTCCCCCTTTCTTTTCTTTCTGGTTGTCACAACCAGATGCTGGAGTTGAGGAGCCAGACGCCACCGTCGACGACGACCCCTACTACTCTGGAGGCGCCTACTACTACGTGCAGGCTGTCGACGACGACCAGGAGTAGTTTAGGAGGATCCCAGGCAGGAGGCCTGCGCCTCTTTCGATATGTATCCCAGTTTGTGCTAGCCATCTTATGGCAACTTGTTTAACTTATGTGTGTACTCAGATATTGTTGCTTCCGCTGACTCGTCTATGATCGAGCACTTGTATTTGAGCCCTCGAGGCCCCTGGCTTGTATTATGATGCTTTTATGACTTATTTTACTTTTAGAGTTGTGTTGTGATATCTTTCCGTGAGTCCCTGATCTTGATCGTACACGTTTGTGTGTATGATTATTGTACGATTGAATCGGGGGCGTCACAAAATATGAGGCTATAAGTAATCATGCATATAAGAGATCAAAAGACTCAAATAACTTTCATGGATAAAAACATAGATCTGATCATAAACTCAAAGTTCATCAGATCCCAACAAACACACCACAAAAAGAGTTACATCAAATAGATCTCCAAGAGACCATTGTATTGAGAATCAAAAGAGAGAGAGGAAGCCATCTAGCTACTGCCTACGGACCTGTAGGTCTACAATGAACTACTCACGCATCATCGGAGAGGCACCAATGAGGATGATGAACCCCTCCGTGATGGTGTCTAGATTGGATCTGTGGTTTCTAGAACTTGCGGCGGCTGGAATTGATTTTCGTCGACTCCCCTAGGGTTTCTGGAATATTGGGGTATTTATAAAGCAAAGAGGCGGTGCGGGAGGTGGCCGAGGTGGGCACAACCCACCTGGGCGCGGCTAGGGGCCAACCCACCTGGGCGCGCCTAGGCCCCCAGGCGCGCCCTGGTCGGTTGTGCTCCCCTTGGAGACCCCCTCAGGTACTTTCTTGGCCCAACTTCTGTCTTCTGGTCCAGAAAAAATCACCAAAAAGTTTCGCTACGTTTGGACTCCATTTGGTATTGATTTCCTGCGAAGTAAAAAACAAGCAAAAAACAGCAACTGGCACTGGGCACTATGTCAATAAGTTAGTCCCAAAAATGATATAAAGTTGCTATAAAATGATTGTAAAACATCCAAGAATGATAATATAACAGCATGGAACAATAAAAAATTATAGATACGTTGGAGACGTATCAGGGCCATAGGAGGGGACAGACCAGCCCACTAGAGGGCTGGTGCGCCCCTCTACATGGCTGGCCGGCCCTAGGGGGAAGGAAAGGGGAAGGGTGGCCCCTCCTGCCTTTCCCTCCTTAGGAGAGAAAGGAAAGGCGGGGGGGGGGGGGGGGGCGCCACCTCCTCCTTCCTTCCTCCCGCACTTAAACAAGGAAAAGGGTGGGGCACTTGGGAAGGGAGCCCAAGTAGGATTCGGCCTACTTGGGGCGCCCTCCTAGCTGCTCCCTCCTCCCCCACCTATATATATGTGGGAGGAGGGCGCCTAGCACAACCAGAACATCATCTTAGCCGTCTGCGGCGCCCCCTTCCACCGTTTACACCCCCAGTCATATTTTCGTAGTGCTTAGGCGAAGCCCTGCGGAGATTACTTCACCATCACCGTCACCACGCCGTCGTGCTGCTGAAACTCATCCACTACCTCGCCATCTTGCTGGATCAAGAAGGCGCGGACGTCACCGAGCTGAACATGTGCTAAACGCAGAGGTGCCGTACGTTCGGTACTTGATCGGTTGGATCGCGAAGAAAGTTCGACTACATCAACCGCGTTGTTAAACGCTTCCGCTTACGGTCTACGAGGGTACGTAGACACACTCTCCCCTCTCGTTGCTACGCATCTCCTTGATAGATCTTGCGTGTGCGTAGAATTTTTTTTGTTTTCCATGCAACGTTTCCCAACAATGAGCACCGTCCGGGCGGCCTTAGATAGCCATCTCCCCTGCCAATGCTCAATGTGATGTTGGAGCTTGTTCACCGTGGGGCGCAGCTCGGCCATCGTGAGCCTAGAGTCGCTAATGGGGATCCCCAGATAGGTAGTGGGGAAGCATCCGAGCTGACAGTTCAGGCGGTTCGCGATGCTCTGGCGCTCGTTCGGGGAGTAGCCCAACACCATCACTGCACTTTTATCGAAGTTAATCCTGAGACCCGACATCTGCTGGAAGCAGAGCAAGAGGAACTTCAGGTTCATGATGTCGTTATATGAGCCCTCCACCATGATAATGGTGTCATCCGCATATTGGAGGAGAGAGATCCCATTCCCTCTTACCAGATGCGGGACTATGCCCCGGATATGTCCTGCCGCCTTGGCCTTATCCAAGATGGCGGCGAGGGCGTCGACAACCATGTTGAAGAGGAACGGGGAGAAGGGATCGCCTTGCCGCACCCCACAGAAGGTGGGGAAGTATGGGCAAATTTCTCCATTGATGTTGACCGCGGTCCGACCCGAGGATACCATTTGCATCACGCAGGTCACCCACCGGTCGTCGAAAACTTTCCGCAGCAATACTTCCTGAAGGAAGGCCCAACTAACCGTGTAATACACCTTGTGGAAGTCTAGTTTCAGGAAGACCGCCTTGAGGTGTTTGGAGTGTACCTCGTGGAGGGCTTCGTGAAAAACTAGAACCCCATCAAGGATGTAGCGGTCCTGAATAAGTGCCGACTGGTCTGGGTGGGTGATACGATCAGCAATTGGGGCAACCATAATGGCGTACCCCTTGGCCAGGATGCGGAAGATGACATTGATCACCGTGATTGGGCGGAACAGGCGGATATCAGAGACCCCCGGTACTTTGGGAATAAGGGTGATTATCCCAAAGTTAAGCTGAGTGAGGTTGATGGAGCCCACAAAGAACTCCTCGAATAGGGCCATCACCTCTGGCTTTATGACATTCCAGAAGGTCTGGAAGAACTTCACTGGAAGGCCATCCGGACCCGGAGCGGAAGTGGGGTTCATGCCCTTGATGGCCGCCCAGAGTTCCTCCTCAGAGAACGGGGCCGTCAATGCCAGGTTATCAGCTGCGGAGACACAACAGCGTGCCGGCCAAATGTCTGTGGCCAGAGCAATCCCTCCCCGAGGGAAGGCAGAGAATAGGTCTCTGTAAAAGCCATCTACATGGACACGGATGGCCTCCGGACTCTGCAGGAGGGTCGCTCTGTCCCATAGACGCAGGATGGTGTTTCGTTGCCGCCGATCGTTGGCGATTGATACGTCTCCAACGTATCTATAATTTATGAAGTATTAATGCCATGTTTACAACAATTTTATATGGTTTTGGTATGATTTTATTAGAACTAACCTGGACTGACGTTGTATTCAGCAGAACTATCGTGGTGTCGTTTTTTTATGCAGAAATAAAAGTTCTCGGAATGGGCTGAAAATTTACGGAGAATATTTTTGGAAAATATAAAAATACTGGAACAAAAAGATGTCGGAGAGGAGTCCCTAGGCAACCACAAGGGTGGAGGGCGCCCCCCCTAGGGCGCGCCCCCCTGCCTTGTCGTTGCCTCGTGGGCCCCCTTGACTTGTCCCCGACTCCAACACCTCCTATAAATCCCAAAACCGCCAGAAATAAACCTAGATCGGGAGTTCCGCCGCCGCAAGCCTCTGTAGCCACGAAAAACCAATCGGGAGCCCGTTCCAGCACCATGCCGGAGGGGGAAACCATCACCGCAGGCCATCTTCATCATCCCGGCGGTCTCCATGATGAGGAGGGAATAGTTCACCCTCGGGGCTGAGGGTATGTACCAGTAGCTATGTGTTTGATCTCTCTCTCTCGTGTTCTTGATTTGGCACGATCTTGATGTACCGCGAGCTTTGTTATTATAGTTGGATCATATTGTGTTTCTTCCCTCTCTATCTCTTGTTGTGATGAATTGAGTCTTGCTCTTTGAGGTTCCGTTATGTTGGATTGAGTATTGGATTTGAGAACACTTGATGTATGTCTTGCGATGGGATATTTGTGGTGACAATGGGATGTTCTATTGATTCACTTGATGTATGTTTTGGCACTCAACTCGCAGATTCCCGAGGTGACATTGGGGTAATCTATGCATAGGGGTTGATGCATGTTTTTGTCCTACGTTCGCCGATAGAAACTTTGGAGTGATTCTTTGTTGCACGTTGAGGGATTGCCATATGATCTAATTATGTTATCATTGTTGAGAGAACTTGCACTAGTGAAAGTATGAACCCTAGGCCTTGTTTCCAAGCATTGCAATACCGTTTTTGCTCACTTTTGTTACTTGCTACCTTGCTGTTTTTATATTTTCAGATTACAAAAACCTATATCTACTATCCATATTACACTTGTATCACCATCTCTTCGCCGAACTAGTGCACCTATACAATTTACCATTGTATTGGGTGTGTTGGGGACACAAGAGACTCTTTGTTATTTGGTTGCAGGGTTGTTTGAGAGAGACCATCTTCATCCTACGCCTCCCACGGATTGATAAACCTTAGGTCATCCACTTGAGAGAAATTTGCTACTGTCCTACAAAACTCTGCACTTGGAGGCCCAACAACGTCTACAAGAAGAAGGTTGTGTAGTAGACATCAAGCTCTTTTCTGGCGCCGTTGTCGGGGAGGCTAGGTAAGCGGCACTCACTTCCCGTCAACAAAGCACTTTTCTGGCGCCGTTGCCGGGGAGGTGAGTGCTTGAAGGTATATCTTTAGAACTTGCAATTGAATCTTTTAGTTTCTTGTTTTATCACTAGTTTAGTTTATAAAAGAAAACTACAAAAAAATGGAATTGAGGTTGCCTCATATGCTTCATCTTTTTAACGTCTTTCGTGAAAATGATGGAAAGGAAAATTGTGCTCAAGTGTTAGAAGAAGAAGTTCATAAAATGTTTGGCATAAAATCTTTGAATGATGAGCATGATTGCAATGTTGTTAGTATGAATTCTCTGAATATCCATAGTACTAATGATGATTGCACTAGTCATGATAAAAATGTTTCTTATAAGCATGTCAATTTTTGTGGAGTGCATAGAATTTGCAATTACATACCAAAAAGGGAAGATAGATTTTGCAAGAGGCATAAGTATTTAGAAACTAAATGGTTGCAAGAGAGGCTAGATGTTTGTGCTGAAAGATTTAATTTTTCTTGCCGTCCTTGTGAACTTTGCGGTGAACGTGGTCATTTAAATCTCCAATGCAAATTGTTTCATGATCGAATCGTGTCCAAAAATTGTGATGACTTGATTTCCCTTGCGCACCATAATGAACTTAGTTTGCTTCTGGGATATGAAGAAATGAAATGTATAACTAGGGATATTCCAGAATATAACCTTAAGAGATTTCTTGATTTTGATCTAGAGGAAATTTATATGTATTGTGCGGTAAATTGCATTGAGAATCCTTATATTGCCAATTACTTAAAGACAAGAAAACAAATAGAAGATGAAGAGAACACTAATGAAGGGGAAGGGGTTTCCCAATATCCTCCTATTTTTTCTTATGATGAATCAGGTAACGAGGAGGAGCTTTTTGTTCAACCAATCTCATCAATAAGGAGCTCCAAAAGGGTGATTAAACCCACACATGACATGAGGAAGAAAAAGAAAAGACGGAGAAGCAAAGGTAAAAAGGTATCCCTCCCAAATGATGTTGCTCCTATTATTGTTATGCCTCATGAGAGTGAATCAAAAATAAATGTGGAAGATGATGTACTTGATGATAATAATTGCTATACTATTGGTGCTATTCATACTATTAATGATGAGAGTGATTATGCTTATGATATGCAAAGGCCCAAGCTTGGGGATGCTATGTTTAATGAAGATGATATTTTTAGTCCCCCAAGTTTTGATGCGCAAATTTATTATGATGATAGCATGCCTCCTATTTATGATGATTGCAATATTTATGAAAGTGGGTTTGGAAGAGTGTCAACTTTAGATAATAATTATCCCACTATTTTGGAGGGTGTTGAATTTTATTATAATGATAAAAGTGGATTTGGAGAGGTCATGACTTTATTTAGTAATGATGCCACTATTTCGGAAGAGGTTTCAATTGACTATGATGAGAACAAAGTTGCTACTTATGATGATTATTGTGGTGATACTTATGTTATAAAAAGTAGTGATAATTATTGTCATAATTTTGAATATCCTTTTACTGAACATTACTCTTTTAATGTGGAACCAATTTATAGTATTCACGTTTCATATGATGCTCCCACTACTATTCATGAGAAGAAATTTGCTTCTGTGGAGAGTAATAAAATTTCTATGCTTGTGGATCATGAAAAGAATGCTTTATGTGATAGTTAAATTGTTGAATTCATTCATGATGCTTCTGAAAATTATTATGAGGGAGGAACATATGCTTGTGGGTATTGCAATAATATCAAGTTTCCTCTCTATGTGTTGAAAATCTTGAAGTTATGCTTGTTTTGCCTTCCTATGCTAGTTGATTCTTGCTCCCATAAATTGTTTTCTCACAAAATCCCTATGCATAGGAAGTGGGTTAGGCTTAAATGTGCTAGTCATATGCTTCATGATGCTCTCTTTATGTTTCAATTCTTATCTTTTATGTTAGCATCATTGAAATCATCATGTCTAGCTTAAAAGGCATTAAAGAAAAGCGCTTGTTGGGAGACAACCCAACATTTACCCCTACTGTTTTTGTGTGTTCACATGATTATGCTACTGTAGTAATCATGTGAATAAAGTGCCAAGTAAAGCCTTTGGGATAGTGTAGTTGATAGTTGATTTGATTCTGTGCAAAAACAGAAACTTTTGCGTCCAGTACAGAAATTCCTATCTTTCAATGGAAAGTGGAAAAACAATGGGTTTTTTTACATAGGATTTATATACAAATAGTCTACGTTTTACTAATATTTCAGAATTTTTGGAGTAACATAAGTATGAGATTAATTCAGATCTTTACGTACTGTTCTGTTTTTGACAGATTCTGTTTTCGATGTATAGTTTACTTGTTTCCTAGTTTCTATGGCTTATATTGCTCAATATAAATTGTAGAAATGATAGGGTACAGTAGGTATCATGTGATAAAAATTTTGAATCTTGTTTTGACAGTACCAAAGTGAATGATTTGTTTTATCATACTAACCCATCTCACGAAGTTCCGTTAAGTTTTGTGTGATTGAAGTTTTCAAGTTTTGGGTGAGATATCGATATGAGGAGAATAAGGAGTGACAAGACCCTAAGCTTGGGGATTCTGAAGGCACCCCAAGGTAATATTCAAGGAAGATCCAAGCAACTAAGCTTGGGGATGCCCCGGAAGGCATCCCCTCTTTCGTCTTCAACATTATCGGTAACCTCACTTGGAGCTATATTTTTATTCGTCACATGATATGAGTTTTTCTTGGAGCGTCATTTTATTTTATTAGTATTTGCTTGCTGTTATTTATATTAATGTTTTGCATCTTTTATTTCAATAAAAGTGTCAAGTATAGCCTTTGCCATGCTTACTTTGTAAGTCTATATGTTGCTGTTTGAAAACAGAAAGTTTTCTATCATTGTCTGAATTCTTATGGAAATTAAGGACATGATAAAATCTTGAAATTTTTAAAAAATGAGTAAAAACAAATTTTATACAGTTTGTTAATTTTTAAGAATTTTTAGAGTTAGGTAAGTATGAGTAAAATTGCACTGTTTACAGACTGTCCTTGTTTTGACAGATTGCTGTTATGTTTGCATTGTTTGCATATGTTTACTTGTTTAATAATTCTATTTGAGGATAGGTGTATTAAATATGCATAGGCATTTAGTATGCAATTTTAAATAATAATTTTAGTAATTTTCTACAGTAGAGAATGATAAGGTTTTGCATTTGATTTATACTAACTTTTCTCACGAGTTCTTGTTGAGTTTTGTGTGGATGAAGTTTTTAAGATTTAGGGAAACCGTGATATGAGAGGAATTAAGGAGACACAAAAGATCAAGCTTGGGGATGCCCAAGGCATCCCAATATAATATTTAAAGAAGTCTCAAGCATATAAGCTTGGGGATGCCCCGGTTGGCATCCCACCTTTCTTCATCAAGAATTATCGGTTAGTATCGGTTGAGCCTAGGTTTTTCCTTCTTCACATGATGTGTGCTATTTTTAGAATGTCATTTTATTTTGTTTTGCTTGCTGTTTTAATAAATACCTAAGATCTGAAATTTTTAAATGAGAGAGAATCTTCACATAGCTAATTAATTATTTGACTACTCATTGATCTTCACTTATATCTTTTTGGAGTAGTTTGTCAGTTGCTCTAGTGCTTCACTTATATCTTTTTAGAGCACGACAGTGGTTTTATTTTGAAGAAATTGATGAACTCTCATGCTTCACTTATATTATTTTGAGAGTCTCTAAACAGCATGGCAATTTGCTTAGGTTATGAATTTAGTATTAATATGATGAGCATCCAAGAGGGATATAATAAAAACTTTCATATAAAGTGCATTGAATACTATGAGAAGTTTGATTCCTTATGATTGTTTTGAGATATGAGGATGGTGATATTAAAGTCATGCTAGTGAGTAATTGTGGATTGTAGAAATACTTGTGTTAAAGTTTGTGATTCCCGTAGCATGCATGTATGGTGAACCGTTATGTAACGAAGTTGGGGCACGATTTATTTATTGATTGTCTTCCTTATGAGTGGCAGTCAGGGACGAGCGATGGTCTTTTCCTACCAATCTATCCCCCTAGGAGCATGTGCGTAGTACTTTGTTTCGATGACTAATAGATTTTTGCAATAAGTATGTGAGTTCTTTATGACTAATGTTGAGTCCATGGATTATACGCACTCTCACCCTTCCACCATTGCTAGCCTCTCTAGTACCGCGCAACTTTCGCCGATGCATTACACCCACCATATACCTTCCTCAAAACAGCCACCATACCTACCTATTATGGCATTTCCATAGTCATTCCGAGATATATTTCCATGCAACATTCCACCGTTCCGTTTTATTATGACACGCTCCATCATTGTCATATTGCTTTGCATGATCATGTAGTTGACATCGTGTTTGTGGCAAGGCCACCTTTTCATTGCACATCCCGGTACACCGCCGGAGGCATTCATATAGAGTCATATTTTCTTCTAAGTATCGAGTTGTAATTCTTGAGTTGTAAGTAAATAAAAGTGTGATGATCTTCATTATTAGAGCATTGCCCTATGTGAGGAAAAATAAAAGAGGCCAATGAAGCCAACCAAAAAAAAGGAGAGGCCAAAGAAGCCCACCAAAAAAAATGAGAGAAAAGAGAGAAGGGGCAATGTTACTATCCTTTTTCCACACTTGTGCTTCAAAGTAGCACCATGATCTTCATGATAGAGAGTCTCCGATGTTGTCACTTTCATATACTAGTGGGAATTTTTCATTATAGAACTTGGCTTGTATATTCCAATGATGGGCTTCCTCAAATTGTCCTAGGTTTTCGTGAGCAAGCGAGTTGGATGCACACCCACTTAGTTTCTTTTTGAGCTTTCATACACTTATAGCTCTAGTGCATCCATTGCATGGCAATCCCTACTCACTCACATTGATATCTATTGATGGGCATCTCCATAGCCCGTTGATACGCCTAGTTGATGTGAGACTATCTCCTTCTTTTTGTCTTCTCCACAACCATCATATTCTATTCCACTTATAGTGCTATGTCCATGGCTCACGCTCATGTATTGCATGAAAGTTGAAAAAGTTTGAGAACATCAAAAGTATGAAACAATTACTTGGCTTGTCATCGGGGTTGTGCATGATTTAATACTTTGTGTGATGAAGATGGAGCATATCCAGACTATATGATTTTGTAGGGATAACTTTCTTTGGCCATGTTATTTTGAGAAGACATGATTGCTTTGTTAGTATGCTTGAAGTATTATTGTTTTTATGTCAATTTTAAACTTTTGTTTTGAATCTTATGGATCTGAACATTCATGCCACAATAAAGAAGATTACATTGATAAATATGCTAGGTAGCATTCACACTTCAGAAATTCTTTCTTTTATCATTTACCTACTCGAGGACGAGCAGGAATTAAGCTTAGGGATGCTGATATGTCTCCAACGTATCTATAATTTATGAAGTATTCATGCCATGTTTACAACAATTTTATATGGTTTTGGTATGGTTTTATTAGAACTAACCCGGACTGACGCTGTTTTCAGCAGAACTACCGTGGTGTCGTTTTTTTGTGCAGAACTAAAAGTTCTCAGAATGGGCTGAAAATTTACGGAGAATATTTTTGGAAAATATAAAAAATACTGGAACGAAAAGATGCCGGAGAGGAGTCCCGAGGCAACCACAATGGTGGAGGGCACCCCCCTGCCTTGTCGTCGCCTCGTGGGCCCCCTTGACTTGTCCCCGACTCCAACACCTCCTATAAATCCCAAAACCTCCAGAAATAAACCTAGATCGGGAGTTCCGCTGCCGCAAGCCTCTGTAGCCACGAAAAACCAATCGGGAGCCCGTTCTGGCACCCTGCCGGAGGGGGAAACCATCACCGGAGGCCATCTTCATCATCCCGGCGGTCTCCATGATGAGGAGGGAGTAGTTCACCCTCGGGGCTGAGGGTATGTACCAGTAGCTATGTGTTTGATCTCTCTCTCTCTCATGTTCTTGATTTGGCACGATCTTGATGTACCGCGAGCTTTGTTATTATAGTTGGATCATATTGTGTTTCTTCCCTCTCTATCTCTTGTTGTGATGAATTGAGTCTTGCTCTTTGAGGTTCCGTTATGTTTGATTGAGTATTGGATTTGAGAACACTTGATGTATGTCTTGCGATGGGATATCTGTGGTGACAATGGGATGTTCTATTGATTCACTTGATGTATGTTTTGGCACTCAACTCGCGGATTCCTGAGGTGACATTGGGGTAATGGATGCATAGGGGTTGATGCACGTTTTCGTCCTACGTTCTCCGATAGAAACTTTGGAGTGATTCTTTGTTGCACGTTGAGGGATTGCCATATGATCTAATTATGTTATCATTGTTGAGAGAACTTGCACTAGTGAAAGTACGAACCCTAGGCCTTGTTTCCAAGCATTGCAATACCATTTTTGCTCACTTTTGTTACTTGCTACCTTGCTGTTTTTATATTTTCAGATTACAAAAACCTATATCTACTATCCATATTACACTTGTATCACCATCTCTTCGCCGAACTAGTGCACCTATACAATTTCCATTGTATTGGGTGTGTTGGGGACACAAGAGACTCTTTCTTATTTGGTTGCAAGGTTGTTTGAGAGAGACCATCTTCATCCTACGCCTCCCACGGATTGATAAACCTTAGGTCATCCACTTGAGGGAAATTTGCTACTATCCTACAAAAGTCTGCACTTGGAGGCCCAACAACGTCTACAAGAAGAAGGTTGTGTAGTAGACATCAGCGATAGCCTGAAAATAGGCCATATTGGCGTCCCCCTTGAGGACCCAATTCTGCGTACCACGCAGGCGCCAGTACGCCTCCTCGTCAATGTAGATAACCGTGAGCTGGTCCTCAAGATCGTAACGAAGCAGCCATTCCTCGGCTGAGAGGCCTGCGGCGTCTACCCGGAGGTCAAGGGACTGAATGGAGACTAGTAGGGCTTTCTTTCGCTCGCAAATGTCCCGCCCCAGGTTGGCACCCCACCCCTTCATAAATTGTCGTGATAGCTTCGCACAGAATTGCCAGGAATCCACGGCCGAAAGTGTGTGATGTGGGGCTGCGCGAGCCGCGAGCCACCGAGCACCCACAGCCGTGGCAAACCCGGGCTAATTCAGCCAGAAGGTTTCGAAGCGAAAGCGATGAGACTGGGGGGGATCGTTCTCTGAGGAGAGGAGGAGGGGAATGTGATCGGAGCCAATCCGAGTTATCACCCGAAGAGATGCTAGGGGGCATCGGATGTCCCACTCAGGCGAGACGAAGACACAGTCAAGGACTGAGCGGGCCGGGTCCGTTTGATGATTGGTCCAAGTGAATCTGGCACCAACTCTATCTAGCTCACGGAGCCCAAGGTCCGCGATGCAGTCATTGAACAACTGCATCCGGGGGAAGTTAACCAAATTATTGCTTTTGTCTTCCTCCGATCGGATGAGGTTAAAGTCGCTGCCAACCACCACCGGGAGATGGGTAGCCGCGACCTTCCTACGGAGCTCAGCAAGGAAGGCCTCGGAGCGGCGGTGATCAGCAGGCCCATAGACCGCTATGATCTCCCATTTGAAGTTCAGAGCACACTCAAAGATCTCCATGCTAACGAAGAACTCGCCCTGGTCCATGCTTCCTACCTCAAAGTTGGCATCTTTATACCTAGAAGGATGCCACCTGAGTGGCCAGTGCTCCCACTAGAAGGGAGCCAATGCCAAGCTCAGATGCTCGAGCTCCGAGAGGGAGAATTCCGTATGCATAGTTTCTTTGATGGCCACAATGTCAATTCGCTCGTCACGCATGTACTCGATCAATTGGCGGCAGCGGCCATATTGGTCGAAGCCGCGGATGTTCCAGAAGAGGGTCCGCATCATGAAGTCGTCGGGGGGCTGCTTGACCCCAAGACTCGGGATGCGCTCTAGGCGCGCAGGGCGGCGGTACGAGATCGGGTGCGTCCCCGGATCTCCGCAAGATCCATGGCGACGCGCGCAATCTGGGCGCCTGGGGGAGCAGAGGCCTCGGGGCCGGGAGTGGACTGCAAGCGGGCACGGGCCTTGGCCAGGCGCCCACCAAGGATTTCGTGGGCGCGAATAGCCTCAATCTGAACTAACAGGGGGGCTACCTCCCCTCTGAACACTATGGCCGAGTCGGCCGCCACCTTTGCCAGGTGACCGAGCAGGGCCGACTTGAGAGCGGAGAATGAGCATGTAGCAGGAGTAGCTGGGATGGACGGGGGTACCTGGCTCAAGGTTCCGGGCAGCGGCCCGGAGCTCTGCCCGCTCGGGGATAGGCAGGGCCGGGCTTCCCGCAGGTCTGGCCGCCTCGATCTGGGCACTGCGGCACGGGGACGTCACCGGAGTCAAGGTCGATCTGCCCGCCTGGAGTAGGCCGCAGTCCGAGGGGGGGGGGGCGGGGGGGAAGCCACCGGAGTGGTAACCACCGCCGTCGTCCCTCCGGAGGCAGCGCTCGTGACAGGCAGGAGCAGGGCCGACGGAGACGAGGGCCGGACCGCGACAGGGAGCAGCGGCGTTGGGGTCATGGCGGAGCAGGGAAGGGATTCTGCCTTCCCATGATCCGACAGAGCCGACCCGTCGGGAGGGGCCGCGAGGAGCAGGGCGGAGCCGACAGCCGCCTCCTCGGAGTCCACGGCAGCGGCGGTCGAAAGCTAACGGGCTGGGGGCGGTGCGGTGTTGGCCGAGAGGCCAGTGAGGATGTCGGTGGAGACGCCGTCAGGGGAGTGGGGTGACGAAGCCGGGAAGACCAGCAGGCTCGTGTCCGACGTGTCGCTCCCATCGGCGGAGCACGGAGGTGAGCGAGCGTCGAGGAGCTCGAGCGTCGGCTCCGCCACTGGAGGCGGGAGGGCCGAGGAGGCGGTCGGCAAGGTGGCCGTGGCGTGGGAGCGACCGGCCCCTGGGCCTCCCCTCTCCGTCGAGGAGGCAGGCGGGTCATGGGGGGGCTGTCCTCGGAGTCATCGTCGTCCTCCTCCGAGCCGGAGTTGCGACCGTGGCGTGGGCCGCGGTCGCTGCGGTGTCCCTCATTGCCGCCACCATCCGGACCACTCCCAAGGAAGCCATCGTCGGGGAGGCGGGGACGGCCGATGTGGTTTGGAGGCTCGGGGGAGATCTTAAGATCGAAGCCTTAGTCGTTGAAGAAGACCCGGACTGTGGCACGAAGCTTGGACGAGTCGAGGGATTTGACCTTAACGCGCACCTCCTTCTCCTTGTGGAGCGAGAGCTCGTCCACCACGACCACCTTGCCGAGAATCCGGGACATGTTTCGAATGAACATGTTTTTATTTCGTGAACATATTTTTCGAAATCATGAATTTTTGTATAATATTCAAACTTTGTTTTCTAAAATCACGAGCATTTTATGATTTCCCGACCATCTTTTGAATTCATGAACATTTTATGATTTCTCAAAAAATACCAAAACTAACAAACTTTTAAAATTTTCAAAATCCCAAATTAATTTTAAAAGAAAAAAAAACAGAAATGAGAAAAGAAAGAGTAAAATACGAAATGAAAAAACAGGAGTTTTTTTAAATCACAAACATTTTATGATGAATTCACGAACGTTTTATGTTTCTCATATAAATCAAAACTTTCATTTTTTTTTGAATTTTGGAAATCTCAAATTAATTTAAAGAAGGAAAAAACAAAAACTAAATGAAAAAAGGACAATCTCACTCCCCGCACATGGGTCGAACCCAGGTCTCCAGCATGGGAGACCGAGGACTCAACCATTGCGCTACGATGTACTATATGTGGGTATGTCTCTGTAAGAATTAAACCAAGCGGGGCTTTGAGAAAAAACGAACCCTTTTTTTCCTTATGGGTGGCATAGTGGGTAATTTATAGCGGTTTCGGGGACAAATCTAATGACGGACCGCCAGAAGCAATAAGCACTTTATCTGAGCCACTATTTTAATTACGATTCAATTTTGACTCTTGACTCGTCATATTGATGGCGTGCCCCTATGACCATACTCATGCAACATCTTGGTGGTGTCGTTCGACACTGAGGAGGATGCATCTATAAATTAACTTTATTTAAGAATGCCTATATGTATCACCGTCACATGCAACAGATATAACATAAATTAAGATCGTATTTATCGGTTCCAATATTAACGTTGATGACTATCACACGATTAGTTTGGATATTTTCAAAATAAAGCTTCATGCACTTATGATGTTCATGAATTTTATAACTGTATGTACATCCTATAAAAAATCTGATGCTGTCCAGCTTTAATGTAACAGAGAAGTTGTGTTGACTATTGCTGCATATTAGTGGTCACCTTTCGTTTCAGTTAAAAGCCATTACATTTAAAACTTACGAACAAAGGAACCACATATACTCTTAGGACCTCTTTGATTGAAAGGATATTTTGGAGGATTAGATTTCGTAGGAAATTTTCTAAGAAATCATTTGCACATTACATAGGAAATCTGCACCCACTCGAACCTATTTGAAAAAAAAAATGGTATTCTAATCAAGTGTTTTTGCCCTAAAGTTCAAGGGGGTGCAAGATGGTGCGACTTTTCGTAGGCCATCTATCCATTGGGCCACGGGATCATTGTTGATAATAACTACACAAATCTAAATACGTAGTTCTGACGATGATAAGCAAGGGACGAAAAGAAAAAGGCAAGAGTGCTCCAACACATATGGTTATTAACGGAAAAAATTGCTTATGAAGTTGTACATATATGTAGGAAACAACTGCATGTAATGCAAGTGTGGAAGCAACAAGAATTAAGAGTGCAAGTGAATTCTCCACATTGCCCATCTCCTTTGCTTATCTTCTTTTCCTCCACAAAACAAGGCATGCAAGCACAAGATATGTTCAATTAATAAAGAAGTCATTCCTCACGCTGTAACATCCTGGTAAGAACATGCATGACGTGTGCTTAGCCAAGCAGCTAGCTTGGTTACTGGTTAGACAGTTAAGCTCATTTGCAACGCCATCTTTCTCTATAATTGTGTCTCTCCGCACCAATTACCAACATACACAAACATCCACAACATTAACAGGTTTGTAAACTTGAAACCTGAACAAGTTTCTTGTCTATGTCTTAGAAAGGAGAGAAATACACATGCAGCTCCGCATGGACGAAAATAAAATATAAAAGTTGCACACAAGAGACGCTCCTACTACTCACCACATCACGTACATGGCTCAGCCTGGAAGTTTTGAGTAGCATGCCACATAATAAAGGTAGTCAGTACGGCAATCATCACCCTGGATCTTTCTAAGTTTCCCAGTGTTGATGTTGTATGACAAAAGCTTCATTTTTTCCTTATCAACGACGATGATGACCCCTCTTTCCAAATCAATAGCGACAATCAGATAACCAAGCCAAGCCGGCCATTCATTGTGAACGAAGTTATCCCTTCCAAGTGCATCTCTCATACTAACATGACGCTTCAAAGACCACTCATAAGAATGGTGAGCATCAAGACTGAAAACTCCGCCCTCCCCTGGAAATGCACACTGCAATAACCCTGATGATTGACCAAGGCAACCATACGTGAGATTCCAATGGACATCCGGCAACTCGATGGTAAAATGACGGGGCGGTATGCCAGAACCCATTGCCTTCAACACTAGAATGTCCTCCTCTGCTGTGTACACATATAGTACTCCTCCTATAAAGTGGTG
This sequence comes from Thinopyrum elongatum, assembly GCA_011799875.1. Lineage (NCBI taxonomy): Eukaryota > Viridiplantae > Streptophyta > Magnoliopsida > Poales > Poaceae > Thinopyrum > Thinopyrum elongatum. Next base: position 504,026,583 of record CM022297.1, on the reverse strand, counting down.
TGGTTCAAAAATCTGTATATGCGAACTCCATGCAGTATCCACAATCCACGTGGATAGGTCAGACGAGAACACCTCAAGTTTGTTGATACCAATTGGCAACATTTCGTGGTCAAACTTCTCCTGAAAGTTGAAGACATAGAACTGTGCTGACCATGATGGATCAAAGGCCAAAAAAGCTTTATATGTGGAATACGTTGGGTCAGGGTCAATGTGAATATCAGGAAGCGTCCTCCACTCTCGTGTTGCAGGGTTGCACACGATGAAGCGGCAAATATTTGGATAAGTATAGTTGCTCTTGTACTTACAAAGAACAAGGCCATTGCAACAATCCACAAATTTTAAATGTTCATGGTGCGGCAAGAAGGTAAGACCTCCATCAATTTCCTCATCATTTCGTGACAGGCTAACAAGCTGGCAACAGACCCACCTTTGCATCCATGAAAAAGACCAGTGGGAATTTTTGGCAGTTTCTGACAGTAGTGTGGATCCGAGGAGAAGGCAAGAAAGGCCTTGCAAACACATTTGAAGCGGCAAAAAGACTTGAAAGGCACCCGAGAAAGGATTTTCACCACTAGGTCATCGGTTAGACTAGCATCAGTAAGCACCTTCTTAGAGTCCATCTTTTATGGCAGATTCCTTAAACACAAAATTGGCAATGTCAAATAAAAATAAACCATTATTTGAATATGGTAACATATAAGTTATAATTGAATTCAATTAATTAAAAATCTCTTTGGAATAACGCAGCTGCTAGGAAAACCAAGCTGCCATTTAACTAAAGAAAGAAACAGGTCAAATAATGGTTTCTCTTTGGAATCATGAGATCTAAGCAATCAGCGGCGGAGCCAGCATTGAGTCATTGGGTTCAACTGAACACAACAATTTTTCGGTGGCGCTACATGCATACAAGTATTTCTTTGGTATGAATCCAACAGAAAGTCATAGCTGAACCCATCAAATCAGGATCCGGCGAACAGAAAAAAAAGGATCCCAGTATCCCACGTACTAGCCAATCAAAAGCCCACAACAAGAGAAGTGCCTAGGTTTGTTTGTGTGTCAATTCTTTACGAGTACTCGGCAGCTGCCTCTCGCTTCGCTGAACTGCTTCATAAAAAAACTCAACAATCTCGTCTCTCATGTTCGGCGTTCTGCCATCTGTTGAGTGACAAGCCAACCACTTATCCAAATTCAAGGTAATGAATCACAATCTCTGCATCTCCTCTCGTTTGTGCAGGTCCTATCTAGTCTAGTAAGACACTATAGTATTGATTTTTGTCCGAATTTTCTTAGAGTCCATCTTTTATGGTAGATTCCTTAAAAGCAAAATTGGCAATGTCAAATAAAAAATAAACCATTATTTGAATATGGTAACAGATAAGTTATAATGAATTCAATAAATTGAAAATTTCTTTGAAACAATGCTGTTGCTAGCAAAACCAAGCTGCAGTTTAACTGAAGAAAGAAACGGGTCAAAACCATGAGATCTAAGCAATCTACCTCCACGTGTATCTAGTTTAATTGCGCGTGTTGGAAAACAAGTATGATTGCCTATGTAGAATTCAAGTAATATGTAATACATTACATATTAACCCAGGTCGCTGTATCCGAGAGCCACCAACTTAGTAGTTCTATTTTTATAGAACAACTAAAAATAGGATGCAAATCTATGTGCACCAAATCATCGAGTAATAATTGTTCAAATTACCTATCAGTTCCCATTAACATCCTATCAATATTCAATACCAAGTTCCCACTGCGTGAACTGATGTTATGAGTTATGATCCATACACGTTGGGCGAGCTAGTCAGAAACATCAGACGAAGTGCTCATAACAATGAACCTTTTCCTGGAAAACGATATTGTTTTTTTCTCTCTCGCAGATCTCTCTAGATGCATACGCTAACTCCAAAGTCATGAGCAACTGAAATCTATTGGTTAGCGGCCATCATGCATCGGAAAGGGAGCAGCTAATAGAGTTGCTTGATCTGAATCGGATCAAAACCCATCTAGGGTTTGGATGGGTACAAGATCCAGGAATGGTGAGGGACCACAGACCAGATCCGTTTGGGGAAAGCGGAGGGGGCGCATACCTGGGGAGGGTCGAACTGGCGGCGAGGACGGCGGGCAGGAAGAGCAGCGCCGCCGGAAGCGCTCCGGCGAGGAAGGGAGCACCGACCCTACAGCACGGTCGGAGCATGAGACCGAGGGTGCATCTGGGTGGGGCTGCCTGGGCTATGGGCCGGCCTCACGCACTCACTAAAAAGTGGTACTACAGAACACTATAGGGTGTACTAGTTAGGAAGTGCGGCTTGCCGCACCCGACAACGGTGCTGCCGGGTATAGACATATCCAACCCGATAATACAATCACTGAAACATCGCAAATATAAAAAGAATAGCATAATGCAGTTGTGTTTATCAATCTAAAACGCGCATTGGCACTCAATGCCTGGCTTAACCCATTGCCCGAGCATGCAAATAAAGTTCATATTGTTGCAAGAATAGTGCCTGGCTCAACCCATGGACCATTATTCAATGCATGAAATTGCTTTTATAGATAACATAATTGTGTCCAATATACGGAGTTTGCCTTGTCCAACCCTATGTTCCAGCACACATATCTAAAATTATGCATCTGTGACATAGCCACAAGAAAGTAATGCTACTTTGAGGCGTGCTACCCTGTCTCAGGTTGATCCAACATTTGATATTTCGTAATGAAAGAGGTAGGAGCAAGCAGAATACATGCATCTCACAGAAAATGGTACTGTAGTACCAAGTCGATTACATTTGATGATATGTTTTCTTCATCCAGTTCAAAGATACACTGATACACACCAAAAGCAAGTCATAGTGGCTGTCCAGGCTAACCGATTTATATGGTTCTTCTATGTCATATAGTGATAGCAGTAAAAAGATGGCTTTGTTTGATTGCCTTGCCATCTGGCTCACCCTGCGTGTTGTGCTGCAAGGATCTGCTTATGGAGATTCATATAACAGTGTGTTTAATGGACAGCGAGAACATAATTTATGACCTCAAAACTTATGAATAGAATTTACGCACCACATGTTTCCTCATCACGGGTGTTATAAAATAAAATGTCTATCATGTATGTTATAATTCCTAATTGAGCAACCGATTCAAAAGAAATTCACAGGATTCTGCCCTCATGAGTAAATCTAAATACTTTTTAGCGCACATTCAGTATTCTGCGAGCAAAAGTTTGATCTTACACTGCAAATTTTGAGCTTTCTCAATAGAATTAGAAAACAGAACAACAAGTGTTGATTACTTACTCTTACGATAACTTCAATTAGAGCGAAGTCTGGTGGGATTTGTCCTGAAAATAAGTAAGAAAAACATAGAAAATGGTATTAGATACAAACAGAATCATAAGACCATTGCTCTGAGAAAAACCTGGACAGCAAATGAGAAGGATGAGACATCACTGGAATTATAATTTATAAACTGCATGGAATCTCTAAAAGGCTTATATTCAGGAACAGGGTGAGTGTTCCACAAGCATGGCCCAAAAATCACAACGTTACTAAAACGTCTTCCTAGTTTTGATGGAGGTACTGCCAAAAGTAGGGCAAGAAATCACAAATTAGAACTCCAGAAAGCAAACCTTTAAAATGAATATTTATATTGGAACAGAGAAAATAACATAAAGCAGACCTGACAAATAAACCACTCGATGCAAGGGTGAAAAAATAAAAAGGAATAATATGCAAAAAAAAAAAACTCAATAATGATCTGCGATCGAGTAATTTTAGACATGTCATTTTGAAGAGAATATCTTCAATAGAGCACTGCATGCATTTCTACATACTATGCAAACTACATATGGGCATATTTTTAGAAGGAAACTTTCTCAGGTTCGACCAGACATAATTTCATTTTGTTCTTAAGACGACATATGGATATATTTTAGAAGTAAACTTTCTCAGGTTCGACCAGTCATAATTTCATTTTTTTCTTAAGACGACTTCCATTCCAACAAAAAAATTGGCGACAAAAGATACCTTATTTTGGTTCTAAAATACACACAGAATGACATCACTTGACAATAGAGCCTATTTTACTGGAGGCAAAAAAAGGTACTGCTGGTAGATGGTACCTACATATGGAACGGAAAATAAAATAATTAGATATTTTTTCACATAGAGAAAGGCAAACATAGATGGTGTGCACCTCTACCTTTTTGGATATGGTTGAAAACCACCATATATATACAACAAATAGTAAATTTTATGTCACTGCATTATCGATATACCTTTGGATTGAAGACTATAGAACATCATTCACCTCTTGCCATTTATCAAAAATAATAAGAAGAAGAATATGCTCCAGAAAGAGTTCTTCAGATGCCTTTAGTGCAACATGCAATTCTATGAGATGAGGCAATGCCCATTGCCTTTTTATATAAGATTGTAATTGAAAACAGAACATTAAATTCTGCCCTCCTTTGGTGTTCTTTTTTACCTCCCAACTACTATCAAAGGAGCATCCATGACATAAGGGATATTCTTTGGCATCAAGAATGAGAAAATTGTAGTACATGCCTTCAAGGGAAGAGCATTGCTACAAACACGACAGTCCTCGCATGATTTATTGACGACAGAGTCAGCTGAGCCTTTCATCACGTCTGATGCGTGGATTTGCACCTTTGTATCATCAGTCGTGCAAGGATCATGCAAGGACTGTCGTGCATAAAGTAGTTTCGTCAAAGGAAGAGGGTGAACCGAACATGCAGAGTGTGAGTTCCAATCCATTCATGAAGCAAATAAACCATCTATGGAAAATAGACCTCAAAAGACCACTACGAACAACTTCACTCAAAATTGTGCTTATAGTGCAACTCGGCAGTTCCTCAATTAACTTAATTTACCATACACAAAACAAATGTAATGATGAAGTTATCTAATCAACAGTGTATGTATCGAAAATTTGGTACGCGTGGGACTCTGATGCTTCCACTGCTCACAACAGCTATAGAGGAGTTCTAGTGGCTTCAGTATCATTGTACTCTTGCCATCTCTAGTTTCGGCTCCGACGAAGGTTATCTCTTTTTATGTTGACTGGCATACTGATAGCAGAAACAGTTAATCCAAAACAAAAGACATGATTAAACCATCCCTACAAACACACAAGCTGACAGACACGGACAGTTTAGAAGCAAGAATGACTAAAATACAAAGATGGAAGTCTGAACTGGAAGAACCAAAAAAATGTAACTCTTAACTGCGCAAAAAAAAAAAATCTATTGACTCAGACTGCTCTTCTTACATAGGTGAAATTGCATATCAATTGAGAAACAAAGTCTTCTAAATCTACTTATATCTCCATGATATATTGTTGATCCCCTAATGCCTTATGTGGCCATCGGTTACAGTTCATTGTTTAGGCTGTTAATGGAAAATTATTTAGAGCGAAGTTCTAAAAAAACACAAATTAACCAAAAAATGGAGGCAATTATCCAGTCCATACAAACCCTTCACGTGGAAGAAACCATCCGTCCATATCGATAAAAAGGGCGTGGGTGGCAGCATTGATGCCAACGGCCTCATGTTTAGCCAATAAAAGTATGTGTATACTTCAGAGATAATTACCTCGAGAAAGATGTGGTATGGACAGGGAGTTGATGATGGAGTGATCTGGATGTAAAGAAGTGGGGAGAAGAGTTGTGGGCCGCCCACCTTGTGGGAGCAGAACTCATGGTCGCATTGGGCCTCAACAAGTCTGAGGAAGGCCGGCAGGAACACAACTTAGCATCGGGGTTGGGAGCTCAACCGGTGCTACTTCGGGATGGCAGCCCAGCGCTGCCAGAAGGGGAACCAGAGCCTCGAACTTCCGGTGCTGCTGGCCCTTATTCAAACCTTGATAACTGAAGTCTCATTAGTATCAACTTGTAAATCATTAGGAACAAATGATAGGTGGATGCAAATACGAATCAGAAACAGGAACCAAGCAGCTTAACTGGATGCAAATTAGAAGACTTTTAATCTATATGCAGAGATGTGGGGATAATAATCATGTATACTGCAGATGTAGAGTAGTAAAATAAACTTGTAAGGATGCAAGGCTAAAAGGAAGACATTTCATCACTTCCATGTTAGAGATTCACCATGGGATGCATGGATCTGGGGAGAGAGAGAGAGAGAGAGAGAGAGAGAGAGAGAGAGAGAGAGAGAGAAGAGCTGCTAGCCTGCCATCTCCCAACAGTAGCTAAAAGAAACACATTTGTAGATCAAGGTACAGATCTTTGGGATTTCTGGTTTTTTTAAAAGTTCATATCTCAAAACAAATTAAACTGGACAGTCCATGGAAAAAGCAGAAGAAAATCAAGCATTCATCAAAAAAGGACCAGGCACAAGCAGTGAGCATTCGCTAAGATAATTTTAGTCCGACAATGTAAGCATCCAGCATAAAAATATATGTCAAGACACCTCCTGCTTCAATATTTCTAGGATATGAACGAAAAGACAGGAAAACAAACGAAAAGACAGGAAGCAACCTATTCCCTAAAATTACGGTTCATGGACATCCTGAATAAAATGATCTCTAACTGTTCAATAAGGCTATGCATGCAGCAAGTTATCTTTTTTAACATTAGAGCTTATTTATCATCAGCACAACAAAGTTTTTAAGGTACCTAATGAATGTACAATGCATAAAAACAGTGAAATATGCGATGATACAACTGCCATGTAATTTACTAAACTAAAAAGGAAGATCCTAAACTCTCAAATGAACTGAACCTTTTGGCCTCCCTTTCAGATTGCACACATGAGCTACAATTAAATATGAACTACACAAAGGTGTAGATTATGAGCTAGTGCCATAACACTATTAGAGAAGTTGGGACATACACATGAGGCAAAGGCAAGCGAAAATACCTTTTGTGGCAATCGGCACTGACTCGCCCCGGCTCGATGTCAAACTCTGTCTCTGTGGTGGCTGCCACACTGCTCCATTTGAGTGCTACTTCTACTACCATCGAAGCAGAGTGCTAGTCTCTAGTGCATGGTGACGACTGGATGGGCACATCAATCATGAACAAAATAATAATGAATCAAATCCGACATTAATTAATTTAATCTAAATAATAACGAATCAAATCATGAACAAAATAAAACTAAGATGAACAAAAATAAATCTCAACATATCCCAAGTCGATCCGCAACCTCATAAGCCAAGCATTGGCATGAAAATAACAGGGGGAACAAAATATTTGATATTTCTAACAAAGGGCATATAGTCCACAAGGCAAATATGTTAACTTCTTGAAAGCACATGAGCCAATTTCAGGGTTCAGTAGCAAAGCAGCACTACAGAGTACAGACTAAATATCTGGGAACAAACAGCTGGTGTAGAAAGAGTCATTAACAACTTGAAAGCACTTAACTACACTACTCATTTATTCACATTCACATATGCAGATGAGAAAAGTTCAAATAAAACATTATTGGCAGCATTTTACAAAATGGTGAAGAAATGAATCATTCTCAATAGCATCGGTCACCTAATTAAGATAACATGTATAGGTTTATGCAGTTGTACACGCGTGTGAATAGAAATCAAGTTCATTATGGAAACTTGGGAAGTGTAGGTTCATCATATGCCACCAATATGTTTTTTGCATCCAATGAGGCACATCAGTTCAAAAACTTTTCATGCAACAATGGAAGTAAACGGCCTTAAAATGTTAATTTTAGTAGGACAAACAGCATGCAAATGAGCCCATTGCCTGCATGATGACAACACTGAACTGACAGTGTTCATGACAATAACTGCATTAGCTTGTAGAAGGTACAAATTAGAACTGATGACAATTTATTGATAAAACATGAGTTCTCCATTGTCATGGACCAGTAAAAGCTACATTGTGTTGCAAATTTACATAGAAAGCCATGAGAACTTCCATTCTAGTGCACACAAGCGTCGAGCTTTAAATATCTCACCGCCAAGGACTAATAAATTATATGCATTTCTTGATTGAATACAAAAAGGGGAGAGAAGAAATATGCAGTTAATCATGAGAATGAGGCTACCAAGCATGCATTTTCAAGTAGTAAACCATGATGCACACAACACATTATGGATAACAATCAGTGGCAGTAAATAATAGCAGACAAGGATCAAAGCGCCTATGCCATACTTCACGAAGCATAACAAAAGGTAGTACACCCCACAAATATATATAGGAAGTGATCAAAATACATAGCTTCTTATAAGAAAAGAAAAGTGGACAGTAAATAAGTCTGAATGGACAACGGTGGGTAAGCTCAAGTTCAGGGTTATCGATCAAAGGCGCTTTCCATTTGCCCTTGTAGTTCGGATTCTTAATTTTCTAAATACACAAAAACTCTCATGTCAAAACTTGAAATGCACATTGATGCTTGTCTAGAACAATTAGATATCTAGTGTACTGTCGTGGCTATACCTTTTGTGTCCATGGTCCCTTGTAATCCACGTTTGGAATGGTCGGAGCTGTCCATTCACCATATTCCTCCTCATCCCAGTCCTCATTCTGCCATAGGTATTAAACGATGTGAAAGTGCAGATATTGGAGGCAACAAAATTGTTTGAAGAATGGGTGAATAGGCACCTTTGTTACATCAGGATAAATAATTTCCTTGGGAATGTCATCATCACCCTGCCAGGAACAATAGATGTGAGAAAAGAAATCATAACACGAACGAGCCGGTCTCGGTGGAGAGCTCCATCCAAACAATAGAGCAGTTGCTTGCCGAGGACAAGTACCAAGTGGTCGGCTTCGACCTCGAGTACACCATCGGTCGTGCCGGGCACGATCAGAAGGTTGACGTCGCCCAGTTGTGCGTGCGACATGACGTCCTCGTCTACCACTACCACCTGGCCACAAGGCCTTGCAAGCGTTTCTCCAGTTTTATCAACAGCTCTGACTACAGTTTCGCTACGGTGGACACCGCCAATGATCTAAATGCGCTCAAGGCTTCGGGCTTGAAATGCCAGAATCTTGTCAACATCCAGGACCACTACAAGGTCTGGGGCAGCGACAACAACAAACAGAACTCCCTGGTTGACCTCGCCTCGGCCATCATCGACCCCTACTACATGAAGATGAAGGATAAGAGCAAGAAGGACAAGAACGCCTGGCACAGTGTCTGGCATGAGAGACTGGATGAACAACACGTCAAGTACGCAGCCAAGGACACGTACACAAGCTACGAGATGTACATACGGATCGTTGACATGACGGAGTGTCTTCTTCCTGCCCCAGATGAGGGATCGAGCCAGAGAGCAGTGGCGGCAGCGTCACAAGAAGTAGATGACTAGACTATCGTTTCTCCTAGTTTAGAATGCATACAATTGTTTATTGAGGTGTGTGCGAATGATCTGTATAGTCACTTATGTAATTGGATGTTTATTTCAGTTTTATATATATATATATTATTCTTCTGTAGACAGAGCAAATCACACGGCTTATTAGCAGCAATCGTCTGTGTTATTATTGGTCTTCACACACATTTCTGATTACGGACCTGTTTGCCGCGTATCACACACATCTAGTTCAGTTGAACCGTTTCTATTGTGTTGCCTAATCACACACAGTTCATCCTAGTGAACTATATGCCGTATATCGCACACACCCTCATCGGGCTGCCAGTTTCTGTTGTTCTGCCTCATCGCAAACAGTTCTTCTGGATTAACCGTTTGCCACGCATCGCACATGCAACTCCAATATGAACTGTGTTTGATGTCACCGCCATCGCAAATGTTTTGCATCTTTTTTGACGGTTTTATTACATCACCGTTTGTGATTGATGCATTGCACACAGTTTCGTCGAAGGGTCTCTGATTCGACTGTCGCGTTTGGACCATCCTGCAGTAGTGTTACCCAGGCCAGCCGTGGCCCTAGACAAACTTAGGCCAAAAGCCTAAGCTTGGGGGAGTACGTATTTCTCACCGACATTACATTCATGTTCACACATTCATTCCAGTTGTTGGTGTTCATACTTTTTCATTGTATTATCCATGTTAGTTTATTTTTCTTGCTTTCTTCTTGTGTGTTTGAAAAAACTTTGAGAAAATCCAAAAAAAATTAGTTCTCGCTTCTTTTTAGTTTTTCTTTCCAAGTTTATTTAGTAGTATTATTAAAAAGAAAACCCAAAAAGGTTTCTCATTCTCTTTTTCTTGTTGGGAGCTTTCCCGTGTAAATAGTTTTTCTCGTTCTTGTTTTACTTTCTTCAGAAAAACAAAAACTCCAAAAATATTTCATTGTGTTTCTTTGAAATGCTTTTCTTTTCTTTGAGTCGAAAGGAGAAGACCACGATGAAAATGTTGAGTGGCTCTCATATGCATTATTGTTGATCTAACAAAAAGCCCATATTACCTTGTCTTCTCCTTTGAATAAATGTTTGCAGATTCCAGCTTAGTCCAATGCACGTGCACTCTTATTATTATCCACACCGTTCAGTCGTGCAAGTGAAAGGCAATAATGACGATATATGATGAAATGATTGAGATGGAGAAAAGCCGGTACGAACTCGACGTATTTTGTTTTTGTAAATATGATTAGCTCATCGTTCTTGATCCAGCCCTTTATGAATGAAACATGTTTGCAATGACAATTAGAGATTATAGTTACTCATTCCATGCTTAATTAGCTAGGAGTGGATAATGGTTTATCTTGTGTGCCAACATGCTTTTAAAATGGTTATGATGTAGTATGATAGGATGGTATCCTCCTTTGAATGATTCAAGTGGCTTGACTTGGCACATGTTCACGCATGTAGTTGAAACAAAAACAACATAGCCTCCACGATATTCATGTTCATGGTGATTTATATCCTACTCATGCTTGCACTCAATGTTAGTTAACCTCAATGCATGTTTATGACTGTTGTCGCTCTCTAGTTGGTCGCCTCTCAATCTATTTGCTAGCCTTCACTTGTACTAAGCAGGAATACTGCTTGTGCATCCACTTCCTTAAACCCAAAGTTGCTCCATATGAGTCCACCATACCTACCTATATGCGGTATTTACCTGCCGTTCCAAGTAAATTTGCATGTGCCAAACTCTAAACCTTCAAATAATAATCTGTTTTGTATGCCCGAATCGCTCATGTAGCGACTCGGGGCTATCTGTATCTTCCATGTTAGGTGGGTTATTCTCACGATGAGTGTTTATTCACTTGTCATTCATGAGAAAGTGGCTGGTATTTGGGATGCCCATTTCCATGCTCAAAATCAAATCAAAATATAATAATCAAACAAAACTCCCCCAGGAATGTTGTTGGTATGGACGGTACCCGTGGATTCGGCTAGCCGTGGAGTGTGATTGTTGGTGGAGGGGGAGTAAAAACTTTACCATTATGTTTGGGAACAGCCTATAAATGTATCTAGCATGGAAGATAGTGAGATCTCTTGGTTGTTATGTTGACAATGAACGCATACCACTCAAAATTATATTCATCTCTGTTTTAAAAAGCTCGAGCTCTGGCACCTCTGCAAATCCCTGCTTCCCTCTGCGAAGGTCCTATCTATTTACTTTTATTGATGAGTCATCATCCTCTTATAAAAAGCATCAGCTGGATAGCACCACTGTCATTTATATGCTTTGTTTTTAATTGGTGTTGAGTATGAGTGTGACTGGATCTCTTTTGCCATGAATTATAATGTCTAGTCAGTCCTTGATCTTCAGGGGTGCTCTGTATTTATGTTTTACGGTCTCAGAAAGGGCTAGCGAGATACCATTTTGTCATATTATATCATGATTGTTTTGAAAAAGTGTTGTCATCCCAGGTTTATTATTATTGCTCGCTAGTTGATTGTGCCATTGATATGAGTAAATGTGAGACCGAAATGTTATTGTGAATATGGTTAGTTCGTAATCTTTGCTGAAAACCTGAATATTGGCTAGACATATTTGCAACAACAAGATCAAACAGAGTTTGTAAAAGTTTTTCTTTGTCACTTTCAGTTTGTCAACTGAATTGCTTGAGGACAAGCAATGGGTTAAGCTTGGGGGAGTTGATACATCTCCATCGTATCTACTTTTCCAAACTTTGCCCTTGTTTTGGACTCTAATTTGCATGATTTGAATGGAACTAACCCGGACTGACGCTGTTTTCAGCAGAATTGCCATGGTGTTATTTTTGTGCAGAAATAAAAGTTCTCAGATTGACCTAAAAATATACGGAGAATTTTTGTGGAATATAAAAAAAAATACTGGCGCAAGAATTAACCAGAGGGGGTCCACCCAGAGGCCACAAGCCTGGGGGCGCGCCTAGAGGGCTTGTGGGCCCCTGGACCTCCTCCGACCCTAACTCCAACTCTATATAACCCTATTCAGGGAGAAAAAAATCAAGGAGAAGGATTCATCACGTTTTACGATACATAGCCGCCGCCGCCTACTGTTCTTCATCAGAAGGGCTGATCTGGAGTCCGTTCGGGGCTCTGGAGAGGGGGATTCGTCGCCATCATCATCACTAACCTTCCTCCATCACCAATTTCATGATGCTCACCGCCGTGCGTGAGTAATTCCATCGTAGGCTTGCTGGACGGTGATGGGTTGGATGAGATTTATCATGTAATCGAGTTAGTTTTGTTAGGGTTTGATCCCTAGTATCCACTATGTTCTGAGATTGATGTTGCTATGACTTTGCTATGCTTAATGCTTGTCACTAGGACCCGAGTACCATGATTTCAGATCTGAACCTATTATGTTTTCATGAATATATTTGTGTTCTTGATCTTATCTTGCAAGTTGTAGACACCTACTACGAGTTATGATCCGCATACCCCAAGGTGACAATAATTGGGATTCTTTCCGGTGATTACCGTAGTTTGAGGAGTTCATGTATTCACTAAGTGCTAATGCTTTGGTCTGGTTCTCTATTAAAAGGAGGCCTTAATATCCCTTAGTTTCCATTAGGACCCCGCTGCCACGGGAGGGTAGGACAAAAGATGTCATGCAAGTTCTTTTCCATAAGCATGTATGACTATATACGGAATACATGCCTACATTATATCGATGAATTGGAGCTATTTCTGTGTCACCCTAGGTTATGACTGCTACATGATGAATATCATCCAACATAATTATCATTGTCGATCCATTGCCTACGAGCTTTTCACATATTGATCTTTGCTAAGTTACTTTCGTTGGTACTGCTATTACAATCACTACAAAACTGCTACTGTTACTTTTGCCACCATTACCGTTACTTCCATACTACTTTTCTACTAAAAACTTTGCTGCAGATATTAAGTCTTTTAGGTATGGTTGTATTGACAACTCAACTACTAATACTCGTGAATATTCTTTGGCTCCCCTTGTGTTGAATCAATAAATTTGGGTTGAATACTCTACCCTCGAAAACTGTTGCGATCCCCTATACTTGTGGGTTATCAAAGAGTCCTTCTCGGTTTCCATTAGCAGACGCCATGGGCCTCGTCGTCTGGTCCCTGACCTCTGCAAAACTTCCTTTTGCACCGACCTAAAGCCCCGTGGGCCTTACCCCTTGGCCTAACCATATCATCCTATATATCAATCTTTACCTCCGGACCATTCCGGAGCTCCTCGTCATGTCTATGATCTCATCCGGGACTTCGAACAACATTTGGTCACCAACATACGGCCGAGAGGGCCCAGAGATACCTCTCCGTCATACGGAGTGACAAATCCCAGTCTCGATCCATGCCAACTCAACAGACACCTTCGGAGATACCTATACAGCACCTTTATGATCACCCAGTTGATGAAAATATGCCCTAGAGGCAATAATAAAATGGTTATTATTATATTTCCTTAATCATGATAAAAGGTTTATTATTCATGCTAGAATTATATTGACCGAAAAATTAAATACATGTGTGGATACATAAACAAATACCATGTCCCTAGTAAGCCTCTACTAGACTAGCTCCTTGATCAAGAGATGGTTAAGGTTTCCTAACCATGGACATGTGTTGTCACTTGATAACGGGATTACATCATTAGGAGAATGATGTGATGGACAAGACCCATCCGTTAGCATAGCATATGATCGTTCAGTTTATTGCTACCACTTTCTTAATGTCAAATACATATTCCTTCGACTATGAGATCATGCAACTCCCAGATACCGGAGGAATACCTTGTGTGCTATCAAACGTCACAACATAACTGGGTGATCATAAAGATGCTTGATGACCCACAAGTATAGGGGATCAATCATGGTCATTTCGATAAGTAAGAGTGTCGAACCCAATGAGCAGCAGAAGGAAATGACAAGTGGTTTTCAACAAGGTAATCTCTGCAAGCACAAAAATTGTCGGTAATGAGTAGTTTGATAGCAAGGTAATTTATAATAAGCAAGTAACGGTAACGGTAAATAAAGTGCAGCAAGGTAGCCCAATCCTTTTGTGGCAAAGAACAGGCCAAAACGGTTTCTTATAATAAGCAAAGAGTTCTTGAGGGTATACGGGAATTTCATCTAGTCACTTTCATCATGTTGGTTTGATTCGTGTTCGCTACTTTGATAATTTGATATGTGGGTGGACCGGTGCTTGGGTGTTGTTCTTACTTGAACAAACCTCCCACTTATGATTAACCCCCTCGCAAGCATCCGCAACTACGAGAAAAGTATTAAGATAAAATCTAACCATAGCATTAAACATTTGGATCCAAATCGGTCCCTTACGAAGTAGCGCATAAACTAGGGTTTAAGCTTCTGTCACTCTAGCAACCCATCATCTAATAACTACTCCACAATGCATTCACTTAGGCCCAAAGATGGTGAAGTGCCATGTAGTCGACGTTCACATGACACCACTAAGGGAATCACAACATACATATCATCAAAATATCGAACACATATCAAGTTCACATGATTACTTGCAACAAGATTTCTCCCATGACCTCAACAACAAAAGTAACTACTCACAAATGATAATCATGCTCAAGATCAGAGGGGTATTCAATAGCATAATGGATCTGAACATATAATCTTCCACCAAATAAACCATATAGTAATCAACTACAAGATGTAATCAACACTACTAGTCACCCACAAGTACCAATCTGAGGTTCCGGTACAAAGATTGAACACAAGAGATGAACTAGGGTTTGAGAGGAGATGGTGTTGTTGAAGATGTTGATGGAGAATGGCCTCCCAAAGATGAGAGGGTTGTTGGTGATGACGATGGCTTCGATTTCCCCCTCCGGGAGGGAAGTTCCCCCGGCGGAATTGCTCCGCCAGAGGGCAAAAGTGCTCCTGCCCAAGTTCCGCCTCGAGATGGTGGCGCTCCGTCCCGAAAGTCCTCTCCTTATTTTTCTAGGTCAAAATGACTTATATACCAGAAGATGGGCACCGGAGGTGGGCTGGGCTGAGCACAACCCACCAGGGCGCGCCCTGGTGTCTTGAGCTCACCAGGTGGGCCCCCTCCGGTAGTTATTTGCTCCAGTATTTTTTATATATTCCAAAACAATTCTCCATAAATTTTCAGCTCATTTGGAGATGTGCAAAATAGGTAACTCTGACATAGCTTTTTCAGGTCCAGAATTCCAGCTGCCGGCATTCTCCCTCTTTGTGTAAACCTTGCATATTATGAGAGGAAAGTCATTAGAATTACTCCATAAAGCATTGTTATGTATAAAAACATTATAAATAATAGTAGGAAAACATGATGCAAAATGGACGTATCAATGCTCTACAGGTATCTCCGAAGGTGTCTGTTGGGTTGGCATGGATCGAGATTGGGATTTGTCACTCTGTGTATCGGAGAGGTATCTCTGGGCCCTCTCGGCAATATAGCATCACAAGAAGCTTGCAAGCAAAGTGACTAAGGAGTTAGTTACGAGATGATGTATTACGGAACAAGTAAAGAGACTTGCCGGTAATGAGATTGAACTAGGTATGGAGGTACCGACGATCGAATCTCGGGCAAGTAACATACCAAAAGACAAAGGGAATTACGTATGTTGTCATAAAGGTTCGACCGATAAAGATCCTTGTAGAATATGTAGGAACCAATATGGGCATCCAGGTCCCGCTATTGGTTATTGACCGGAGAGGCATCTCGGTCATGTCTACATCATTCTCAAACCCGTAGGGTCCTCACGCTTAACGTTTGTTGACGATATAGTATTATATGAGTTATGTGAGTTGGTGACCGAATGTTGTTCGTAGTCCCGGATGAGATCACGGACATGACGAGGAGCTCCGGAATGGTTCGGAGGTAAAGATTGATATATAGGACGATACTATTTGGTCTTCGGAAAGGTTTCGGAATGCACGGGGTATTTTATCAGATCACCGGAAGGGGTTTCGGGAGGCTACGGGGAGTTATTGGGCTTAACGGGCCAAAAGAGGGGAGCACACCAGCCCACAAGGGGCTGGCGCGCCCCACCTCATAGGTGCCAACCCTAGGGAAGGAAGGGGAGAGGGCTAGCCCCCTCTTACCTTCTCTTCCATGTGAGAAAAAGGAAAGGGGGCGCCTCCCCTCCTGCCTTCTCCCCTGCACCATAGGAAGGAAAGGGGGCGCACCTAGGGCAGGAGACCAGGGCGGCCGCCGGCCCCTTGGGGCGCCCCTAGGGCTGCCTCCTCCTCCCCCACCTATATATATGAGTAGAGGGAGAGGGGCAATACACACCACGATCCCCAAGCCGTGTGTGGCGCCCCGTCTCCCTCCAGTTCTAGTTCCTCCTCCATCCACGTCCATTGTGCTTGGCGAAGCCTGATGTTTTCTTGGACTACGTCGTTATTTCCCCAAAGAGGAAGGGATGATGCAGCACAGCAACGGTAGGTATTTCCCTTAGTGATGAGACCAAGGTTATCGAACCAGTAGGAGAACCAAGCAACACTACGTAAACAGCTCCTGCACACAAAGAACAAATACATGCAACCCGACGTGTTAAAGGGGTTGCCAATCCCTTTCGGGTAACGGCGCCAGAAATTGGCAAGTTGACGGGAGATAAATTGTAGTAGATTGGATAAATAGATCGCGAATAAAATAAAGTGCAGCAAAATATTTTTGGGTTTTTAGAAATATAGATCTGAAAATAAAAGTGGCAAATAAATAAAAAGGGCAAATAGCAAAATAGATCTGAAAATATATGATGAGAAAATAGACCCGGGGGCCGTAGATTTCACTAGTGGCTTCTCTCAAAAAAATAGCATACGGTGGGTAAACAAATTACTGTTGGGCAATTGATAGAACTTCAAATAATTATGACGATATCCAGGCAATGATCATTATATAGGCATCACGTCCAAGATTAGTAGACCGACTCCTGCCTGCATCTACTACTATTACTCCACACATCGACCGCTATCCAGCATGCATCTAGTGTATTAAGTTCATGGAAAAATGGAGTAATGCATTAAGAACGATGACATGATGTAGACAAGAACTATTTCTGTAGAAATAGACCCCATCTTGTTATCCTTAATGGCAACGATACATACATGTCGGTTCCCCTTCTATCACTGGGATCAAGCACCATAAGATCGAACCCATCACAAAGCACCTCTTCCCATGGCAAGAAAAATCGATCTAGTTGGCCTAACTAAACCAAAGATTCGAAGAAGAAATACGAGGCTATAAGCAATCATGCATATAAGAGATCAAAAGACTCAAATAACTTTCATGGATAAAAACATAGATCTGATCATAAACTCAAAGTTCATCGGATCCCAACAAACACACCGCAAAAAGAGTTACATCAAATAGATCTCCAAGAGACCGTTGTATTGAGAATCAAAAGAGAGAGAGAAAGCCATCTAGCTACTGCCTACGGACCCGTAGGTCTACAATGGACTACTCACGCATCATCGGAGAGGCACCAATGAGGATGATGAACCCCCCCGTGATGGTGTCTGGATTGGATCTGTGGTTTCTGGAACTTGCGGCGGCTGGAATTGATTTTCGTCGACTCCCCTAGGGTTTCTGGAATATTGGGGTATTTATAGAGCAAAGAGGTGGTGCGGGAGGCCACCGAGGTGGGCACAACCCATCAGGGCGCGCCTGGGCCTCCAGGCGTGCCCTGTTGTCTTGTGCTCACCTCGGGCCCCCTCTTCGGTACTTCTTTGGCCCACTGGATGTCTTCTGGTACAAAAAAAATCTCCAAAAAGTTTTGCTTCATTTGGACTCCGTTTGGTATTGATTTCCTGCGAAGTAAAAAACAAGCAGAAAACAGCAACTGGCACTTGGCACTATGTCAATAGGTTAGTCCCAAAAAATAATATAAAGTTGCTATAAAATGATTGTAAAACATCCAAGAATGATAATATAACAGCATGGAACAATCAAAAATTATAGATACGTTGGAGACGTATCAGCATCCCCAAGCTTAATTCCTGCTCATCCTCGAGTAGGTAAATGATAAAAACAGAATTTTTGATGTGGAATGCTGCCTAACATGTTCATCACATATTCTTTTCTTTGTAGCATGGACATTTGGACTTTTATATGGTTCAAAGCAATAGTCTAGTTTTGACATGAGGACTTGAATATTCAAGCTATCAATAAGCAACCATGTCTTTCAAAATATCAACACTAAATCAAGTTATCCCTAGCCCATTATGCTCAATCAATGATCCATTCATGAAACACATTCTCATATTAGCTACACCCAATGCTCAAGTACGATCATAGTGCCCCTTAGTTGGTGCTTTATAAGAGAAGATGGAGACTCAAGTAAAAATAAAAATTGCATAAAGTAAATAGAAAGGCCCTTCGTGGAGGGAAGTAGGGATTTGTAGAGGTGCCAGAGCTCAAAGCGAAAAAGATAGAGATAAAAACATTTTGGGTGGCATGCTTTTCCTGTCAACGAGAACGATCGAGTAATTCCCAATACTTTCCATGCTAGATATATCATAGGCGGTTCCCAAACAGAAAATAAAGTTTATTCCTTTTTCCACCATACTTTCACTTTCCATGGCTAGCCGTATCCACGGGTGCCCTCCATACCAACACTTTCCAAGGAATTTATTATTTGACAACATAAAGTAATTTCATTTTTCATTTTGGGACTGGGCATCCCTAATACCTTTGCTGTACTCTCGTGTAATGACAAGTGAATAAACACTCATCTTGAGAATAACACATCTAGCATGGAAATATATTAGCCAACCCCTACCGTTTCATGAGCGGTACGAGCACACAAAAGAGAAATTTATTTTGAAAATTAGAGATGGCACATACAAATTTGCTTAGAACGGCAAGGAAATACCGCATATAGGTAGGTATGGTGGACTCATATGGCAAAAACTGGTTTAATGGATTTTGGATGCACAAGTAGTGATCATACTTAATGCAAATGAAGGCTAGCAAAAGATTGAGAAGCATCCAACCAAGAAACGAAAAATCTCATAAGCGAGCATTAAGCATAACTAACACCAAATAATGCACCACAAGTAGGATGTAATTTCATTGCATAACTATTGACTTTCGTGCTTGCATAGGGAATCACAAACCTTAACACCAATATTCTTACTAAAGCATAATTACTCATCAACATGACTCACATATCACTATCATCATATCTCAAAACTATTACAAAGAATCAAGTTTATTTTGTCCAATGATCTTCATGAAAGTTTTTATTATATCCTCCTTGGATATCTATCACTTTGGAATTAATTTCATATGTTGCTTTTAATAAGCTCAAACAAATATAAGTGAAAAACATGAGCATCATATTTCTTTCTCTCAAATTAATCTAAGTGAAGCAAGAGAGAATTTCTTCAAAATTTTACTAACTCTCAAATAAATCTAAGTGAAGCATGAGAGCATTTCTTCAAAAACTAATAAAGCACACTGTGCTCAAAAGATATAAGTGAAGTACTAGAGCAATTCCAAGGCTCTAAAAATTTAAGTGAAGCATAGGAGCAAGCATAGCATAATTTTTGACTCTCTCAAAAAGGTGTGTCCAGCAAGGATTCAAGACTTAAAATAAAAAGCAAAACAAGCAAAGACTCATATCATACAAGACGCTCCAAGCAAAACTCATAATATGTGACGAATAAAAATATAGCTCCAAGTAAAATACCGATGGTCGTTAGAAGAAAGAGGGGATGCCACTCGGGGGCATCCCCAAGCTTAGTTGCTTGATACTTCTTGAATATTATATTGGGGTGCCTCGGGCATACCCAAGCTTAGCCTTTTGCTAATCCTTATTCCTTCATCCATCGCGATCTCACCCAAAACTTGAAAACTTCAATCACACAAAACTCAACAAAACCTTCGTGAGATCCGTTAGTATAAGAAAACCAATCTTTACTTTAAGTACTGTAGAAAACCCATTTAAATTTTGTTCTTGCATTATATCTACTGTATTCTAACTTTACCATGGCTCATACCCTCCGATAAAAACCATAGATTCATCAAAATAAGCACACAATGCAAAGAAAACAGAATCTGTCAAAAACAGAACAGTCTGTAAAGATGCGAATTGTTCTCATATTATCTAACTCCAAAATTTCTGAAAAATTAGAACAACAGAGGATTTGTATATAAATCTTGTGTAAAAACTTAAGAAATTTTCGTCGCTTCTGTGAATTTTCAAAAAAAAATTATTGGACGAAAAAGTTTCTTTTTTCCAACAAGATCAAATCAACTATCACCAAAGTTATCCCAAAGGCTTTACTTGGCACAAACACTAATTAAAACACAAAAAACACAATCATAACAGTAGAATAATTGTGCAAACACTCAAAAACAGAAAGAAAAAGACAAAAATAAATTTTATTCATTGGGTTGCCTCCCAACAAGTGCTATCGTTTTACACCCTTAGCTAGGCATAATGCAAGGGATCTAAGTGTTGTCATCTTTGGTTCTAGTCCCATAAGATGCCATCATGATTGATTCATATGGTGGCTTAATTCTAGTTCTAGGGAAGTGTTCCATACCCTTCCTTAGTGGAAATTGAAATTTAATATTGCCTTCTTTCATATCAATCACGGCACCAATAGTACGTAAAAACGGTCTACCAAGAATAATTGGACAAGACGGATTGCAATCAATATCAAGAACAATAAAATCTATGGGCACATAATTCTTCCCATAGGCTTTTTAATAGTGGAATCCGCCAAGAGCAAATTTAAGGAACATTCTTCAATATCGGTAAGACCAAGCACATCACATAAAGATTTCGGAATTGTAGAAACACTAGCACCCAAATCACATAAAGCAAAACACTCATAATTTTTGATCTTGACTTTGATAGTAGGTTCCCATTCATCATGTAATTTTCTAGGAATTGAAACCTCTAATTCCAACTTTTCTTCTAAAGCTTTCATCATAGCATCAACAATATGTATAGTAAAAGCTTTATTTTGTTCATAAGCATGGGGTTAATTTATCATGGATTGCAACAAAGAAATACAATCAATCAAAGAGCAACTATCATAATTAAAGTCTTTGTAATCCAAAAGAGTGGCCACATCACTAGTTAAAGTTTTGACCTCTTCAAATCCACTTTTATCAATTTTCTCAACAAGATTTTCACCCTTCGAATTATCGGGACGCCTTCTAGCTAAAGTTGACTCTTCTTCAGTCCCTTTTTCATCAATCTTAATTTTACTAAACGAAGAATCAATAGAAGAAACACCAATCATTTTAAGATCTTCATCACTTTTATGAAAGCGATCACTAGAAAACGCTTTTTCTAAAAATTATCTTCTAGCTCTAAACATATCGGTTCTTTTCTTACTTTCATCCAGAGAAACATATAAAGCTTTAATTGATTCTTCAACCTTAGGCAAAAAAAATTTCATCTTGAGATTTTCTACATCATGAGAAATTCTATCAACGCTTCTAGACAAATCATCAATCTTACTTAATTTTTCTTCCATCGTAGTGTTAAAATTCTTTTGAGCATTGATAAATTCTTTAATATTATTCTCAAAATTAGAGGTGTTCCTATTATTATTATAAGAAGGATTACCATAGGAATTACCATAATTATTAGAGGAATTACTAGGAAAAGGCCTAAGATTAAAATTACCTCTATAAGCATTGTTATTGAAATTGTTTCGCGAAATAAAATTCACATCTATGGCATCACTATTTTGCTCAATCAAAGTAGACAAAGGCACATCATTAAAATCAATAGGAGCATTTTTATTAGCAACCAATTTCATAAAAGCATCAATTTTTCACTCAAAGAAGAAATTTCTTCAACCGAATTAAACTTTTTACTAGTAGTAGCTCTTTCGGTATGCCATTGTGAATAATTTGCCATAATATTATCAAGCAATTTAGTAGCTTCACCCAAAGTAATTTCCATAAAAGTAGCCCCCGTGGCGAAATCTAAAAGATTTCTAGAAACAAAATTCAATCCCGCATAAAAATTTTGTATGATCATCCAAAGATTTAACCCATGAGTTGGGAAATTTCTTAGCATCAATTTCATTCTTTCCCAAGATTGTGCAACATGTTCATGCTCAAGTTGCTTAAAATTCATGATTTGCATCCTAAGGGAAATAATTTTCGCGGGCGGAAAATATTTAGTAATAAAAGCATCCTTGCACTTATCCCAAGAATCGATACTATTGCGAGGCAAAGAAGAAAACCAAATTTTTGCACGATCTCACAAAGAAAACGGAAATAATTTCAACTTCACAATATCATTGTCCACATCTTTTTTCTTTTGTATATCGCATAATGCCACGAATGTGTTAAGATGGGACGCGGCATCCTCATTAGGAGTACCGGAAAATTGATCTTTCATAACAAGATTCAGCAAAGCGGCATTAATATCACAAGACTCCGCACTAGTGGCGGGAGGAGCAATTAGAGTGCTAATAAAATCATTGTTGTTGGTATTGGAGAAATCACACAACTTGATGTTCTCTTGAGTCACTGTGACTACGCAACAAGATTGAACTCAAAAACAGATCTGGCGAGAAAACGGCGAACGAAAAAGAGGGCGAATAAAATGGCAAATTTTTGTGAAGTGGGGGAGAGGAAAACGAGAGGCAAATGGCAAATAATGTAAATTGCAAGGAGATGAGATTTGTGATTAGGAACCTGGTAGATGTTGATGATGTCTCCCCGGCAACGGCGCCAGAAATTCCTTTTGATGTTTGCTTGGACTACGTCGGTATTTCCCCAAAGAGGAAGGGATGGTGCAGCACAGCAACGGTAGGTATTTCCCTCAGTGATGAGACCAAGGTTATCGAACCAATAGGAGAACCAAGCAACACTACGTAAACAGCTCCTGCACACAAAGAACAAATACTTGCACACAAAGAACAAATACTTGCAACCCGACGTGTTAAAGGGGTTGTCAATCCCTTTCGGGTAACGGCGCCAGAAATTGGCAAGTTCACGGGAGATAAATTGTAGTAGATTGGATAAATAGATCGCAAATAAAATAAAGTGCAGCAAAATATTTTTGGGTTTTTAGAAATATAGATCTGAAAATAAAAGTGGCAAATAAATAAAAAGGGCAAATAGCAAAATAGATCTGAAAATATATGATGAGAAAATAGACCCGGGGGCCGTAGATTTCACTAGTGGCTTCTCTCAAGAAAAATAGCATACGGTGGGTAAACAAATTACTGTTGGGCAATTGATAGAACTTCAAATAATTATGACGATATCCAGGCAATGATCATTATATAGGCATCACGTCCAAGATTAGTAGACCGACTCCTGCCTGCATCTACTACTATTACTCCACACATCGACCGCTATCCAGCATGCATCTAGTGTATTAAGTTCATGGAAAATGGAGTAATGCATTAAGAACGATGACATGATGTAGACAAGATCTATTTATGTAGAAATAGACCCCATCTTGTTATCCTTAATGGCAACGATACATACGTGTCGGTTCCCCTTCTGTCACTGGGATCAAGCACCGTAAGATCGAACCCATCACAAAGCACCTCTTCCCATGGCAAGAAAAATCGATCTAGTTGGCCTAACTAAACCAAAGATTCGAAGAAGAAATACGAGGCTATAAGCAATCATGCATATAAGAGATCAAAAGACTCAAATAACTTTCATGGATAAAAACATAGATCTGATCATAAACTCAAAGTTCATCGGATCCCAACAAACACACCGCAAAAAGAGTTACATCAAATAGATCTCCAAGAGACCGTTGTATTGAGAATCAAAAGAGAGAGAGAAAGCCATCTAGCTACTGCCTACGGACCCGTAGGTCTACAATGGACTACTCACGCCTCATCGGAGAGGCACCAATGAGGATGATGAACCCCTCCGTGATGGTGTCTGGATTGGATCTGTGGTTTCTGGAACTTGCGGCGGCTGGAATTGATATTCGTCGACTCCCCTAGGGTTTCTGGAATATTGGGGTATTTATAGAGCAAAGAGGCGGTGCGGGAGGCCACCGAGGTGGGCACAGCCCATCAGGGCGCGCCTGGGCCTCCAGGCGCGCCCTGGTGTCTTGTGCTCACCTCGGGCCCCCTCTTCGGTACTTCTTTGGCCCACTGGATGTCTTCTGGTCCAAAAAAAATCTCCAAAAAGTTTCGCTGCGTTTGGACTCCATTTGGTATTGATTTCCTGCGAAGTAAAAAACAAGCAAAAAATAGCAACTGGCACTGGGCACTATGTCAATAGGTTAGTCCCAAAAAATGATATAAAGTTGCTATAAAATGATTGTAAAACATCCAAGAATGATAATATAATAGCATGGAACAATCAAAAATTATAGATACATTGGAGACGTATCAAAGCCCTGCGGATAGTTTCACCACCTCCGTCACCACGCCGTCGTGCTGTCGGAACTCATCTATTACTTCGCCTCTCTTGCTGGATCGAGAAGGCGAGGACCTCATTGAGCTGAACATGTGCTGAACGCGGAGGTGCCGTACGTTCGGTACTTGATCAGGACGGATCGTGAAGGTGTACGACTACATCAACCGCGTTGATAAACGCTTCCACTTAGCGATCTACAAGGATATGTAGATGATCTCCCCCTCTCGTAGCTATGCATCTCCATGGATAGATCTTGCGTGTGCGTAGAAATTTTTTGTTTTCCATGCAACGTTCCCCAACACCAGTTACGTTGTGACGTTTGATGGCACACAAGGCGTTCCTCCGGAGTCCGGGAGTTGCATGATCTCATGGTCGAAGAAACATGTATTTGACATTAAGAAAGCAGTTGCAATAAACTGAACGATCATATGCTATGCTAACGGTTGGGTCTTGTCCATCACATCATTCTCCTAATGATGTGAGCCCGTTATCAAATGACAACTCATGTCTATGGTTAGGAAACCTTAACCATCTTTGATCAACGAGCTAGTCTAGTAGAGGCTCACTAGGGACACGGTATTTGTTTATGTATTCACACATGTATTTAAGTTTCCGGTCAATACAATTCTAGCATGAATAATAAACATTTATCATGAATAAGGAAATATAATAATAACAACTTTATTATTGCCTTTAGGGCATATTTCCATCAAATATAAGATCTTTTTGCAAGCACATAGCATGCAAAACGATCTTATATTATGGGTAGTTCTTAAGAAAGGATTGAATGTGCATTTCGTATTTATACCTTAAGCTAGACCTAGGGGGACTTTGATCCGTGGGAATCATAAAATAGAGGATTTGAAAGAAAGTAAATAGGGTTGTAATGTTGTGTCCTCTTGAATCCTATAAGATTGGAAAACTACATGAAGTTATCACAAATTTCATGATCTGAAAGCACCAGGATGGAAGGCTGCATGCAATATTTTTTGAACGGCTTTTGACAATGTTAGACGATAATTTAGTGGAGAAGGTATTAACATCGGCGAATTCTGGTGTGTTACCGGAAGGGTGGAACAACATCATGATAAGGACGATTCCAAAGGTACAATTGCCATAAAAAGGTATTGCAATTATGACTGGTAAGTTTATGCAATTTCTTCTATAATATTATATCTAAAATGTTGGTGGCCAGACCGAAAATGTTATTGCCAAAGATTATTAGTCCAACACAGAGTGCATTTGTGTCAGGAATCAGTATGGCTAATCACAGACAATGCAAAACAGGCATATGAAAGCTTTCACACAATTAAAAAGAAAATAGATGGAAAGAATGGGATATGTGTTGTTAACTTGGATATGCAAAAAGCTGATGACCACATAGAATGGTCTCTCTTTTATTGGAGAAAATCATGCCGAAGACTAGGTTTTGCGCCATAATGGGTGCAGCCGATAATCTCATGTGCACAGTTGAGTACCAAGTCAAATTTAACGCAAGAGATGCAGACCATCATAGTAAGGGACTATGACAGGGAGACCCCTAATCTCCCTACCTTTTTATTCTTTGTGCTGAAGGTTTAGCAAGTTCGTTCACTCATGTTGAAGATAGAAGACAACACTATTTGGTCAAGGTGATTTGCTATTTGCTATTTGCAGATGATTCGATTATTCTAATGAAAGTAGATGTGCAAAATGCAACATCTATCTATACAATCCTTGATGATTATTGTGCTACATTAGGTCAAATGGGGCTGAAAGGTGCGCCTATTTCAATATTTAGTGGAGAGAGTTTGCAAAAGAATCAAAGGATGGAAAGAAAAGGTTATATATTTAGGTAGAAATGAGGTGCTTCTCAAAGTAGTGGAACAAGCTATCCCTTCTTATGTGATGTCGGTCTTCAAAATCCCTAAAAAAATATGTAAGGGGATTACTAATTTGATGTCACAGTTTTGGTGGAGTGCCGAGGAAAATCAAAAGAGAATGCATTGTTTTGCTTGGATGAAGATGTGTGTATCAAAGAAGAAGAGTGGAATGGAATTTAGAGATATGCACTGCTTCAATCTTGCAGTGTTAGCAAAACCAAGCATGGAGATTGATTTTAGATCCTGACTCACTTTGTGCCAGAGTGTTAAAAGCAAACTATTATCCGAACGAGAATCTTTTGCAACTCAATTGAAGGACTCATCCTTCACTTGGCAGAGCACCATGGTGGGAGTTCAGACTTCAAAAAGGCAGTGCATATTTAGAGTACAAGATGGCTTAAAACTAAAATTTTGGATACCCAACTTTTATTCAAAAAGGAGGGTTTCCACTGGCCTCTGTGTCAGATGATGCACACAACCATAATTAGACACCCAACGGTGCTACAAAATGTGTGATAAGTCGTAGAGAACAATCGATCATTAACATCACTCATGTTAATGATTTGATCAGCCCACAATCTATTAAACAGGGTGAGGAGTTGATTCAAGATATTTTTTGGCCAATTGTTGCAGACCACATATTGCAAATTCCAATCAATGAGAATTTTGAAGACTTTGTGGCAAGGCAATACACAAAGTCGGGTATATTTTTCTGTCAGATCAGCATAATATACCGAGTGGGAGCATCAACATGGGTGGAAGCTGAGTCAAACATCTGGTTATGAAGCATTAAATATCAACCCCAAATGTAAAAGGAAATCAGGTTCAAACATAGACAAGAACTGCATCAGCAATTGCTGCTCTAGCTAGTAGCAAACTATGAAAAAGCTTATACTAGCACATCGACAGTGAAGCACCATGGTTGGATGCCACCACCTACTGACACAGTGAAGGTCTCGTTGATGCATCCTTCGATGTGGATACCATGTAGGGGGGCATGGGAGCAATAGCCAGAGAATCCAGAGTCAATTTCAATGGCGCGTTGATTAAATTTCTTTATCAGGTATACGATGTTGAAATAGTAGAAACTTATGCTCTTTCTACACGGAATTTATTTAGTCCTCATGCTGGTATGCAACTGAGTTTGCTTCTAGGCAGATTGCATGGAGATGATTGAAACTATGAACAATGGAGGAAGAACATATATCAGCAACTGTAATATTTGATGAATGTGCAAACTTGGCTAACCCATGGGAAGGCAACCTTTGTTTTATGTCCTAGATGCAAATAAGATAGTAACAGATATGCTAGCTAAACACAATCGTAGACATTACTTGGATCCTTGGCATATTGTGTTGAAATATGGGGTGGGCTTTAGGCCCATCCAACAATTTCAGAAAATCTCTAAGGGCCCATGTGGGTTTATTTGGCACTAGGTGTAGTGGGAAGTTTAGTCCCACCACGGAAGTTGGAGAGGAGTTGGACCTCCTTATAAGGGTCTCTCTTCTACATGCTATTGGAGCTTGAGAAGAGAAGAGGCCCTTGCACACTCCTCCTCCGCCGCCCGCCTCGCCACGCCACACCTCGTCATGACGCGCCGCGGGTTGCAGGAATGAGCCGAGCCAAGCTCACACCTACGCGCTTATTTTTTGCTAGTTAGTAACGGAGAGTTTTCTGACAGATGGGCCACGATCTGAGATGTCAGATCATGGGCTATCACGGACTCAGACGTGGGTCGAGGCCACGTCTCTCCACGTGGCTGCACCTATATAAGTGTGCGGTGTCTCCTAATCCTAGCCGCCATGAACAGATCACATCTGCTCCACGCGCACGCCCATCATCGTTCCTTTGCTGCTGCTGCCGCCGGTGACTCCATCCCGTCCGCCG
The DNA here is from genome assembly GCA_011799875.1 of Thinopyrum elongatum. Lineage (NCBI taxonomy): Eukaryota > Viridiplantae > Streptophyta > Magnoliopsida > Poales > Poaceae > Thinopyrum > Thinopyrum elongatum. The sequence goes on along the minus strand of CM022297.1, from coordinate 503,998,133 downwards.
CGTACACGGTCAACGGGAGAGCACGTCTCTGAAACCCCGCCCCTCCGGTTCCTGTACGGGAGAGGGGCAAATAGGTTTTTGGGAAGCGACTACGCGACAGCTCGCTTCCGATCCACTACTTCCTCTACGTCCGCGTCGTCTTCATCAACACCATGTCGCAGTCCGACGTCAACCGTCTCGCTACCGAGAAACTCGAGGCTGACAAGAAGGCCGCCGAGGATGCTGCTGCCGCCATCGCCGCCGCGGCCTCTGCATGGCCTACTGGAGGGTATAACTCGTTAATCCCGCTCCTACTGTTTTTTGTTTTAGCCATGCTAGCGGTATACGTAGATCTTTCTGCAATTAGCGTAGTATGTGCTTGCATGATTGAATATCAGTATGCAATTATTTGTGTCAATGTCATGCTAGTGATTTACTCGTGGATTAAGTTAATAGAAAAATTGCCTATTTACTCAACAATCCAAAAACCTATTATGTGTAGGAATTTTTTGGCAAGTGGCTTTGCCGCTGCACTGAAACCGGATAAGTTTACCGGTACGTACTTTAAGCATTGGCAGACTAAGACCACTTTATGGCTCACAGCTATGAACGTGTTCTGGGTCATCGGTGTCTCCACGGGAACGATTGCTCCTGAACAAGAGAAGGCATTCAGGGAGGCCACCGTCGTATTTCTCGGAGCAGTTCTTAGTGTGATCGGAGATAAACTGGTCGACGCATATTTACATGTGCATGTCGCCAAGGACTTGTGGGAGGCGCTCGAATCTAAATTCGGGGCCATCGACGCTGGGAGCGAAATGTATGTTATAGAGCAGCTCCACGATTACAAGATGGTTGAAAACCGTCCTGTACTGGAGCAGGCTCATGAGATAATATGCATCTTAAGAAGCTTGAGCTTCTTAAGTGCGATTTACCGAGCAAGTTTGTCGCAGGCTGCATAATCGCTAAGCTCCCTAATTCCTGGAGTAACTTTGCTACCACTCTGAAACATCATAGGCGTGAATTCTCAGTGGAGGATGCCATTGGCCATCTAAGTGTTGAGCAGAATTCGAGGGCAAAGGACTCGCACGGAAAAGGGGCCGAAGGGACTTCTGTCGCCAACATGGTGAACCAGAGGAACTTCAACTCCCACAAGCCCAAGGGAAAGAATGGTGTCCAACAGAATACCGACTTTAAGAAGAAGGGTAAGAAGACCTTCAAGAAGAACAAGAAGGATGAGGGCTGCTTTACTTGTGGTTCGGTTGAACATTGGGCCAACAAGTGCCCAAACAAGTTTAAGAAGTCAGGACAGGACTCCAAGTCTGTCAACATGATTATGGGCAACAATGAGAATGGTGCATCTGTGTACAGTAATTTATTTACTATTTTTTAAGTGTTTCAGCCCACCGATTGGTGGGTGGACACAGGTGCAGGTGTTCATGTGTGTGCTGACATTTCATTGTTTACTTCTTACCAGGTCACAGGCCACGGGTCCGTATTGATGGGGAACGGCACGAGTGCTTATGTTCATGGTGTTGGCATGGTCGATCTGAAGTTTACTTCGGGAAGGATCGTGCAGCTGAAGAATGTGCAGCATGTCCTCGCCATGAAGAAGAACCTCGTTAGTGGCTCCCTTCTATGTAGAGAAGGGTTTAAGTTGGTCTTCGAGTCTAATAAATTAGTTGTTACTAAATATGGACTATTTGTTGGAAAAGGTTATGAGAGCGGAGGGATGTTCCGCCTTTCCCTCGCAGATTTTTGTAATAAAGTCGTGAACCATATTCATTCGAGTGTTAATGAATCTGAAGTTTGGCATTCACGTCTTTGTCACATTAGTTTTGGTGTTATGATGCGGCTAGCTAAGTTGGATTTAATCCCAAGTTTCATTTTAGCCAAAGGTTCTAAGTGCCTTTCATGTGTGCAAGCTAAGCAACCTCGCAAGCCTCACAAGGCTGCGGAGGAGAGACACTTGGCACCATTAGAACTCATACATTCTGATCTTTGTGAGATGAATGGTGTGTTGACTAAAGGTGGAAAGAAATACTTCATGACATTGATAGATGATTTCACTAGATATTGCTATGTGTATCTGTTAAATACTAAAGATGAGGCTCTACACTACTTTAAAATCTATAAGGCAGAAGTTGAGAATCAACTTGAAAAGAAAATTAAACGAGTCCGGTCAGATCGTGGTGGAGAGTACTTCTCGAGTGAGTTTGATTCTTTTTGTGCGGAACACGGCATTACTCATGAGAGGACGCCTCCCTATTCACCCCAGTCAAACGGGGTTGCCGAGCGGAAAAACCGTACTCTAACTGATTTGGTTAACGCCATGTTAGATACATCGGGTTTATCCAAGGCATGGTGGGGTGAGGCTATATTGACGGCATGTCATGTCCTGAATAAAGTTCCGACTAAGGATAATGAGATCACTCCCTATGACAAATGGGCGAAGAGAAGGACAACACTCTCGTACTTGCGTACTGGGGGCTGATTGGCGAAAGTCAATGTGCCGATGCCCAAAAAGCGTAAGCTTGGACCCAAGATTGTGGACTGCGTTAATTTGGGCTATGCTAAGAATAGCGTTGGCTATAGATTTCTAGTAGTGAAATCTGAGGTACCTGACCAGAAGGTCGGTACAATTATGGAGTTTGAGGATGCTACATTCTTTGAGGACATTTTTCCTATGAGAGATATGCAAAGCACTTCTAGACAGGAATCTGAGGAGACTCCTGAGCCTGCCATTCCTATGGATTATTATGAACAAACACATGATGAAAATCCTGAGGAGGATGACAAGGAAACCCTTGGTAGGGGCAAGAGACAAAGGACCGCAAAGACCTTTGGTGATGATTTCTTCGTGTACCTCATGGATGATACTCCCACTTCTATTACAGAAGCGTATGCCTCTCCAGAAGCTGACTGATACGTCTCCAACATATCTATAATTTTTTATTGTTCCATGCTATTATATTATCTGTTTTGGATGTTTTATATGCATTAATATGCTATTTTATATTGTTTTTGGGACTAACCTATTAACCTAGAGCCCAGTGCCAGTTTTTGTTTTTTCCCTGTTTTTGAGTTTCGCAGAAAAGGAATGCCAAACAGAGTCCAAACGGAATAAAACCTTCGCGATGATTTCTTGGACCAGAAGACAACCAGGAGACTTGGAGATGAAGTCGGAGGAGCCACGAGGCGGCCACAAGGACGGAGAGCGCGCCCAGGGGGGTAGGGCGTGCCCCCCACCCTTGTGGGCCCCCCGTGACCCTCCTGACCTAATTCTTTCTCCTATATATTCCCAAATATCCCCAAACCACCAGAGGCATCCACGAAGACACTTTTCCACCGCCGCAACCTTCTGTACCTGTGAGATCCCATCTAGGGACCTTTTCCGGCACCCTGCCGGAGGGGGATTCGATCACGGAGGGCTTCTACATCAACTCTATTGCCCTTCCGATGAAGCGTGAGTAGTTTACCACAGACCTACGGATCCATAGCTAGTAGCTAGATGGCTTCTTCTCTCTCTTTGATTCTCAATACCATGTTCTCCTCAATGTTCTTGGAGATCTATTCGATGTAATACTTTTTTGCGGTGTGTTTGCCGAGATCCGATGAATTGTGGATTTATGATCAGCTTATCTATGAATATTATTTGAATCTTCTCTGAATTCTTATTTGCATGATTTGATATCTTTGTAATTCTCTTCGAACTATCGGTTTGGTTTGGCCAACTAGATTGGTTTTTCTTGCAATGGGAGAAGTGCTTAGCTTTGGGTTCAATCTTGCGGTGTCCTTTCCCAGTGACAGTAGGGGCAGCAAGGCACGTATTGTATTGTTGCCATCGAGGATAAAAAGATGGGGTTTTCATCATATTGCTTGAGTTAATTCCTCTACATCATGTCATCTTACTTAATGCGTTACTCCGTTCTTTATGAACTTAATACTCTAGATGCATGCTGGATAGCGGTCGATGTGTGGAGTAATAGTAGTAGATGCAGAATCGTTTCGGTCTACTTGACACGGACGTGATGCCTATATTCATGATCATTGCCTTAGATATCGTCATAACTTTGCGCTTTTCTATCAATTGCTCGGCAGTAATTTGTTCACCCACCGTATTATTTGCTATCTTGAAAGAAGCCTCTAGTGAAACCTATGGCCCCCGGGTCTATTTTCCATCATATAAGTTTCCGATCTTCTATTTTCCATCTTATAAGTTTCCGATCTACTATTTTGCAATCTTTTACTTTCCGATCTATAAACCAAAAATACCAAAAATATTTACTTTACCGTTTATCTATCTCTATCAGATCTCACTTTTGCAAATAACCGTGAAGGGATTGACAACCCCTTTATCGCATTGGGTGCAAGTTGTTTGATTGTTTGTGCAGGTATTAGGTGATTTGTGTGTTGTCTCCTACTGGATTGATACCTTGGTTCTCAAACTGAGGGAAATACTTATTTCTACTTTGCTGCATCAAGGGAAAAACCAACGCAAGCTCAAGAAGTAGCACTGACTATTGGAAGGATGCGGTCCGTAGCGAGATGAATTCCATCATGGCTAATGGGACATGGGAGATCACGGACCGTCCCTATGGTTGCAAACCTTTGGGATGTAAGTGGGTGTTCAAAAAGAAGCTTAGGCCCGATGGTACGATTGAAAAGTACAAGGCTAGGCTTGTGGCCAAGGGATATGACCGGAAAGAAGAGGAAGATTTCTTCGATACTTATTCACCTATGGCCAGACTGACCACCATTCGAGTAGTACTCTCGTTGGCGGCCTCGCATGGTCTTCTCGTCCACCAGATGGATGTTAAGACAGCTTTTCTGAATGGAGAGCTAAATGAGGAAATCTACATGCAACAGCTAGATGGCTTTGTGATAGATGGTCAGGAAAGAAAGGTGTGTAGGTTGCTGAAATCTTTATATGGCTTGAAACAAGCACCTAAGCAATGGCATGATAAGTTTAATACAACTCTGACATCTGTTGGCTTCGTTGTTAATGAAGCTGACAAATGTGTATACTATCGCCATGGTGGGGGCGAAGGAGTTATACTGTGCTTGTATGTTGATGACATACTGATATTCGGAACCAACCTCAAAGTCATTGAGGAGGTCAAGTCGTTTCTGTCTCAGAACTTTGAGATGAAAGACCTTGGTGTGGCTGATGTTATCTTGAACATCAAGCTACTGAGAGATGATGACGGTGGGATTACACTTTTGCAATCCCATTATGTTGAGAAGGTGTTGAGTCGTTTTGGATATTCGGACTGCACACCATCTCAAACACCATATGATTCTAGCGTGTTGATTCGAAAGTTCGAAGGCACGGCTAAAGATCAATTGAGATACTCTCAAATCATTGGTTCACTCATGTACCTAGCGAGCGCAACGAGGCCTGACATCGCATTTGCTGTGAGCAAACTGAGCCGATTTGTTTCCAAACCGGGTGATGTACACTTGCATGCTGTTGAAAGAGTTATGCGCTATCTGAAAGGTACTATGAACTATGGACTTCACTATACCGGATACCCGTCGGTACTTGAAGGGTATAGTGATGCGAATTGGATCTCTGATGCTGATGAGATGAAGGCCACAACTGGGTATATGTTTACTCTTGGAGGTGGCGCTGTTTCCTGGAAGTCTTGCAAGCAAACAATCTTAACGAGATCGACAATGGAAGCAGAATTAACAACATTAGACACATCTGGTGTCGAAGCAGTATGGCTTCGAGATCTTTTGATGGACTTGCCATTGGTTGATAAACCGGTTCCGGCTATCCTTATGAACTGTGACAATCAGACTATCATCACCAAGGTGAAGAGTTCAAAGGACAACATGAAGTCCAACAAGCACATAAGAATGAGATTAAAAGCTGTTAGAAAATTAAGAAACTCCGGAGTGATAGAGTTGGAGTATGTCCATACGGCTAAGAATCTGGTAGATCCCTTTACAAAAGGGCTATCACGTGTTGTGATAGATAGTGCATCGAGGGAGATGGGTATGAGACCCACATGAGTTGCCATGGTTGTAACCCAACCTATGTGATCGGAGATCCCGTGGAAGTAGGACCTGGGAAAACAAGCCAGTGGTGAACTGAGGAGAGTAACTATACTAACCCACTCCGTTGGAGATGCAATACTCTCGATACTGTATGGTAGGATGACTATTGTCTTAATGTGTTCCAAAGCTTATGTAAGCAAGATGCTATCCTACAGAGCGATCTTTAGAGGAACACACCTATATGAGCTCGACTGATGGTCACAGCCTATGAGATTGGGGTGATCTCTAGTAAGCTCATGAATAGGCCAGGAGTGTGACTTATATGCTCCACCCGAGAGGTCAGCCTTCGGCCGCCTAGTACTAGTAAGACATGTGGTGAAGCTTCTTTACGCCAAACTGACAATTCAAGGCATAGTCCATTGTTCAGTTCTGAAGGAGTGTAGCTACTTGCTCTAGGTGAAGTTCAACCTTAACAGGTCTTCACTGAAATACTGGTATATCGAAACAGCAATTGGAACAGAGTACACAATGGGCCCTCGAGATCTTGTGGGGGGATTGTTGAAATATGGGGTGGGCTTTAGGCCCATCCAACAATTTCATAAAATCTCTAAGGGCCCATGTGGGTTTATTTGGCACTAGGTGTAGTGGGAAGTTTAGTCCCACCCCGAAAGTTGGAGAGAAGTTGGACCTCCTTATAAGGGTCTCTCTTCTACATGCTATTGAAGCTTGAGAAGAGAAGAGGCCTTTGCGCACTCCTCCTCCGCCGCCCGCCTTGCCACGCCACGCCTCGTCACGATGCGCCGCGGGTTGCGGGAATGAGCCGAGCCGAGCTCACACCTACGCACTTATTTTGGCCAGTCAGTAACGGAGAGTTTTCTGACAGCTGGGCCATGATCTGAGACGTCGGATCGTGGGCTGTCACGGACTCGGATGTGGGTCGAGCCCACGTCTCTCCACGCGGCTACGCCTATATAAGTGTGCGGTGTCTCCTAACCCTAGCCGTCACGAACAGATCACATCTGCTCCGCGCGCACGTCCACCATCGTTCCTTTGCTGCTGCTGCCGCCGGTGACTCCATCCCGTCCACCGCGTACACGGTCGACGGGAGAGCAGGTCTCTGAAACCCCGCCCCTCCGGTTCCTGTACGGGAGAGGGGCGAATAGGTTTTTGGGAAGCGACTACGCGACTGCTCGCTTCCGATCCACTACTTCCTCTACGTCCGCGTCGTCTTCATCATCACCATGTCGCAGTCCGACGCCGACCGTCTCGCTGCCGAGAAACTCGAGGCTGACAAGAAGGCCGCCGAGGACGCTACTGCCGCCACCGCCGCCGCGGCCTCTGCATGGCCTAGTGGAGGGTATAAATCGTTTATCCCGCTCCTACTGTTTTCTGTTTTAGCCATGCTAGCGTTATACGTAGATCTTTCTGCAATTAGTGTAGTATGTGCTTGCATGATTGAATATCAGTATGCGATTATTTGTGTCAATGCCATGCTAGTGATTTACTCGTGGATTAAGTTAATCGAAAAATTGCCTATTTACTCAACATATTATTGGTGATGAACTGGATCCATAAGAACAAACCGAACTTTGACCGCCTGGTGATGGATAGGACCCCTGCGAGCTCGATATTCAAAGTAGTTTTATCACTGTCTTAAAAAACTCGGGTTTTATCACCAGCAAGAATATCTTCCAATTCTATAGATATAATATGAAAAATAAATAGAGAGGAAGGTGTAAACTGATTTAATTATCTTAGCTCTTTCAGGCAATCTTCTCTAGATCTGCACAAAGGCTAGCAGACAGGAGAAATGCTAAACTGCTGGAACTACATCTCCTGATTCCTTGCTGACTTCTCGAGTTTGTCCAGAGAAAAGCCGTGTCGACCTAGTAATACTAATTGTGCACTCTTCTCAGGTCCTCGGACACATTCCTCGAAGCCGTCGTCCCCAGAGCCTCCGCGATGCTCCTCACCTCGGCGATCATTGCCACGACGTCATTGAGCTTGTTAATCGCAGAGCCAACTCCCTGCAGCCAGTGGGGAGGAGAAGATCAGCTCGTGTGAATAAAAAGACTCGCATGTTCCAGCAGGTAGGAAAAAAGGCACTTATATTTCAGATACAAGTATACAGCACAAAAAGTCATGGCAGCTATAATGTTGTGGATCAGTGTTGGTTTATTTTCAGCCACAGAGTTCACACGGTCTCATGGCTTTCTCATCATTACGCAGAAGTTTGAGATACAGGATACATACCACGCCGGCAGCTCCTGCAGTTACTGCCATTGGTGCAGTAACTGAACTTAGCCCCGATGCGCACATCACCGGTATGCTGACGGCCCGTGAGATGGAGTATGCGGCTGCCAATGTTGGTGTTGCCTACAATTCGTTGAATACTAGTTATGACTTGGTGAAACAAGAAAGTAACAATGCTTGATACTACGTGTTCTATGCATTTTTACGCTACCTTTTCAATTAGTCCAAGCACTCCGGGCTTTGTCGGACTAGAACACTTCCCACCTTCAGTCTGGATGATATCAGCGCCTTCCTCTTCAAGTAGCTCTGCAAGTCTCATCTGTAATTTTGCACAAAAGGATTCCAGATTAATGCACTTGTTAACTGTTATTCGAAGAAACCTTGTAACTGAATGTATGCCAGAGGATGATATACCTGATCCGGGAGACTCAGAGTGTGGGGAACTGTTACTGACAATGTGATGTCTGGAAGTATCTTCCTTGTCTCCCTTGTCAGGTTCAGTATCTGAAATTGTTCAAACGTGTATTTAAGTTTCCACATAGAAATCATGGTTCGTCTCACTAAACAGATGAACCAATGGCAAAATTGATAAGTTTAAATAGCAATAAGCTGGAATTTTTACTTGCTCAGATGAGAATTCAATGCCTGCATCGTAAAAGGAGTCGTAGTTTCCAATCTCAATCTGCACGAGAAAAGTTTGTGAAGGCCAGTGGCTAGCAGAGTAAAAAAAAAATACAGTTGACCCACATTGCCCAGGTGCCATTCAAAGTTAGAGACTGACCATTTGCGCACCAGCTTCTACCGCAGATTGGAATGCTGAAGGATCAACAGACGATACACATATCTGCAAATATGCAATTCCCATAATGCACTTAGCATAAGTTAACTCTACAATTGGGTAAAGGAACTACAGTTGACAATTTCTGATAACTCTGTGATTGGTTAGCTCACCGGAAGGTTAGTAAGCTCCAGCGCAAGCTTTACCAAGTCCTGGTGACATGCTATATCAACATGGGTAGCACCTCCCTGCAATCATTAAACAAGATGACAAGCTTGTGATAATGAGTCGTCCTTTAAGTATTTCTGTGATATATGGAGGACAGCAACAAGATTATATTAAGATAATAGCCTCATGACATATAACTGTTGTATTTGGATAAGTGGATCATTTTTATATCCAAAGCAAGATAAATCATGGCGTTGGCCTCCTGAATACATTTCGATACAAAATAGAGGCACTTGTACTTAATTCTGCTTGTTATCATAAGTTTTTTTTAAAGGTCCATATAAAGTTTTACTTACTTATTAGAAAAGTTATTGGTTGGAAAAGAGTATCAGAGTGGGATGATAACAACAGTTGCTTCCTGAACGCTAATAAAAACAGTTGCTTCCTGGATACTGATTTCCTTGACATTGACCGAGTCTGAAGTGGATACTTTGTCGCTGCAGCTAATTAACTTGCATTGACAATGACTTCTCCAAAACAGAATTCACAATTGATGTACTACCATGTGAAGGATACCATGTGCTGGTTCTGATTCTTCTGATCAGATAAACGACGAGGCTTAGGTACTAATCTAACCCTGCCTTCTACTTGCAGACTTCTTGGTTGACAAGCTCAGCAGTGACATAAGCTGGCAATATTATTACTATCAACTCCAGAGTACATCACCAGCACTCAACATCATTATGTTATTCAATGAATTATCTATTATACATACAAAAATGTCTGCGAAGCAACTAGGTTTACCCCAGACAAAGTTCACATGTTGGCATTTCATCCCTCTGCAAAAGCTAAACTGTAAAAAAAACAGAGCATGGAAAATGAATGCACCACACACAGCATCCACACCTTATCTGCAGCCGTGACGACAGATGCAACATTGCTCCTGTCGTAATTCTGAAGCCCCGAAATGATCTGCAGGTGCAAAAGCCAATCACTATCGTCAGAGTCCAGCAGGAACATTCCATCGTACCAAAGCAATGAAATTGTTATTGCTCTACGCTTCAATCCAGAGATGACTTCTAGACTAGCACTGTCAATCCAGTCTGAAGGGAAAACACTACTACATCTATCAGAACTGGTGACAGATATAACACACTACTACATCTATCATCAGAGTCCATCAAAGCAATGGAAATTTATTACTGCACGGAAGGTATCAAGATGGAGAGAGTGAGACCTTGAGAGCCCTGTTCTCACGGAAGGGCCTGAGGATGGCGTCCTTCGTGGCAGCGGAAGCCGCCGAGGCGTGGACGGCGAACACGGCTCGTGCCGCTCCCCGGCTCGTGGCCACCACCGGACGGCACTTGGCCGCGGCGAAGGACGGCGCCTGGAGAAGTCCTAGAGAGCCCGGCGCTGCCATTCTTGCTGCTGAAGGTTTCTGGGAGTGAAAGAGATAAGGAGACTGAAGCAGTGCACTGCACAGGGAAGGGCTCCAGAGTAGATATGCTATCTTCCACGGTGCAAATACCTGACAGACACCTGGGAATCTCACATGGTTGGGCCAAAGGCCCTTGGAATTTAGCAAGGTTTGCAAATTGCTCCTTGGCTGTCAGATTAGTATCACATCCCATCATCTGAATCACTACTGTACTGCCTAGGTTTTTTGGAGATGCAAATGTAAGATGGCAGATATTATGAATCTGTATTTTGGGTTGACAATTCATCAGGGCACCACACTTGGTAAAAATAACTGAATTACTGGTGTTAACATCAACAGGAAACAAGAATAGCATCCACAAATTAGCGAGAAAAGCATGATAATATTATGATCGATGATAGCATCCACAAATCGTTGGTTAAAAACATGACATAGAGATCGAATTTTGTCCAGGGAAACTAATAATACATGACCATGAGATTCATATCCGGCTGCGGCATTTTGACCAACACCTGCCCTGCCATACTTGCGGATGCCGTTCAGGCGCTCGACGACGGTGATCAGTCCCTGCAGGCACAGCTCGCCGTCGCCGTTCGCCGCCATGGCCGAGAACATCTGCCGGTACAGCGCCGACCCTGGCAGCACGTTGGCCTCCTCCTCCTGGCCGTCGACGACCTCCAGCGCCATGCCGAGGTCCTTGATGATGTACCGCACGGCGCCCCCGGACGTGAAGTCGCGGCTCAGCGCGCGCTCGCCGAAGATGTCCATGACCCGCGACCCCGCCGCGCCCTTGGACACCGCGCCGAGGAACAGCCGCTCGTCGAGCCCGGCGGCGCCCGCGAAGGCCAGGGACTCGCCGAGGCCGACCACCGCGCCCGCCACCGCGATCTGGTTCGCGATCTTGCTGCTCTGCCCGCTGCCGGGCAGGCCCATGTATGTCGGCCGGCCGAGGTGCGCGAAGAGCGGGCCGAGCCAGGCGACGACGGCCTCGTCCCCGCCGGCGAGGAGGGCGAGCGTGCCGTCGCGCGCGCCGACGTCGCCGCCGGAGACGGGGCAGTCGACGGCGTGGCAGCCGGCGGCGCGCGCGGCCGCGGCGACCTCGCGCGCGAGGGAGGGGGAGGAGCTCGTGCAGTCCACGAGGACGCCGCCGGGGCGGAGGCCCGCGAGCGCGCCCGAGGCTGCGTCCAGGACGACGGCGCGGACGTCGCCGGGGTTGCCGACCATGGTGAAGACCGCGTCGGAGGCCGCGGCCACGGAGGCCGGCGAGTCCGCCAGGCGCGCTCCGGCGGCGACCAGGGCCCCCGCCTTGGCCGGCGTGCGCGCGTAGGCCGTGACCGCGTACCCGGCGGCCAGGAGGCGCGTGGCCATGGCGCCGCCCATGACGCCGATGCCGATCCAGCCCACCCGCGTGGCCCCCGGCCGCACCTCCGCCGGGAAGCCAAACGCCGTCGCTGTCGCTGTCGCCTCCTCCATCGCCATCGCCATGACCTCCTGCTCCTTCACTCCCAATCCCCAACTACCCAACCAAAGCTAGACTTTTTGTTGTTGTATTTGCACGAGACAGCGACAGATTTATAATAAACAACACATCGGCTCCCAAAATTAACATACAAAATTCCATCACACCATCATCCCCAAACGTTGAAAATCATCTTGAGCAGATTGGGAATTTCTCCATGGTTTTTCCTCATGGCGGAAAATTTACAGCAGAGTAGTCGATCGATCAAAATGAAAACACTAGTACTCCTACTTTACTAACCAAAGAACCGAGAACAGACTAACAAACAGTAACAAAATAGGAGTACACCCAAGCCCAAGCAAGTGTTGAAGCATGGCTAGATGTGGCAGCCGCAGCAGAGGAAGAAGCAGGAGAGCGCGAGGCCGAGCACGACGGCCTCGACGACGTACATGACGCGGAACGCCACCTCGTCGAGCGCCGCCGACGCCGAGCCGGCGCGCAGGCTGAGGGACGGGAGCGCCGGCATGCGCTTCCACCGGAACGACCGCGACAGCGATGACGCCAGCCTCCGGTACGACGACGGCCCCGCCGCCCCGCCCCCATTCGCGGCCTCCGGGGCACCGGCGCGAGTCCTCCACCGCCGGCTCCGTGGCAGGTACTCCCGCGGCACGAGCCGGCGCAGCCACCCGCGCTTCGCTGCCGGCGCGATCGCCGCCCCGGCCTTCGCCGCGGCTGGGGACATGGGCGCCGTCTCGGACGTCGTCGTCGTTGCCACTACCGCTGCCGTCTCGGCGATGGCCATCCCGGCGGCTGCGCTTGAAAAGTCGGGAGCTCGACGAGTCTTTTGGGTCGGTCTTCGCCGGGCGGCGTCATTTATGGGGCGAGCAAGAGCAAAGGTGGGTCCTTTTCGCGGGACGCGCCCGGCCCGGTTTTATTCCCCGGCTTGACTTGGCGTCGCGTACAAGGAAGACATCGCAACGATAACACGCGCGCCTCGGTCGTTTTCAAGCGGTGCATCACGCGATGCCGACGCCGGCTTTTTTTTACTCTTTCCCCGGTGAGGTTTCTCTCTTTTCACAAAAGGTGATCCATATTAATTATCACTGATATGGTATAAAGTTTGAAGGAAAATTCCTGTCAAAAAGAAGTACGAAGAAAATAGCATTGTTAGAAAAGTCTGGGACCTATAAAATCACTACCGGTGATGATTCGAAGCACGGATTATCGGTCCGAAGAACAAAAGTGACGGCCAGATGAAGAGACCCAACCACACGTAGATGCGAAAGCGCCATTGAGGGATGTTATTGAAGAGATCATCGGCAGCGTGTGGACCGATGTGGAAGCATCGTGGTCGGTGACTCACACAACTTTTTTTTTTTCGTGAGAAGGCTAACTTTCACAACTTGGAAGGATTGGATCTCCCGGCGAAGCCAAAACCAGTGCCAGTGTAACGGGGTCAATTATACCACTGCAAGAATGTCTCCACGCACCTGAAGAACTACACGGGGACACTAGATGCTAACAACCTAGACGAGATCTCCCCAGGAGCACAAAGATCCATGGTCACCCCGCCTCCACGCACCGAAAGCGATCGCCGAAGGTGAGGGAGGCTAATGGATTCAGCTAATAAGGGCATGCTTTCTCTCTGAAAATGCCTTTGAGACCCCCCCCCACCCCCCCCCCCCCCCCCCCCCCCCCCCCCCCCCCCCCCCCCCATCCCCCCCCCCCCCCGCCCCCCCCCCCCCCTTAGAGACCACTAGGGTTTCAAGATGTTTGTTATCGCGATGGCAGGTGTGTCGTGTACAAAAATGTTCGCAGTGAGCTATAATAAAAGCTAAATATTCACATGCATTGATGAGATAATAAAAATAGCAAGAAGACTAGAATTTCTTTTGCAACATAACACTATCAATCAATCATAAAATAAATAGCAGAAGATCCTAGTCTTGAGAAGCAATCTTCTAATTAAAGTAGAGGTAAAGCCTTGGGGAGCAATCTTCAAGTTAAAGTCAATTTTCACCGTATCTTCAAAATAGTGCGTTGCCTTGTGTGACATGTGAATATTTATTTCGGCGACTGAAACCAAAGACACGAGAGCTGTCACGCAGACATGTGATGGCCAGCCCTGACCCCGAATGCAGATCACTATCTCTCACGTCGTCCATGCACCTACTCTTCGTGTCATTTCGCTGTCGCCACGACTGGTGAGCTAGCTAGCGTAGTCGTGCCATGGACGGAAAAAGAAGAAGAAGAAACGTAGCTGTACAGCACCTCATCACCCCGCTAGCTGCGACCACTCAATCGGCCGTAAAAAAATGTCACATGTTTTCCCCTCAAAAAAGAAGTCACGTATTTCAATCCTTTTTTTGCGAATACGTATTTTAATCATTTTTTTCGAATCAACGTATTTTAATCGCTAAGGCAATAATCTTTCTAATCACGAAAAAAGACAATTGAAACAATTTTAGAAATATCAAATACAATTTATATGTGCACCAAAGTGCTGAACCTACGGGGTTGTACCACGACCATTTATACGAATCCTCTGAATTTTGTCATGAGCCCCCTCCCCCACCTCTTTTTTCCGACCAATTTTTGCCACGCTACACCCGTAAATCATCAAGAATATTCCCCGCAAAAAAAAAAAACCATCAAGAATATGGTTACGTGTGTGTATTCATATAAGGATGAGCATGCGTTCGTTATGAGTGTCTGCGACTGAATTATGTTCTTAAAAAAAATACACGTGACATTGTTGAACTGTGCACACACTACTGTAAAGACACTCACAGTGCCTGCCATTTGTACTACTCCCTCCGTTTACAAATATATGATGTTCTAACTTTTTTTAATTAAACTAGAACAATGTCCGTGCGTTACAACGGGATATAAATATTCTAATACGTTAGCTTGTGATTTACCTGCCCATAATATGTGATTGTGTAAATAAATGTTCATCAAAATTTGCCCGTGATTTACCTTATATTTTGATCAAAAGTGATTTACCTCCCCATAGTATGCGATTGTGTAAATAAATATTTAACAAATTCTGCCTGTGATTTAACTTTTATTTTGATCAGAATTTTCGTAAAGTAAATTAAAGTGGAATTGGTTCATAAGGTAAGTAAATTAAGTTGATTGATTATTTAACTTTACCCCCATTTCACCTTTCTTCTCACCATCCCTTCGTCCAACCTTCCATGTATACAATAATCAATCACCTTAATTTACTTACCTTGTGAACCAATTCCACTTTAATTTATTTACTAAACTTCTAATCAAAATATAAGGTAATTCACGGGTAGAATTTGATGAACATTTATTTACACAATCGTATTATTATTAACAGGTAAATCACAAGCTAACATAATAGAATATTTATATCCCGTTGCAACGCACGGCATTATTCTAGTATATATAGACATGTTTTAATGTGTTTGTTTGTTCACTTCAGTGCATTTGCGGTCAATGTTGAAATATTCAAAACATCTTATATCTGTGAACGGAAGGAGTGTCTCTTTTTTCATGGAAAGAAAATGGAGGGAGTATTTTCTTTTTTGCGAATAGAATGGAGGTAGTATTTGATTCTACGATATATGTTATAGTTGTTTCGAAACGTTTTGAAACCGCCTGCCTAGAAGTACGTTTGTTTTTGGAGCCAGTTGTGAGAGTGGTGCTCCACATTGACATCGACAGATTGTAAGCTACCACTAGTATAACTTTCAATTAGCGAGTAGATGTGCGGAGGCAGATTTTTGGTATATGGCGACATCAACACCCGATATGGGATTTTTTTTTTAGTAATTCAACAAAAAGTCAAAAATTCCTGAATTTTTTTTTAAATAAACTTGACCTTTTATTGTACTCGTGAGAAAAAATCCACACAAAAAAATCTCCCTTTGACTTCTTTTCAAAAAAGACAACTTTTTGGCCAGAATAGTGTGAATAGTGACCTATAATAGCAAATAAATTTTATCTTTTTTGCTGTGAAGTCAACTTTGATTTTTTTCGTGAAAATTTATATACTAGTGCATAAGTAAGTCAAGTTTTGTGTCAAAATAGTTCTTACCTATTTTGACTTTTTATTTGAATATTAAAAAAAAATCCTTATATAGGGTGCATATGCAACCAGGAACAAAGTGTATTTCCCGTAGATGTGCCTACCAAAGCAGACGACAAGGGCCAAAACATATAGCCGCGCGAGCGTTAACGGCTAGAAGCAAGTAAACTATCCACTCCACAGCTGGCTTGTGTCTCTCTCCCAACTTAGAGCATCTAATCTATAGATATCCCTCGAACTGTAATATTTTGTCCTTTGTTTGCCAGGACCGCTGCGCTAGCAAAGCAAAGCAACACGCAGGAGCCTACCTAGGAACGGCGCACGACGTATTTATTAATTCTGATTGCGATCGGCATGTTCTCTGGTCTTGCCGAGGTACGTGCTAAAAGAAGCATGGCCACGATGCAGCGTAAATTAGACAGTTCACAGTTGTTCTAATGCTAGGCTGACAACAGGTGTAGCACCTACTGCAGTGTACGTAGTACTGTACATATGATCGATGCTCAACAACCGGAACAAATTGATGGGAGATTTGTGGGTTGGGTGACAACACCAGCTGGGACTGAGAACGAAAGCGAAGCTGACACGCGGGAAATTAGCTTTCTTTTTCCTAGCTGTGGAAGAATATATGCCCCGGCCAGCCGAAAACATCATATCGCGCACTCGGTTTTGGCCAAGTTTTTTGTGCTCGGATGCATGCAGCTGGAGATGGAGAGAGCTATCTATCTATCTATCTATCTATCTAGTATCTCTGCTTAGATACATCGATCATAGATGTGGGCGGATGCTCACGGATCTTTTTTACTCTTTTTGGACTGTATAAATGTTGATCGCGCTTTATTGGCTTTAACAAACTCGTCAATGGGGGAATTTGTTCTCTTGTCTGCCTTTTGGGTTAGCTAGCCTAACTCCATATACAGCCATCTCTGATCTCTCGCAATAAAAAAAAAACATGCATATGCAGGTGCAGCCACTTATATATATTCAGATTGCGCCGAGAAAATTTAGCATGTGTTCGCCTCAAAAAAAAATCTAGCATGTGAAATCCCTGCAAGCAGGAGGCACGGACGTACCGAAAAAGGCCTCGCCCCGCTTTATAAATAAAGCAAACGGAGGCACGGACGTAGGAGGTTGAGGTGCAAGCCCTTAATCCTTGGCGGCTCGTGCCCGCTAATCATGCAAATCAGGAGAGAGTATAGTACTAACAGAAGTGCTGCTTCCTGTCCGAGAATATGAATTTCCCGGTTAATAAACAATGGCCGCGACCCGCGATTGCAGACGTGGGCAGTGCAAAAGTGCAGCATGCATGGTGGAGGCGCCGCTCTCTTCTTTTCGGCACGCACAAAGTGTCCGGTCCAGTCCACGACACGCACTTTTCGATGGACCTGACAGGCGCTCGTCTGAAAGTTTCAATAGATACTCCCAAAATTTGACATAAATTAGATTAATATATAAAATATTTTTGTAACTTCACTATTATAAAATTAAACACTTGTTTGGAATACGGGTTCAGTGCAATAATTACTGCCACGTTTGTTTGGTCTAGTTTAAAATGCATGGAAAATGCCACTAGGCTCTCGGTGTATATGCACCTGATGTGGAAAATAACTAGTAGTTATAAAAAAAGTCAAAACAAATTCTGAAACTTTTTTGAAAACAAATTTGACCTTCTATTGTACTCCCTCTACAAAGAAATATAAGAGTGCTCGTTAAGGAAAAACTCCCGTTGACTTCAGCTAAAAAATATATATTCAAGCACAAAAATTGTGGATAGTAATTTTTATACATCTTTGATTTTTTTTCACTCAGACTACCATGAAAGTCAATCCTTGATGAAACTTTTTATATAAGTACAACAGGAGGTCAAGTTTCTTTTAAAAAATATTTTTAAAGTTATTTTTTAATTATTAAAAAATTCATATCAGGTGCATATACACCTGATAGCCAAACATGTCCTTACTTAGTCTGTAGTCTTGAGGAGAAGCTACTTAGTTTGTAGTATTGAGGAGAAATCTTCTAGCTAGTCTCGACGAGCATCTTTCAATTAAGGTTGCGTTCGGTTGACAGGGTTTTGAAGAGATTTTGGCAGGGATTGAGGTGGATTTAATCCCGTACAAGTCAAACCCAAGGACGAAAAACTAAAGAAGAAACGTAAATAAGAAGAAGAAGAAACATAG
Organism: Thinopyrum elongatum; assembly: GCA_011799875.1. Lineage (NCBI taxonomy): Eukaryota > Viridiplantae > Streptophyta > Magnoliopsida > Poales > Poaceae > Thinopyrum > Thinopyrum elongatum. The sequence goes on along the minus strand of CM022297.1, from coordinate 503,979,818 downwards.
CAGTACATCACGTCACCTCCATGGTAGCAGGCATGTTGTCGATGGATCGGCACGTTGCTCCAGTGTTAAGCCTCGCACGTCAGCTGCGTCCAGCGACTGTTCTTCGTACAAGTCCGTTCGTTCTGCGACTTTCTCGACGGTTCCACTCGTGCCACGAGCCTGGCTACGGTCGAGTAAATTACCACTCCAACAGCCGTAAGGATATGACGTATTTTAACCGGTTAAGGGAAAAGTTTTACGACGACGAAATACAGTTTAACTGCCTTTTGAAGAAAACACAGAATGGATCCAAAGATCAAAGAAAAAGAAAAACAACAGCCCTATTAACTGCAGAACAACACTACACTTCAATAGAACGCCATCCACCCGTGACAGGACAATGCATCATAAGTGAACATACTAATATGACACACTCGTATATGCGTGCACTGTCTGCGATATATACTTAGTTGATACCAAACATTTAGTAGTGAGTAAGGTCACGTATCGGAGCGTATGTTCGGTTTTTTGAAATTGTTAGTCTAGCAACAAGGTTTGCTTTTGGAGCCAGTTGTGGGAGTGGTGCTCCACATGTTTTGGTCATTGCCTTATTGGCGATGCATTGTAAATTAGTGGTAGTATAATTTTCAATTAGCTAGATGTGCATACCAAAGCATATGACAAGAACCAAAACATCCGCCGCGCGAGCGTTAACGGCTGTAGAAGCAAGTAAACCACCCACTCCACAGTTGGGCTAACTTGGTGTCTAGCTGCCAACTAGTGAATCCATATATATCCCTCGGTATTATTTTGTCATTTCTTCGCCAGGTAAAGCAAAGCAGCACACAGCAGCCACCGTCGTCGCCTACCTACGAACGGCGCACGATGGATTCATTAATTCTGATTGAACGGCATGTTCTCATCAGATCTTGCAAGGTAACACTACTAAAACAAGTATGGGCTGCTTCCAGTAGCTAGCAGCGTAATTAGACAGTTGTTCCAATGCAAGGCCAACAACAGGCCGTGGGAGCACAGCCACTGTAGTGTACATTATACGGTCGATGCCCAACAACTGGAAGAAATTGATGGGAAGGAAAGCAAAGTTGACACGCAGAAAATGAGCTTTTTTCCCTAGCTATGGAATATATGCCCCGCCGAAAACATCATATCGCGCACTCGGGTTTCCCCGGTGTTCTTATTCTGAGAGCTATCTATTTAGGGTTAATTATCCTTTTGCCCTCAGTGGTGTTCATGTGCTAATTTTTGCTCTCAGTTGCGAATCGTCCTCAGTTTTGCCCCTAGTCTGTCCGCAACTACTATGACGAGGCCAAACGGACAGTTTTGAGTCCATTCCGTCCGCCGGCGTTAGTGGTAGTGGGTCCGAAGCTTACACGTGGGACCGTGTGGACGTGGGTCCGGAGCTGACATGTGGGACCGTGCAACATCGTCCACAAATCAATCCAGGGTTCTAACCTGGCCACTCGACGCCCACTCTGTCCCGTCCGCCGGCCGGCCGTCTTGCGCCGCCGCCGCCACCTGCGCCGCCACCAGCTGCGCTACCGCGGCCACGGCCGTCCTGCTCCACCGCTACCTGCTCTGCCCGCCACCTTCCTGCGACGCCACGGGTGGGGCGCCCGCCACCTGCTCGACCGGCCGGAGCGCTGATAGGTGGGGGGCTGGTGCACACAGAGGAAGTACGAGGGTGAACCCCAGGGCGAAATGGCAAGCGGCGGCGACCCCAAATTATTTGGCGAGGCAGGCATCGGGCCGGAGATCCGCCGCATCCACGACTGGGTTCCCGAGGGGTAAGTCACGCCTCCTGTTTAGATTGAGCTTAGTTGTGCATTTGAACAGTCGATTCGAGTTGGTTTGCCCGGTTAATGTGCTGATTGTGTCTCTGTTTTTCGTCAGTTAGGATGGAGTTGTGGTTTGCTTTCTTGGTGCACATTAGAAGGGACCGGTACATGTTGAATGCAAAGAATAAGAAGAAATTCCAAGGAGGTTTCGATTATCTGTTGCCAATGGCTTGTAATTGGAGTTTCAGACAATTTGGGGAGGTAATTTGCAGCCAATATCCTTGGGGTTTGCTTGATGAAGTGGAATACAAATACTACGATGGGGAAAAGAAATGGGTGACAGTTAGTAATGATGAAGAGCTGGCTACCATGTTTGCTAGGCATAAGGAGAAAGAGAATTTTCATGTGAGGCTGCAAATTGATGTGCTTGAGCAGGCATTTGGACCTAGGATGGCGGGTGCAACTACTCGGGCAGAACCAAGTCGTCGTAATGGCAGCTCTAGCCAGAACAGTTCAGTTAGTGCACGGCGACGTGGTGGCTCGACAAGCGTGGGCACCGGCAGTAGGGTCCCCCTTGAAGTGGAACCTGATTCCTACAATTCTGGGGTTGATGAAGAGAAGCTATATTCTGATGTTATTCAGAATTTACGACAGGCACCTCGGGCTGAAAACTAAGATGAGGCTCACAATGCAGTCCGTGTGGATGATGGCGCGGTGGGTGAGGACGAAGACCTTGCAGCTGTTGAATGGGACCCTTTGAACCCTCATATGGAAGAAGGTGATGTTTTTGCATCCATGAGTGAGTGTAGTAATGCACTTGTTGAAGGAAATATGCCCTAGAGGCAATAATAAAGTTGTTATTTATATTTTCTTATATCATGATAAATGTTTATTACTCATGCTAGAATTGTATTAACCGGAAACTTAATACATGTGTGAATACATAGACAAAACACCGAGTCCCTAGTAAGCCTCTACTAGACTAGCTCGTTAATCAAAGATGGTTAAGTTTCCTAACCATAGACATGTGTTGTCATTTGATGAATGGGATCACATCATTAGGAGAATGATGTGATGGACAAGACCCATCCGTTAGCTTAGCATAATGATCGTTAAGTTTATTGCTATAGCTTTCTTCATGACTTATACATGTTCCTCTAACTATGAGATTATGCAACTCCCGAATACCGGAGGAACACTTAGTGTGCTATCAAACGTCACAACGTAACTGGGTGATTATAAAGATGCTCTACAGGTGTCTCCGATGGTGTTTGTTGAGTTGGCATAGATCGAGATTAGGATTTGTCACTCCGATTGTCGGAGAGGTATCTCTGGGCCCTCTCGGTAATGCACATCATATGAAGCCTTGCAAGCAATGTGACTAATGAGTTAGTTACGGGATGATGCATTACGGAACGAGTAAAGAGACTTGCCAGTAACGAGATTGAACTAGGTATGATGATGCCGACGATCGAATCTTGGGCAAGTAACATACCGATGACAAAGGGAACAACGTATGTTGTTATGCGGTTTGACCGATAAAGATCTTCGTAGAATATGTAGGAGCCAATATGAGCATCCAGGTTCCGCTATTGGTTATTGACCGGAGATGTGTCTCGGTCATGTCTACATAGTTCTCGAACCCGTAGGGTCCGCACGCTTAACGTTCGATGACGATTTGTATTATGAGTTATGTGATTTGATGACCGAAGTTTGTTCGGAGTCCCGGATGAGATCGGGGACATGACGAGGAGTCTCGAAATGGTCGAGAGGTAAAGATTCATATATTGGAAGGCTATATTCGGACATCGGAAAGGTTCCGAGTGATTCGGGTATTTTTCGGAATACCGGGGAGTTACGGGAATTCACCGGGAGAAGTAATGGGCCTTATTGGGCCATACAGGAAAAGAGGAGGCAGTCCAAGGGGTGGCTGCGCCCCCTCCCCCCATGGCAAGTCCGAATTGGACTAGGGAGGGGGCGGCGGCCCCCTCTTTCCTTCTCCCTCTCTCTCCTTCCCTCTCTCCCCCTCTTGGAAAAGGAAGGGGAGTCCTACTAGGATTGGGAATCCTAATAGGACTCCCCCTTGGTGCGCCTCCCCCTTAGGCCGGCCACCTCCTCCCTCCCTCCTTTATATATGGGGGCGGGGGGCACCCCAAAGACACACCAAGATTTGTCTTAGCCGTGTGCCGTGCCCCCCTCCACAAATTTCCACCTCGGTCATATTTTCGGAGAGTTAGGCGAAGTCCTGCCGGAATCACTTCATCATCACCGTCACCATGCCGTCGTACTGACGAAACTCTCCCTCGGCCTTAGCTGGATAAAGAGTACGAGGGACGTCACCGAGCTGAACGTGTGCAGATCGCGGAGGTGCCGTGCGTTCGGTACTTGATCGGTTGGATCGCGAAGACGTTCGACTATATCAACCGCGTTACTAAACGCTTCCGCTTTCGGTCTACGAGGGTACGTAGACACACTCTCCCCGCTCGTTGTTATGCTTCTTCTAGATAGATCTTGCGTGATCGTAGGAATTTTTTTGAAATACTACGTTCCCCAACAGTGGCATCCGAGCCAGGTCTATGCGTAGATGTTATTTGCACGAGTAGAACACAAAGGAGTTGTGGGCATGGGTGTATAAATATTGCTTGCCGTTACTAGTTGTTACTTGGTTCAGCGGTATTGTGAGATGAAGCGGCCCGGACCGACATTACGCGTACGCTTACGCGAGACTGGTTTCACCGCTGCGAGCACTCGTTGCTTAAAGGTGACTAGCGGGTGTCTTTCTCTCTCACTTTAGTTGAATCAGTTTCAATGAAGAGGGTTCTTTTAGAAGATCAAAAAGCAATCACTACACTACGTTGTGGTTTTGATGCGTAGGTAAGAACGGTTCTTGCTAGAAGCCCGTAGCAGCCACGTAAAACTTGTAAACAACAAAGTAGAGGACGTCTAACTTGTTTTTGCAGGGCTTGCTGTGATGTGATATGGTCAAGACATGATGTGATATAATTTGTTGTATGAGATGATCATGTTTTGTAACAAAGTTATCGGCAACCGGCAGGAGCCATATGGTTGTCGCTTTATTGTATGCAATGCAATCACCATGTAATTGTTTTACTTTATCACTAAGCGGTAGTGATAGTCGTAGAAACAATAAGTTGGCGAGACGACAACGATGCTACGATGGAGATCGAGCTGGGGAGCCGGTGACGATGGAGATCATGACGGTGCTTCGATGATGGAGATCAAGAGCACAAGATGATGATGGCCATATCATGTCACATATTGAATTGCATGTGATGTTAATCCTTTTATGCATCTTATTTTGCTTAGTACGGCGGTAGCATTATAAGATGATCTCTCACTAAATTTCAAGGTACAAGTGTTCTCCCTGAGTATGCACCGTTGCGAAAGTTCTTCGTGCTGAGACACCACGTGATGATTGGGTGTGATAGGCTCTATGTTCAAATACAACGGGTGCAAGACAGTTTTGCACATGCGGAATACTCGGGTTAAACTTGATGAGCCTAGCATATGCAGATATGGCCTCGGAACACTGAGACCGAAAGGTCGAACGTGAATCATATAGTAGATATGATCAACATAGTGATGTTCACCATTGAAAACTACTCCATCTCACGTGATGATCGGACATGGTCTAGTTGATTTGGATCACGTGATCACTTAGATGATTAGAGGGATGTCTATCTAAGTGGGAATTCTTAAGTAATATGATTAATTGAACTTTAATTTATCATGAACTTAGTCCTGGTAGTATTTGCAAATTATGTTGTAGATCAATAGCTCGCGTATAGCTCCCCTGTTTTATTTTTGATATGTTCCTAGAGAAAACTAAGTTGAAAGATGATAGTAGCAATGATGCGGACTGGTTCCGTGATCTGAGGTTTATCCTCATTGCTACACAGAAGAATTATGTCCTTGATGCACCGCTAGGTGACAGAACTATTGCAGGAGCATATGCAAACGTTATGAACGTTTGACAAGCTTGGTATGATGATTACTTGATAGTTTAGTGCACCATGTTTTACGGCTTAGAAACAGGACTTCAAAAACGTTTTGAACGACATGGAGCATATGAGATGTTCCAAGAGCTGAAATCGGTATTTCAGACTCATGCCCGTATCGAGAGGTAGGAGACCTCTGACAAGTACTTCGCCTACAAGATGGAGGAGAATAGCTCAACCAGTGAGCATGTGCTCAGAATGTCTGAGTACTACAGTTGCTTGAATCAATTGGAGTTAATCTTCCGGATAAGATAGTAATTGACAGAATTCTCTAGTCACTATCACCAAGTTACTGGAACTTCGTGATGAACTATAATATGCAAGGGATGACAAAAATGATTCCCGAGCTCTTCGTGATGCTGAAATCAACGAAGGTAGAAATCAAGAAAGAGCATCAAGTGTTGATGGTTAACAAGACCACTAGTTTCAAGAAAAAGAGCAAAGGGAAGAAGGGGAACTTCAAGAAGAATAGCAAGCAAGTTGCTACTCCCGGGAAGAAGCCCAAGTCTGGACCTAAGCCTAAAACTGAGTGCTTCTACTGCAAAGGGACTGCTCACTGGAAGCGGAACTGCCCCAAGTATTTGGCGGATAAGAAGGATGGCAAAGTGAACAAAGGTATATTTGATATACATGTTATTGATGTGTATTTTACTAGTGTTCATAGTAGCCCCTGGGTATTAGATATTGGTTCAGTTGCTAACATTAGTAACTCGAAACAGGAGTTGCAAAATGAACAGAGACTAGTTAATGACGAGGTAACGATGTGTGTTGGAAGTGATTCCAAGGTTGATAAGATCACCATCGCACACTCCTTCTACCTTCGGGATTAGTGTTGGACCTAAATAAATGTTATTTGGTATTTGCGTTGAGCATGAATATGATTGGATCATGTTTATTGCGATACGGTTATTCATTTAAGTCAGAGAATAATTGTTGTTCTGTTTAAATGAATAAAACCTTCTATGGTCATACACTCAATATAAATAGTTTATTGAATCTCGATCATAGTGATATACATATTCATAATATTGAAACCAAAAGATGCAGAGTTGATAATGATAGTGCAACTTATTTGTGGCACTGCCGTTTGGGTCATATTGGTGTAAAGCGCATGAAGAAACTCCATACTGATGGACTTTTGGAATCACTTGATTATGAATCACTTGGTACTTGCGAACCATGCCTCATGGGCAAGATGACTAAAACTCCGTTCTCCGGAACAATGGAGCGAGCAACAGATTTATTGGAAATAAATACATACCAATGTATGCGGTCCGATGAATATTGAGGCTCGCGGTGGGTATCGTTATTTTCTGACCTTCATAGATGATTTGAGCAGATATGGGTATATCTACTTGATGAAACATAAGTCTGAAACATTTGAAAAGTTCAAAGAATTTCAGAATGAAGTGGAAAATCATCGTAACAAGAAAATAAAGTTTCTGCGATCCGATCGTGGAGGAGAATATTTGAGTTACGAGTTTGGTCTTCAATTAAAACAATGTGGAATAGTTTCACAAACTCATGCCACCTGGAACACCACAGCATAATGGTGTGTCTGAACGTCATAACCGTACTTTATTGGATATAGTGCAATCTATGATGTCTCTTACCGATTTACCACTATTGTTTTGGGGTTATGCATTAGAGACAGTTGCATTCACGTTAAATAGGGCACCATCTAAATCCGTTGAGATGACACCATATGAACTGTGGTTTGGCAAGAAACCTAAGCTGTCGTTTCTTAAAGTTTGGGGTTGCAATGCTTATGTGAAAAGTTTCAACCTGATAAGCTCAAACGCAAATCGGAGAAATGTGTCTTCATAGGATACCCAAAGGAGACTGTTGGGTACACCTTCTATCACAGATCCGAAGGCAAGATATTCGTTGCTAAGAATGGATCCTTTCTAGAGAAGGAGTTTCTCTCGAAAGAAGTGAGTGGGAGGAAAGTAGAACTTGATGAGGTAATTGTACCTTCTCCCGAATTGGAAAGTAGTTCACCACAGAAATCAGTTCCAGTGATGCCTACACCAATTAGTGAGGAAGTTAATGATGATGATCATGAAACTTCGGATCAAGTTGCTACCGAACCTCGTAGGTAAATCAGAGTACGTTCCGCACCAGAGTGGTATGGTAATCTTGATCTGGAAATCATGTTACTAGACCATGACGAACCTACGAACTATGAGGAAGCAATGATGAGCCCAGATTCCGCGAAATGGCTTGAGGCTATGAAATCTGAGATGGGATCCATGTATGAGAACAAAGTGTGGACTTTGGTTGACTTGCCCGATGATCGGCGAGCCATAGAGAATAAATGGATCTTCAAGAGGAAGATAGACGCTGATGGTAGTGTTACTATCTACAAAGCTCGAATTGTCGCAAAAGTTTTTCGACAAGTTCAAGGTGTTGACTACGATGAGATTTTCTCATTCGTATCGATGCTTAAAGTCTGTCCGAATCATGTTAGCAATTGCCACATTTTATGAAATCTGGCAAATGGATGTCAAAACTACATTTCTTAATGGAATTTTTAAAGAAGAAGTTGTATATGATGCAACCAGAAGGTTTTGTCAATCCTAAAGGTGCTAACAAAATGTGCAAGCTCCAGCGATCCATCTATGGACTGGTGCAAGCATCTCGGAGTTGGAATATACGCTTTGATGAAGTGATCAAAGCATATGGTTTTATACAGACTTACGGTGAAGCCTGTATTTACAAGAAAGTGAGTGGGAGCTTTGTAGCATTTCTGATATTATATGTGGATGACATATTGTTGATTGGAAATGATATAGAATTTCTGGATAGCATAAAAGGATACTTGAATAAGAATTTTTCAATAAAAAGGCCTCGGTGAAGCTGCTTAAGTATTGAGCATCAAGATCTATAGGGATAGATCGAGACGCTTAATAGGACTTTCACAAAGCACATACCTTGACAAGTTTTTGAAGAAGTTCAAAATGGATCAGTCAAAGAAGGAGTTCTTGCAAGTGTTACAAGGTGTAAAATTGAGTAAGACTCAAAACCCGACCACGACAGAAGATAGAAAGAGAATGAAAGTCATTCCCTATGCCTCAGTCATAGGTTCTATAAAGTATGCCATGCTATGTACCAGACCAATTGTGTGCCTTGCTATGAGTTTAGCAAGGAGGTACGATAGTGATCCAGGAGTGGATCACTGGATAGTGGTCAAAGTTATCCTTAGTTACCTAAGAGGACTAAGGAAATATTTCTCGGTTATGGAGGTGATAAAGAGTTCATCGTAAAGAGTTACGTCGATGCAAACATTAATACTGATCTGGATGACTCTGAGTCTCAATCTGGATACATATTGATAGTGGGAGCAATTAGCTAGAGTAGCTCCATGCAGAGCATTGTAGACATAGAAATTTGCAAAAAACATATGGATCTGAATATGCAGACCCATTGACTAAACCTCTATCACAAGCAAAACATGATCACACCTTAGTACTCTTTGGGTGCTAATCACATAGCGATGTGAACTAGATTATTGACTCTAGTAAACCCTTTGGGTGTTGGTCACATGGCGATGTGAACTATGGGTGTTAATCAAGATGTGAACTATTGGTGTTAAATCACATGGCGATGTGAACTAGATTATTGACTCTAGTGCAAGTGGGAGACTGAAGGAAATATGCCCTAGAGGCAATAATAAAGTTGTTATTTATATTTCCTTATATCATGATAAATGTTTATTATTCATGCTAGAATTGTATTAACCGGAAACTTAATACATGTGTGAATACATAGACAAAACACCGAGTCCCTAGTAAGCCTCTACTAGACTAGCTCGTTAATCAAAGATGGTTAAGTTTCCTAACCATAGACATGTGTTGTCATTTGATGAATGGGATCACATCATTAGGAGAATGATGTGATGGACAAGACCCATCCGTTAGCTTAGCATAATGATCGTTAAGTTTATTGCTATAGCTTTCTTCATGACTTATACATGTTCCTCTAACTATGAGATTATGCAACTCCCGAATACCGGAGGAACACTTAGTGTGCTATCAAACGTCACAACGTAACTAGGTGATTATAAAGATGCTCTACAGGTGTCTCCGATGGTGTTTGTTGAGTAGGCATAGATCGAGATTAGGATTTGTCACTCCGATTGTCGGAGAGGTATCTCTGGGCCCTCTCGGTAATGCACATCATATGAAGCCTTGCAAGCAATGTGACTAATGAGTTAGTTACGGGATGATGCATTACAGAACGAGTAAAGAGACTTGCCAGTAACGAGATTGAACTAGGTATGATGATACCGACGATCGAATCTCGGGCAAGTAACATACCGATGACAAAGGGAACAACGTATGTTGTTATGCGGTTTGACCGATAAAGATCTTCGTAGAATATGTAGGAGCCAATATGAGCATCCAGGTTCCGCTATTGGTTATTGACCGGAGATGTGTCTCGTTCATGTCTACATAGTTCTCGAACCCGTAGGGTCCGCACGCTTAACGTTCGATGACGATTTGTATTATGAGTTATGTGATTTGATGACCGAAGTTTGTTCGGAGTCCCGGATGAGATCGGGGACATGACGAGGAGTCTCGAAATGGTCGAGAGGTAAAGATTCATATATTGGAAGGCTATATTCGGACATCGGAAAGGTTCTGAGTGATTCGGGTATTTTTCGGAATACCGGGGAGTTACGGGAATTCACCGGGAGAAGTAATGGGCTTTATTGGGCCATACGGGAAAGAGGAGGCAGTCCAAAGGGTGGCTGCGCCCCCCCCCCCCCCCCATGGCAAGTCTGAATTGGACTAGGGAGGGGGCGGCGCCCCCCTCTTTCCTTCTCCCTCTCTCTCCTTCCCTCTCTCCCCCTCTTGGAAAAGGAAGGGGAGTCCTACTAGGATTGGGAATCCTAATAGGACTCCCCCTTGGTGCGCCTCCCCCTTAGGCCGGCCACCTCCTCCCTCCCTCCTTTATATACGGGGGCGGGGGGCACCCCAAAGACACACCAAGATTTGTCTTAGCCGTGTGCGTTGCCCCCCTCCACAGATTTCCACCTCGGTCATATTTTCGGAGAGCTTAGGCGAAGCCCTGCCGGAATCACTTCATCATCACCGTCACCACGCCGTCGTGCTGACGAAACTCTCCCTCGGCCTCAGCTGGATAAAGAGTACGAGGGATGTCACCGAGCTGAACGTGTGCAGATCGCGGAGGTGCCGTGTGTTCGGTACTTGATCGGTTGGATCGCGAAGACGTTCGACTACATCAACCGCGTTACTAAACGCTTCCGCTTTCGGTCTACGAGGGTACGTAGACACACTCTCCCCGCTCGTTGCTATGCTTCTCCTAGATAGATCTTGCGTGATCGTAGGAATTTTTTTGAAATACTACGTTCCCCAACACTTGTGACATACTGCATCAAGGTAGAACGTACTTTCAAAGTTGACAAGAGCGATCAAGTACGTTACAGAGTGCACTGTCCGACTAAGGGTTGTCCATGGAGGAAGCTCGCATCTAAAATGCGAAATAGCACGAATGTTCAGGGCAAAGTGAACCCTTTTAAGCACACATGCCAGGAATCAACCCTTAGGAAGGATACAATCAGTAGAGCCAAATCAAGATGGGTGGCAGAAGAAGTAAAGAAGTGGGTGAAAGAAAACCAGCAAGTGGGTCCAAAGGAATTGCAGAAGAACATCAAAGACAAGTTCAAGATAGATTTACCATACATGAGGTTGTTCAATGGTAAATAACATGCTATGGATTCTATTTATGGTAACTGGCAGGAAAGTTTTCAATTGTTGTATTCATTCAAAGGTGAAGTGGAGAGGACCAGCCCAGGTAGTATTGTAGATATTGACCACCACACCGTGGAATACACATTCAGGGGAGTGACAAAGACCAAGGAATGCTTTAGGAGGGTTTTTGTCTGCTTTGAGGCTTGTTGCCGGGTTTTTTTGGCAGGCTGCAGGCCTTATTTGGCTATTGATGCTACTTTTCTCACAGGGAGGTTTAAAGGACAGTTAGTAGCAACTTGTGCAGTTGATGCACACAGTTTTGTATTTCCAGTTGCGTACGGTGTGCTAGAGACAGAGTCTGAGGAGAGCTGGACTTGGTTTTTGCATAATCTGCGCCGGGCTATTGCACATCCCAATGGGTTGGTAATTCATACAGATGCCTGCAAAGGTTTAGAAGTGGCCGTGGACAATGTGTTCCCTAGAGTAGAGCATAGGGAATGCATGCGTCACCTTGCTGCAAATTTTGTGAAGAAATTCAAAGGAAAGGTGTATACCGACAATTTATGGTCAGCATCTTTGACTTGCAGTGTGAAGAAGCACAACTACCACTTGAGGCAGTTATACACGAATCCCAAAGTGAAGGAATACTTGGAAACACACCACTCCAAGTTATGGGCCAAAAGCCAATTCAGTGAAGTGAGCAAAGTTGACTATGTGCACAATAATCTAGCAGAGTCTTTCAACTCAACGATCCGGAAACTAAAGGGTCATTATGTGGTGGAGTTGCTTGACAGGATAAGGATAGAATACATGCAGAAATTTCATTATCGTGCAGGAATAGCCGAGGCAAAATTCATGGGCCACATTATCATCCCTGCCGTGATGAATGAACTGAAGCAGAAAACAACAGGCTTGGAAATGAACATGACTCTTTGCTTGAGTACCACAGCAGAGATATCATATTTGGATAAAGAGAAGAGGGAATGGAGATATCCAGTGGATTTAGAAGCTAGAACTTGCAGTTGTAGGCAATGGCAGATAACTGGGTTGCCATGCATTCATGCCTTGTTTTTCATCACTTCTCTCCCAGGTCCAGCAGGGAACATACAGCAATATGTGCATGATTACTACTCTGTTGCAAGGTTCAAAGCCACATATGCGTATGCCTTGCCTGCTATGGAGGGAAAACAACAATGGGACATAGTGGACCCTGGATTCAAGCTTTGCGCTCCAGTTCTGAAGAGAGCAGCAGGTAGACCAAGGAAGAGTCGAATCAGACCTCGCAGCGAAGGAGCTGGACTTGGAGCGAGGAAGCGTAAGTGCACAAGGTGTGGTGGGTCTGGTCATTTCGGTAAGTATTGTGATAACACAGTAGATCCACCGTTCGGAGAGTGTTTCGAGGAAGGCTTCGATGAAAATGTTGATCAGCAGCCGGTTGCCGGAACAGATGATGAAAATGATGGCCAACAGCCGATGGCGAGGGTCCAAATGATGATGGTCAACAGCCGCATGATTTTGACGATGATCCAAAATATCCTCCAAATGATGATTCAAGTGAGCCTCCAAATGGTGATCCAAGTGAGCCTCCAAATGATGATCCAAGTGAGGCTCCAAATGGTGACCAACCTTCTGTCGTTGTGAGTTCTGCTAGGTATGTAAATCTTGCAAATACTACTGTACATTTATCACTTGACATGATCTCATTACCCTTTATGTTTTGTACAGCTCTGCGGTAGGTTTGAAGAAGACGCGCAAGGTACCGACAACAAAGAGGAGAAGAGAAGAAGCAATGAGCACAAGGTGCACGAGGAGCAAAGTGATGGCAAGAAGCTCAAGGATCAAACAGAAGCCCCAACACTATTTATGAATAATTATGAAACATTATGAATAATGTTGTATTTTTGTTGAATGATGTTGGACCTATGTTAGAACTATGTTAGAACTATGTTTGAATGATGTTGGACCTATGTTAGAACTTCAAATTTGACATGCTATTTGGATGTTGCAATTCTTTCGAAACTTTGGTAGGGTAAACTTTCGATACTTTGGCAAGAAACTCACATTCATGAAAAACCTATGTTAGAACTTCAAATTTGACACATATATTCTATATACACAGACTATGTGCGCTGGTTTTTCCTTTTTTAATTTTTTTTTGAATTTTGTTTTGCTCATTTGAATTGTGGTCAAACCTAACTTTGACCAAGATTTAAACAGGTCTAAAGCATCAAAATGAAAAACTAAGCCTGGATCCTTCTTAGTCACTCAAAAATGAAGCTGTGGTGAGGTTTTTAAAATTTTCATGAAAAATGTGCTAAAAAAGAGCTCCAAAGGTAGGGTAAACGGCCTCATTTCTAAGCAAGGTTTTTTTCGACCTTGTCTAAATCAGCCAAATAACTTTCCTACACATATATTCTATATATACAGACTATGTGCGCTGGTTTTTTCTTTTTTTTCTTTTTTTTAATTTGTTTTGCTCATTTGATTTCTGGTCAAACTTAACTTTGACCAAGATTTAAACAAGTCTAAAACATCAAAATGAAAAACTAAGCCTGGATCCTTCTTAGTTACTCCAAAATGAAGCTGTGGTGAGGTTTTTGAAATTTTCATGTTCATTTCCCCAAAACGCTTCTCTTCACTTCATACAAGAGAGTTTGAGATACTTGAGATATCACATAAGACACATGAACTTTTCGTTTAAATGTATGTAGACCTTGTTTATCAACTTAAATCGTTAGTATATGACATAAGAAGACTATGTGCGCAGTTTTTTCATTTTTTTGATTTTTATTTAATTTATTATGCTCATTTAAAATCTGATCAAACCTATCTTTGACTGCTCCAAACCCCTCCCTAACCCCGCTAACCCTAGTGCTGAACAAGGACCGTCCATCTAACCCTAGCGACGATCAAGGACCGTCGATCTAACCCTTCTAGAAGGAATTTGCGGGGAGGAGGGGAGCGATCCGCGAGATGCAATCTGATTGGCTGGGTGATTTATTTTTTCTCAGCACGTACCGAGCGCGCTGGATGGACCGTTGGGCCGTCTCGCTGTCCGGGTCTGAGAGCGCTGTTAATGCCTGCCTCAGCCTTTCCAGGCCTGCATGCATGTGAGGGGCGGCGACGTGGGAATGCATGCGCGGGAGGCGGACGTGCATGCATGCGCGGAAGGTGAGCGAGGCGAGCGAGGCAAGCGACGTGGCCATGCACGTATTGATTTAGATTACGGCATTGTTTCAGATTACGGCAGTGATTCAGTTACGCAGCGATTCGGATGCACGCGCCCGGTCAAACAACAGCCCTATCGTTTCGTTCCAGTGATTCAGATGCACGCACGCGCCCCATCGCCCCATCGTTTCTGTGCAAATTAAAACTTAACAGATACACACACGCGTCCGGATTCACACACGCACCGTTCTCATCCCTTCTTTCTTCCTCTCCCACCCACACACTGTTGGGGAACGTAGTATTTCAAAAAAATTCCTACGATCACGCAAGATCTATCTAGGAGAAGCATAGCAACGAGCGGGGAGAGTGTGTCTACGTACCCTCGTAGACCGAAAGTGGAAGCGTTAGCTTAACGCGGTTGATGTAGTCGAATGTCTTCGCGATCCAACCGATCAAGCACCGAACGTACGGCACCTCCGAGTTCAGCACACGTTCAGCTCGATGACGTCCCTCGAACTCTTGATCCAGCAAAGTGCCGAGGGAGTAGATGAGTTCCGTCAGCACGACGGTGTGGTGACGGTGATGGTGAAGTGATCCGCGCAAGGCTTCGCCTAAGCACTACGAGAATATGACCGGAGGCGTAAACTGTGAGGGGGGCGCCGCACACGGCTAACAATTGTTGTTGTGTCCTTTTGGGGCACCCCCTCTCCTCTATTTATATATGTGTAGGGGCTTGTAGTAGAAGGAATATTACCACGTGAACAGTAACCGTGAATAGCACACACGTGGACTTGGACTCCAAGTCCAATCCTATTCCTACTAGGACACCTTCCCTTTTTGCCTTCCCTTGCCACATGGGCTTTTAAGGACTTAGTGCGCCTAGCCCAATAAGGCCAGGGCGCTTCCCCTTAGCCCATGCCAGCCCTTGGGACATGGTGGAACCACTTGTGGACTTCCGGACCCCTCCGGAATCCTCCGGAACCTTCTGGAAGCTTCATGGTACAATACCGAAAAAACTGCACTTTTTTCCGGAACCCAAAACATGACTTCCCATATATAAATATTTACCTCTCGACCATTCCGAGACTCCTCGTCATGTCCGTGATCTCATCCGGGACTCCGAACAACATTCGGTCACCAAATCACATAACTCATATAATACAATATCGTCATCGACCGTTAAGCGTGCGGACCCTATGGGTTCGAGAACTATGTAGACATGACCGAGACACCTCTCCGGTCAATAACCAATAGCGGAACCTGGATGCTCATATTGGCTCCCACATATTCTACGAAGATCTTTATCGGTCGAACCATTATGACAACATACGTTATTCCCTTTGTCATCGGTATGTTACTTGCCCGAGATTCGATCGTCGGTATCTTCATACCTAGTTCAATCTCGTTACCGGCAAGTCTCTTTACTCGTTTCGTAATACATCATCCCACAACTAACTCATTTGTCACATTGCTTGCAAGGCTTATTATGATGTGTATTACCGAGAGGGCCCAGAGATACCTCTCCGATACTCGGAGTGACAAATCCTAATCTTGATCTATGCCAACCCAACAGACACCTTCGGAGATACCTGTAGAGCATCTTTATAATCACCCAGTTACATTGTGACGTTTGATAGCACACAAGGCATTCCTCCGGTATCCGGGAGTTGCATAATCTCATAGTCGAAGGAATATGTATTTGACATGAAGAAAGCAGTAGCAATAAAACTGAACGATCATTATGCTAAGCTAACGGATGGATCTTGTCCATCACATCATTCTCCTAATGATGTGATTCCGTTATCAAATGACAACTCATGTCCATGGTTAGGAAACTTAACCATCTTTGATTAACGAGCTAGTCTAGTAGAGGCTTACTAGGGACACGGTGTTTTGTCTATATATCCACACATGTATCAAGTTTCCGGTTAATACAATTCTAGCATGAATAATAAACATTTATCATGATATAAGGAAATATAAAATAACAACTTTATTATTGCCTCTAGGGCATATTTCCTTCAGTCTCCCACTTGCACTAGAGTCAATAATCTAGTTCACATCGCCATGTGATTTAACACCAATAGTTCACATCTTTATGTGATTAACACCCATAGTTCATATCGCCATGTGACCAACACCCAAAGGGTTTACTAGAGTCAATAGTCTAGTTCACATCGCCATGTGATTAATACCCAAAGAGTATTAAGGTGTGATCATGTTTTGCTTGTGAGAGAAGTTTAGTCAACGGGTCTGCCACATTCAGATCCGTATGTATTTTACAAAATTTCTATGTTTACAATGCTCTGCATGGAGCTACTCTAGCTAATTGCTCCCACTTTCAATACGTATCCAGATTGAGACTCAGGGTCATCTGGATCGGTGTAAAAGCTTGCATCGACGTAACTCTTTTACGACGAACTCTTTATCACCTCCATAACCGAGAAATATTTCCTTAGTCCTCTAAGGATAATTTTGACCGCTGTCTAGTGATCTACTCCTGGATCACTATTGTTTCCCTTTGCCAAACTCATGGCAAGGTACACAACAGGTTTGGTACACAGCATGGCATACTTTATAGAACCTATGGCTGAGGCATAGGGAATAACTTTCATTCTCTCTCTATCTTCTGCCGTGGTCGGGCTTTGAGTCTTACTCAACGTCACACCTTGTAACATAGGCAAGAACCCTTTCTTTGACTGATCCATTTTGAACTTCTTCAAAATCTTTGTCAAGGTATGTGCTTTGTGAAAGTCCTATTAAGCATCTCGATCTATCCCTATAGATCTTGATGCTCAATACGTAAGCAGCTTCACCGAGGTCTTTTATTGAAAAACTCTTATTCAAGTATCCTTTTATGCTATCCAGAAATTCTATATCATTTCCAATCAGCAATATGTCATCCACATATAATATCAGAAATGCTACAGAGCTCCCACTCACTTTCTTGTAAATACAGGCTTCATCGTAAGTCTGTATAAAACCATATGCTTTGATCAACTCATCAAAGCGTATATTCCAACTCCGAGATACTTGCACCAGTCCATAGATGGATCACTGGAGCTTGCACACTTTGTTAGCATCTTTAGGATTGACAAAACCTTCTGGTTGCATCATATACAACTCTTTAAGAAATCCATTAAGGAATGCAGTTTTGACATCCATTTGCGAGATTTCATAAAATGCGGCAATTGCTAACATGATTCGGACAGACTTAAGCATCGCTACGAGTGAGAAAATATCATCGTAGTCAACACCTTGAACTTGTCGAAAACCTTTTGCGACAATTCGAGCTTTCTAGATAGTAACACTACCATCAGCGTCTGTCTTCCTCTTAAAGATCCATTTATTCTCTATGGCTCGCCGATCATCGGGCAAGTCCACCAAAGTCCACACTTTGTTCTCATACATGGATCCTATCTCAGATTTCATGGCCTCAAGTCATCTGTCGGAATCTGGGCTCATCATAGCTTCTTCATAGTTCGTAGGTTCACCTTGGTCTAGTAACATGACTTCCAGTACAAGATTCCCGTACCACTTTGGTGCGGATCGTGTTCTGGTTGACCAACGAGGTTCTGTAGTAACTTGATCCAAAGTTTCATGATCATCATCATTAGCTTCCTCTCTAGTTGGTGTAGGCATTACGGGAACGGTTTTCTCTGATGAACTACTTTCCAATTTGAGAGAAGGTACAATTACCTCATCAAGTTCTACTTTCCTCCCACTCACTTCTTTCGAAAGAAACTCCTTCTCTAGAAAGGATCCATTCTTAGCAACAAAGATCTTGCCTTCGGATCTGTGATAGAAGGTGTACCCAACAGTTTCTTTTGGGTATCCTATGAAGACGCACTTCTTCGATTTGGGTTCGAGCTTATCAGGCTGAAGCTTTTTCACATAAGCATCGCAACCCCAAACTTTAAGAAACGACAGCTTAGGTTTCTTACCAAACCACAGTTCATACGGTGTCGTCTCAATGGATTTAGATGGTGCCCTATTTAACGTGAATGCAGCTGTCTCTAATGCATAACCCCAAAACGATAGTGATAAATCGGTAAGAGACATCATAGATCGCACCATATCTAATAAAGTACGGTTACGACGTTCGGACACACCATTACGCTGTGGTGTTCCAGGTGGCGTGAGTTGCGAAACTATTCCACATTGTTTTAAATGAAGACCAAACTCGTAACTCAAATATTTGCCTCCGCGATCAGATCGTAGAAACTTTATTTTCTTGTTACGATGATTTTCCACTTCACTCTGAAATTCTTTGAACTTTTCAAATGTTTCAGACTTGTGTTTCATTAAGTAGATATACCCATATCTGCTTAAATCATCTGTGAAGGTCAGAAAATAACGATACCCGCCGCGAGCCTCAACACTCATCGGACCGCATACATCGGTATGTATTATTTCCAATAAGTCATTGGCTCGCTCCATTGTTCCGGAGAACAGAGTTTTAGTCATCTTGCCCATGAGGTATGGTTCGCAAGTATCAAATGATTCATAATCAGGTGATTCCAAAATCCCATCTGCATGGAGTTTCTTCATGCGCTTTACACCAATATGACCTAAACGGCAGTGCCACAAATATGTTGCACTATCATTATCAACTTTGCATCTTTTGGCATCAATATTATGAATATGTGTATCACTATGATCGAGATTCAATAAACCATTTATATTGAGTGTATGACCATAGAAGGTTTTATTCATGTAAACAGAACAATAATTATTCTCTGACTTAAATGAATAACCGTATCGCAATAAACATGATCCAATCATATTCATGCTCAACGCAAACACCAAATAACATTTATTTAGGTCCAACACTAATCCCGAAGGTAGAGGGAGTGTGCAATGGTGATCTTATCAACCTTGGAATCACTTCCAACACACACCGTCACCTCGTCATTAACTAGTCTCTGTTCATTTTGCAACTCCTGTTTTGAGTTACTAATGTTAGCAACTGAACCAGTATCAAATACCCAGGGGCTACTATGAACACTAGTAAAATACACATCAATAACATGTATATCAAATATACCTTTGTTCACTTTACCATCCTTCTTATCCGCCAAGTATTTGGGGCAGTTCCACTTCCAGTGACCATTTCCTTTGCAGTAGAAGCACTCAGTTTCAGGCTTAGGTCCAGACTTGGGTTTCTTCCCGGGAGTAGCAACTTGCTTGCTATTCTTCTTGATGTTCCCTTTCTTGCCCTCACCCTTTTTCTTGAAACTAGTGGTCTTGTCAACCATCCACACTTGATGCAATTTCTTGATTTCTACCTTCGCCGATTTCAGCATCGCGAAGAGCTTGGGAATCGTTTTTATCATCCCTTGCATATTATAGTTCATCACGAAGTTCTAGTAACTTGGTGATAGTGACTAGAGAACTCTTGTCAATCACTATCTTATCTGGAAGATTAACTCCCACTTGATTCAAGCAACTGTAGTACTCAGACATTCTGAGCACATGCTCACTGGTTGAGCTATTCTCCTCCATCTTGTAGGCGAAGTACTTGTCAGAGGTCTCATACCTCTCGACACGGGCATGAGTCTGAAATACCGATTTCAGCTCTTGGAACATCTCATATGCTCCATGTCGTTCAAAACGTTTTTGAAGTCCCGGTTCTAAGCCGTAAAGCATGGTGCACTAAACTATCAAGTAGTCATCATACCAAGCTTGTCAAACGTTCATAACGTCTACATCTGCTCCTGCAATAGTTCTGTCACCTAGCGGTGCATCAAGGACATAATTCTTCTGTGCAGCAATGAGGATAAACCTCAGATCACGGAACCAGTCCGCATCATTGCTACTATCATCTTTCAACTTAGTTTTCTCTAGGAACATATCAAAAATAAAACAGGGGAGCTATACGTGAGCTATTGATCTACAACATAATTTGCAAATACTACCAGGACTAAGTTCATGATAAATTAAAGTTTAATTAATCATATTACTTAAGAACTCCCACTTAGATAGACATCCCTCTAATCATCTAAGTGATCACGTGATCCAAATCAACTAAACCATGTCCGATCATCACGTGAGATGGAGTAGTTTTCAATGGTGAACATCTCTATGTTGATCATATCTACTATATGATTCATGTTCGACCTTTCGGTCTCAGTGTTCCGAGGCCATATCTGCATATGCTAGGCTCGTCAAGTTTAACCCGAGTATTCCGCCTGTGCAAAACTGTCTTGCACCCGTTATATTTGAACGTAGAGCCTATCACACCCGATCATCACGTGGTGTCTCAGCACGAAGAACTTTCGCAACGGTGCATACTCAGGGAGAACACTTGTACCTTGAAATTTAGTGAGAGATCATCTTATAATGCTACCGCCGTACTAAGCAAAATAAGATGCATGAAAGGATTAACATCACATGCAATTCAATATGTGACATGATATGGCCATCATCATCTTGTGCTCTTGATCTCCATCATCGAAGCACCGTCATGATCTCCATCGTCACCGGCGCCCCAGCTCGATCTCCATCGTAGCATCGTTGTCGTCTCGCCAACTTATTGTTTCTACGACTATCGCTACCGCTTAGTGATAAAGTAAAACAATTACATGGCGATTGCATTGCATACAATAAAGCGACAACCATATGGCTCCTGCCGGTTGCCGATAACTTTGTTACAAAACATGATCATCTCATACAACAAATTATATCACATCATGTCTTGACCATATCACATCACAGCAAGCCCTGCAAAAACAAGTTAGACATCCTCTACTTTGTTGTTGCAAGTTTTACATGGCTGCTACGGACTTCTAGCAAGAACCGTTCTTACCTACGCATCAAAACCACAACATGGTGTAGTGATTGCTTTTTGATCTTCTAAAAGAACCCTCTTCATTGAAACCGATTCAACTAAAGTGAGAGAGACAGACACCCGCCAGTCACCTTTAAGCAACGAGTGCTCGTAGCGGTGAAACCAATCTCGCGTAAGCGTACGCGTAATGTCGGTCCGGGCCGCTTCATCTCACAATGCCGCTGAACCAAGTAACAACTAGTAACGGCAAGCAATATGTATACACCCACGCCCACAACTCCTTTGTGTTCTACTTGTTCAAATCATCTATGCATAGACCTGGCTCTGATGCCACTGTTGGGGAACGTAGTATTTCAAAAAATTTCCTACGATCACGCAAGATCTATCTAGGAGAAGCATAGCAACAAGTGGGGAGAGTGTGTCTACGTACCCTCGTAGACCGAAAGCAGAAGCGTTAGCTTAACGCGGTTGATGTAGTCGAACGTCTTCGCGATCCAACCGATCAAGCACCGAACGTACGGCACCTTCGAGTTCAGCACACGTTCAGCTCGATGACGTCCCCCGAACTCTTGATTCAGCAAAGTGTCGAGGGAGTAGATGAGTTCCGTCAGCACGACGGTGTGGTGACGGTGATGGTGAAGTGATCCGCGCAAGGCTTCTCCTAAGCACTACGAGAATATGACCGGAGGCGTAAACTGTGGAGGGGGGCGCCGCACACGGCTAACAATTGTTGTTGTATCCTTTTGGGGCGCCCCCTCTCCTCTATTTATATATGTGTAGGGGCTTGGAGTAGAAGGAATAGTACCACGTGAACAGTAACCGTGAATAGCACACACGTGGACTTGAACTCCAAGTCCAATCCTATTCCTACTAGGACACCTTCCCTTTTTGCCTTCCCTAGCCACATGGGCTTTTAAGGACTTAGTGCGCCTAGCCCAATAAGGCCAGGGCGCTTCCCCTTAGCCCATGCCAGCCCTTGGGACATGGTGGACCCACTTGTGGACTTCCGGACCCCTCCGGAATCCTCCGGAACCTTCTGGAAGCTTCACGGTACAATACCGAAAAAACTGCACTTTTTTTCGGAACCCAAAATATGACTTCCCATATATAAATCTTTACATCTCGACCATTCCGAGACTCCTCGTCATGTCCGTGATCTCATCCGGGACTCCGAACAACATTCGGTCACCAAATCACATAACTCATATAATACAATATCGTCATCGAACGTTAAGCGTGCGGACCCTACGGGTTCGAGAACTATGTAGACATGACCGAGACACCTCTCCGGTCAATAACCAATAGCAGAACCTGGATGCTCATATTGGCTCCCACATATTCTACGAAGATCTTTATCGGTCGAACCGTTATGACAACATACGTTATTCCCTTTGTCATCGGTATGTTACTTGCCCGAGATTCGATCGTCGGTATCTTCATACCTAGTTCAATCTTGTTACCGGCAAGTCTCTTTACTCGTTCCGTAATACATCATCCCGCAACTAACTCATTAGTCACATTGCTTGCAAGGCTTATTATGATGTGTATTACCGAGAGGGCCCAGAGATACCTCTCCGATACTCGGAGTGACAAATCCTAATCTCGAGCTATGCCAACCCAACAGACACCTTCGGAGATACCTGTAGAGCATCTTTATAATCACCCAGTTACGTTGTGACGTTTGATAGCACACAAGGCATTCCTCCGGTATCCGGGAGTTGCATAATCTCATAGTCGAAGGAATATGTATTTGACATGAAGAAAGCAGTAGCAATAAAACTGAACGATCATTATGCTAAGCTAACGGATGGATCTTGTCCATCACATCATTCTCCTAATGATGTGATTCTGTTATCAAATGACAACTCATGTCCATGGTTAGGAAACTTAACCATCTTTGATTAACGAGCTAGTCTAGTAGAGGCTTACTAGGGACACGGTGTTTTGTCTATGTATCCACACATGTATCAAGTTTCCGGTTAATACAATTCTAGCATGAATAATAAACATTTATCATGATATAAGAAAATATAAAATAACAACTTTATTATTGCCTCTAGGGCATATTTCCTTCAGTCTCCCACTTGCACTAGAGTCAATAATCTAGTTCACATCGCCATGTGATTTAACACCAATAGTTCACATCTTTATGTGATTAACACCCATAGTTCATATCGCCATGTGACCAACACCCAAAGGGTTTACTAGAGTCAATAGTCTAGTTCACATCGCCATGTGATTAATACCCAAAGAGTATTAAAGTGTGATCATGTTTTGCTTGTGAGAGAAGTTTAGTCAACGGGTCTGCCACATTCAGATCCTTATGTATTTTGCAAAATTTCTATGTTTACAATGCTCTGCATGGAGCTACTCTAGCTAATTGCTCCCACTTTCAATACGTATCCAGATTGAGACTCAGGGTCATCTGGATCGGTTTAAAAGCTTGCATCGATGTAACTCTTTTACGACGAACTCTTTATCACCTCCATAACCGAGAAATATTTCCTTAGTCCTCTAAGGATAATTTTGACCGCTGTCTAGTGATCTACTCCTGGATCACTATTGTTTCCCTTTGCCAAACTCATGGCAAGGTACACAACAGGTTTGGTACACAGCATGGCATACTTTATAGAACCTATGGCTGAGGCATAGGGAATAACTTTCATTCTCTCTCTACCTTCTGCCGTGGTCGGGCTTTGAGTCTTACTCAACTTCACACCTTGTAACATAGGCAAGAACCCTTTCTTTGACTGATCCATTTTAAATTTCTTCAAAATCTTTGTCAAGGTATGTGCTTTGTGAAAGTCCTATTAAGCATCTCGATCTATCCCTATAGATCTTGATGCTCAATACGTAAGCAGCTTCACCGAGGTCTTTTATTGAAAAACTCTTATTCAAGTATCCTTTTATGCTATGCATAAGTTCTATATCATTTCCAATCAGCAATATGTCATCCACATATAATATCAAAAATGCTAGAGAGCTCCCACTCACTTTCTTGTAAATACAGGCTTCATCATAAGTCCGTATAAAACCATATGCTTTGATCAACTCATCAAAGCGTATATTCCAACTCCGAGATGCTTGCACCAGTCCATAGATGGATCGCTGGAGCTTGCACACTTTGTTAGCATCTTTAGGATTGACAAAACCTTCTGGTTGCATCATATACAACTCTTTAAGAAATCCATTAAGGAATGCAGTTTTGACATCCATTTGCCAGATTTCATAAAATGCGGCAATTGCTAACATGATTCGGACAGACTTAAGCATCGCTACGAGTCAGAAAATATCATCGTAGTCAACACCTTGAACTTGTCGAAAACCTTTTGCGACAATTCGAGCTTTCTAGATAGTAACACTACCATCAGCGTCCGTCTTCCTCTTAAAGATCCATTTATTCTCTATGGCTCGCCGATCATCAGGCAAGTCCACCAAAGTCCACACTTTGTTCTCATACATGGATCCTATCTCAGATTTCATGGCCTCAAGCCATCTGTCGGAATCTGGGCTCATCATAGCTTCTTCATAGTTCGTAGGTTCACCTTGGTCTAGTAACATGACTTCCAGTACAAGATTCCCGTACCACTCTGGTGCGGATCGTGTTCTGGTTGACCTATGAGGTTCTGTAGTAACTTGATCCGAAGTTTCATGATCATCAGCATTAGCTTCCTCTCTAGTTGGTGTAGGCATTATGGGAACGGTTTTCTCTGATGAACTACTTTCCAATTTGAGAGAAGGTAAAATTACCTCATCAAGTTCTACTTTCCTCCCACTCACTTCTTTCGAGAGAAACTCCTTCTCTAGAAAGGATCTATTCTTAGCAACAAAGATCTTGCCTTCGGATCTGTGATAGAAGGTGTACCCAACAGTTTCTTTTGGGTATCCTATGAAGACGCACTTCTTCGATTTGGGTTCGAGCTTATCAGGCTGAAGCTTTTTCACATAAGCATCGCCCTTCATTTTTTGTGCATTTTCCACCCTTCATTTTTTTAGACAAATTATTTTTTTCTCAATGTAATGCCCTTAAAAAATGTTCATTAATTTTGGCACCAGGTGTAAACCTCTCCCAGAGCTGAGGCACATTTTCCATGACATTTTGGTCTTTGATTTAAATCACGATGTATTTGAATTGGAGTAATTAAATTGGTATTAAATATTTAACAGCTCCAAAAAAATTCGAAACTTAATTGTTTGGCTCTGGTATAATTCAATTAGCTTCCACAAAAAGTTTCAGCATTAAATAAAATGATTTACTGCCTAAACTAAATCAGAACAGAAAACAGAAAAACATGCAAGAGATCTCATTTGCCCACCCCCGAATGGGCCTAATTGGATGCAGTTGGCCCATTAGTCTAGCCGGCACTTGGCTCTCTGCTCTGAATTTGGCCCACAGAGAAAACTTTTTTTTACAGAAAGGCAGAGCAGAGAGCTGCATTTCATTGATCAAAGTTTCTGAATTTTTCATTTCTTCTCCCTTTTTTCAACATATTTAAACATTGGTCATTTCTTCTCCCTTTTTTCAACATTTAAACAACTTTGACCAACATTTAAACAAGGTGAATTTCTCATACAATTTCAATCTTACAAATTCCTCCATAATTCATGGGGTCCCAATTCATGCCTTTCCATACAATTTCAACATTACACCCAGTGCGATTACCATACCTACAAATGCCCAAAAGTAATTGCAAATGGGTATTTGTGCTTGATCTTCAAGCTTCCTAACCTTCTTCTTCAACATCCTAAGCTCAACAGCTAGCACTCTGTCATTGCGTGCTTCGCCCTACGTCTCTTCTTTCGGAGCTCGTGCTGCGGCCACTGCCGTTCGTGGCAACATGGGCAACCATTCTTCATGCTCTTCTTGCAGTTCATTCATCAGAGTCTTGGCCAGAGCATCGACACAAAGGAAGAAACATTTCACCTGCATGAATGCCAAACAGATCAACCCATTCCTCAAAGATCACGACCACGAAAATGGTGCAATTGTCCCGATTCTTACCCCATTCTCGCTGTACACGTAGAACGGCCGATTATGATTCTTCGGTGTGTGAGAAACCCTCCGATCAGCGCCCGCCCGGCACCGCGGACAGACGAAGATCGGCATCTCCACGCACGTCGGGCTCTGCATCCGCGAGGTGGCGCGGGAGCTTGAAGAAGACATCGAGCTCGGAGCCGAAGGGGATCTCAACGCCGCCGCGCCCTCCACAACTATCTTCCCACCGCCGCTCTCTCTGTCGCCGTGGTCACCGCCGCGCTCTCTGTCGCCTGCTCTCTCTGTCGCCGTGGTCACCGCTGCTCTCTGTCGCCCGCTTATATCGCACACCCGCAACGGCTCTCTGCTCAACGGCTCTTTGCTGGGTCCCACAAGCCACGCGTGCAACGGTCTGATCGTCTAGCGCGTCTCTACCGCCTGGTCCCACCTGTAAGGGCCGAGTCAAAACGTTGACCTGACGGAGACGGCAGTGTTCACGGAACGAGTCGGTGCGGACAGACTAGGGGCAAAACTGAGCACGATTCGCAACTGAGGGCAAAACTGAGCACATGAATACCACTGAGGGCAAAAGGATAATTAACCCATCTATCTATCTATCTATCTATCTAGTATCTCTGCTTAGATGCATTGAGCATCGATGTGAATAATTATTGATGGTGGGAGATCTTCTTTTACTCTTTTTGGACAGTATAAATGTTGATCATGATTTATTAGCTTTAACAAAAACTCATCAATGGTCGAATTTGTTCTCTTGTCTGCCTTTTGGATTAGCTAGGTTAACTAAAATATTTACACAGCCATCCCTCGGCCCCCAAAAAATATATTCCATGCACATCCAGATTGTGCATAGAAATTCTAGCATCTGAAATCCCTGCCCGCACGAGACGGAGGTATGAAGAATATACTTGTTGGACTCGGGTCTAGGGGAGAACGTTTAAAAGCAAATTGGCGGCTCGTGCATGCAAACCAGGGGAGCAGATACAATAAAAAAACTACTCCCTTCGTTCCATAATATAAGATGTTTTTTCGACATTAGTGTAGGGCAAAAAAATATAATATATTATGCGACGGAGGGAGTACTTCATGCCGAGCAAATCAAACGAAATGCAAAATGAGCTCGAGGATTTCAAGTTTGAGAATCAAACTAATCAGTTTACCCACCCATCCACTCGAATCAAATTGTGCCACCATGTCGTGCATGTGGATTGGACGTGTCGCTATGTTCCATCACCTCATCTTAGCATTTATTCATTAGGCGGAAGCTTCTCTTCAAGCTTTCAAAAATCACCTCATCTTAGCTAAGCCATCCGTCTCATATAGTACAACAACAACAACAACAACAACAACAAAGTCTTTAGTCCCAAATAAGTTGGGGTAAGCTAGAGATGAAACCCATAAGATCTCGCGACCAACTCATGATTCTGGCACATGGATAGCAAGTTTTCACGCATCTCTGTCCACAACTAGTTCTTTGGTGATACTCTAATCCTTCAGATCTCTCTTTACGGACTCCTCTCATGTCAAATTTGGTCTACCCCGACCTCTCTTAACATTATCCGCACGCTTTAGCCGTCTGCTATGCACTGGAGCTTCTGCAGGCCTATGCTGAATATGCTCAAACCATCTCAGACGATGTTGGACAAGCTTCTCTTCAATTGATGCCCAAACCGCCACATATAGTACGAATGTAAAAAATATAAGCTAAGAGTTTTGTCGGTACACCCCCCTAAAAGTTTGCATGAATCTTTACTTTAAAAAAAGGTATTCTCCTACATTCACGATCAACTAATTTCAATCCCTATTCCCTCAAACAAGAGAACAAAACAATCTTTTTTTTAAATGAAAGGGTGACTTCTTCTAATGTTCACCTTTAATCTGCATTGAAATAGGTAAACCCACCCCCCCCCCCCCCAACCCCACCCTCCCCCCCCCCCCCCCCCCCCCGCGCGTGCGCGGCAACACACACGAAGCCTAACACTCCCGTTCATTCTTTTTAGTAGGAATATTCCCATTGACTGCGGGCCTATTTCCTACAAGACTTCAAGGACATACTCTCCAGGACACAAACGTGACCGGAGGAACAAGGCAAGCATCGACTTCTCAGAAAATATTACTCTCACTCATAGCGAACAATACTAGCAATTGGGTGCTAACAGTTCTTTTTCTTTCAATTTTTAAGTCATGTATTTCTGAACATTATTTTTCAAATACACGATGAATACTTTTCAGAATTCATTAATAATTTATGCACATATTGAAATCCAGAATATTTTTACATTCGTAATTTTTTGAAAAGGTCTTGAACATTTTTAAATACATGATTTTTAAATCTGAACATTTTACATTTGAGAATTTTTTAAATACATAAATATTTTAACAGTTTTGAACATGTTTTTAATTCGTGTAAATTTTCCCTCAAAATAGAAAAACAAAAAATCGAATGAATCGCTCTAGCAAAACCTGAAATAATAAAAATCAGTTGAAGCCAATGATCGAGAGAGAAAAAACAACGGTTGAACTTGTAATCACGAAATTAAAACTGCCCGGAATTAAAAAAAATCGGCTACATAATTGGCTGAAATAAAAAATCCAATGAACATACATTAACTAAACTTGGTTTGGACCATGTTCTGATTATTTGAAGGTGAAGATACGACCCGGATCTCTCTCGAATCAGAATATTCCTGGCGGGGCGAGTGCTACTAGTAATCGACATCTGACCGATGGAGGGATAAGCACCACGAGGTCATCAAGAATGGGCATGGAAAGGCAACAAATCAATGAGCTCACGGGCTGCCTAGCCTCAAATCTGAAGCTCGACTTTCCAAAGCAAGGCCACACACAGAAAATTCTTTATTGAACTAAAGGGGAAGCTCGGATTGGTTCAGTCGTATTGAGTTAACCTGTAGTAGCGGGGATCCGTGATTTGTTTAAATGTTCAGAATTTACAAATTTGTTTAAAATTTCAAAAATTGTTTAGAATTCCAAAAATAATAATCAGATTTTCAATTTTCATTCAATTTTTCAAAAAATGTTTAGATTTTCAAAATTTGTCTAATTTTTTTTAAAAAAAATCAGAATTTAAGATATTTTAAAATTTTCAAAAAACATTTAGATTTTGAAAATTAGTTTAAATTTACAAAAATGATCAAAATTTCAAATTTTCTTTAAATACTAAAAGATTGTTCAGAAATTCAGAATTTTTTAAAATTTTCAAAAATGTTCAAAACATTTCTCTATATTTTTTTATAAAAAAGGTGCTCACTTTTTTTAAAATACCGGTTCCTACAGTATAAATAGATGCAAGCTGCCAAACAGAGTCTCAGCTCAGCATGTATCAGCACATACACCGCTATCAAACAAACAAAAATGCATGTACTCAGTATGTCTGCACTCAGCATGTATAAGAGGAAACTAATCATGCTAGGTTGAGAATGCTACCAAACACACCCTAAGTCAACATAGTGCAGTTGATAACCCCATCAAATCCACAACATCTCCAACCATCCTCTCGCCGTCTTTGTTTAACGTACCAAGTTATGTCTAGTCTCTTAGCTACTACTCCATCTGTAAAGAAATATTAACGCTCTTATATTTCTTTACAGAGGGAGTACTGGGCTATGTTATCTATTTGGTTACCCAGTAGGTTTGGGTTACATAGTTCGACTCAAACACGTAACCCTCCGTTCATGCTCCACACATATTTTAACATTTATGCTCCACTAAAGAATGTGAACCACCTGTGCAAGAGTCCTACGGGAAAATGACATCTGACCGATGGCAGGATAGGCGCCACGAGGTCATAAAGAATGGGCATGGAAAGACAACAGATCAAAGAGCTCACAGCTGCATAGCCTCAAATCTCAAGCTCGACTTTCCGAAGCAAGGCCACACACAGAAAATTCTTTATTGAACTAAAGGGGAATCTCGGATTGGTCCAATCGTATTGAGTTAAGCTGTAGCAGTGGGGATCAATGATTTGTTTAAATGTTCAGAATTTACAAATTTGTTGAAATTTTCAAAAAATGTTTAGAATTCCAAAATAATAATCAGATTTTCAATTTTCTTTCAAATTTTCAAAAAAATGTTCAGATTTTCAAATTTTGTCTAAATTTTCAAAAATGTTCAGAATTTAAGATATGTTTAAATTTTCAAAAACGTTCAGATTTTCAAAATTTGTTTAAGTGTTCAAAAATTAATTAGAATTTCTATTTTTCTTTAAATATTAAAAAATTGTTCAGAAATGCAGAATTTGTTTAAATTTTTAAAAAATGTTCAAAAAATTTCTTCATATTTTTTATAAAAGGTGTTCACTTTTTTAAAATTATCGGTTGCTACAGTACCGACCGACATGTCTAAACAGATGCAAGCTGCCAAACCGAGTCTCAACTTACCATGTCTCAACACATACACTGCTATCAAACAAAAAAAATGCGTGTACTCAGCATGTTTGCGCTCTGCATGTATCAGAGGAGAACAACCATGCTACATTGAGAATGCTACCAAACACACCCTAAATCTACGTAGTGCAGTTGATAACCCCATCAAATCCACAACATCTCCAACCATCCTCTCACCATTTTTGTTTAACGTACCAAGTTATGTATAGTATCTTAGCTACTACTCCTTGTATAAAGAAATACTAATGATCTAAACGCTCCTATATTTCTTTACAAAGAGAGTACTAGGTTATTCGGTTTGGGTTACACAGTTCAACTCAAACACGTAACCTTCCGTTTATTAAGAGTCCACGCATATTTTAACATTTAGATGCTCCCCTAAAGAATGTGAACCACTTGTGCAAGTGACCGCTAGTAATATCTAGCATACCACTGAATCAAACGACTGTAATGATATGTTGTGCCGCTATATACAAATGCCATTGGTGGCACTGTTCGTCGTTCTCTACGCACGCCCCTAATGAGGTCGCCGTAGGTGGTCGAGCGCTCGCGCCAGCGTTGGCGCGAAGCGGGTGGTGTTGATGCGGACGTCCTGCTTCGCGAGGTAGAGCTCGAAGACCTTGGGCCAGCCGCTGCGGTGGACGGAGTCGGGGTCCTTGATCGCCGGGTGCTCCGGCCCCAGCGCCTCCAGCAGCGAGCTCTCCTCCACGCTCACGTTGTAGTCGAAGTAGCCGAGCCCCATGTCCACGGCGGGCCAGCCGAACGCGGTGCTCGCGATGAACCCCATCTTCCCGTACGGCACCACCTGGATCAGCGCGCCGCCCGGCGGCAGGAACAGCGCGTTCGTCAGCCCCGCGCCGTGGATGCCCAGCACCACGTCGAACGAGTTCACCACCCGCGCCTGCTCCGCATCGGGCGCGTCGCCCCGCAGCTCCGCCAGCACCGCCTCGAACCCTGCGGCCACTGCCGCCCGAGCGATCTCCGGCTCGTTCAGGATCCGGCGGTAGTGCCCCCGGTGGATCAGCAGCAGCCGCGGCTTCTTGTGCGGCGGCGACTCCCGGGCCAGGCTGACCGGCGCGGCGCGTGGGAGCGCGTAGGTCTCGCGCAGGAACCGGGTGAAGTCGGCCATGGAGAGGCGGCCCCCCGGCACCAGCTCGGGGACGATGCTCAGCTCCTTGTAGAGGCGGAGCCCCACGGTGACGCGCGGGAAGCACCGGACCTGCGCGTCGCCGTCCATGTCCACCGCGTCGTAGTTGGACAGCCCCCGCAGGAAGGCCCTGTACTTGACCGGCCACTGCGGATGCAGCCGGATGTTGGTAATGAGGAACATGACCTCGCCGTGGTACCGCCGCGACGCGATGAAGAGCGGCAGCAGGACGTCGCTGTAGTCGTGCCAGTAGTTGCCCGCGTACCCGTCGATCGCGAAGAGGACGGCCGGCACGTCGTGAGTCACTGTGCATGGCACTGCGGCGGCCGGGTCCTGTAGCTGCGTCACGGTGACCTTCCTTATGCTGTCGAGCTTGCGCGAGTATGGCGTGATCATCCACTCCCGGCGCTTCCACTCGGACCCGCTCGCCGGGACGAGGGTCACCGACAAGGCTGTGCCGTTGGTGCGGACGTCGCCGTCCACTTCGAAGGTGTCAGATAGGTCATAGGAGTGCCCCGTTGTGCTGCACACCACCTTGCCATTCTCTATCGCACGGCAAGGAAAAGGAATTTTTTTACCATGGTTAAACTAGCTTCGTTCATCAGCATCAGCAAAGCAAATAACACGAGTCTTCACCTGTTTCATGGGGATCTTTGATGTTAGGATCCATGAACTGTCGTACTTCCGTAATGACAACTGCAAATGAAGCAAAGAAGCTTAGCTTCCGGGGTGCATGCACACGGCGAGGTAAACTGTTTCATTATTTACGCACCATGAGGGGGGAGGCTGACGGCGAGATGCCGAACGACGAGATAGGTGAGGAGCATGAGGAGACCACCGACGACGAGGCCGACGTTGAGGTGCTTCCGCACCTTGCTCGTTTGGCTCCTCCCGGGCTTCACCTCGCCGCCGTGCATTGCAACTTCCTGCTGCTGCCGCCGCCGCCACTCTGAGCTTTTTGTAGCTGTTGTCATTCTTGCTTTTGTTATGCAGTCAACATGGTTGCACTAGGATCCAAGTCAACATGGCTGCGCTTGAGGCTAATCTAGTGGGCTAAGGGTAATTAAGTGTGCAAATTGTTATTGACTGGTGTTGCTAATCTCGTGGGCTGGGATACTAGGTTCTGATTGAGTATTTAACGGAGAATGAAATGATAACACATCGTTGACCGAACAGGGCGTGTCATCCATCACTAGTAGAAAACAGGGCTTTGGTCCAGGTCAGATAAGCGCATTAGTCCCGGTCGTGTTACGAACCGGGACTAATGGGTGCATCAGTCCCGGTTCGTGAGGCCAGGACGCCGGCCGGGCCACGGCGGGCATCAGTCCAGATTCGTCTGACCCCTTTGATCCCGGTTCTAGACACGAACCAGGATTAAAGGGCCTCCCTCCTGGCGCAGCCCCTTTAGTCCCGGTTGGTGGCTGGAACCGGGACTAAAGGTCAGTTTTCTGTCCTAGTTTTAGCCACCAACCGGGACTAAAGAGATGCATATATATATATGCTCGCCCCTGCCCGCTCACTCCTCTATTTTTTGGCCGGCCGGCGTGTGGGAGGTGTGTGCTGCTCTGCTCTCACCTCCTATGCATATGAGGTGTTCGATGAAATGCCCGAGCCACACTTAAGCTTTCTCCTCTCCAAGCTCGACCTCCAAGCTCCATTTTCCCTAAGATTTGTCTAGATTTGCCGGTCCGTCCCGTTCCGTCGCGTCCCCGTCCTCACCGCCATCGATCGCCCGCGCTGATCTCGTCGCCGGACCACCGTGGTGAGCCTCTTGTTCTTATCTTCTTTTTTAAAGAAAAAAAATTCTTACTTGCATGATTTAGATAGATACTTGTATAAATTTCTTACTTTTATTATTGTTTGTTATTATATAGTGCCATGGTTTTGGTGTCCGCCCCCGTCGGTCCTCGTCCGGTCTATGATTCGGATGTGGTATATTATCTTTTATAACTATTTGTTTCATTTAGTGTTTATGACAATTATGCCGACCAACGTGACATAGATGTTTTTATCTAGGAGGTATGTGAACCGGAAATTCCAACCGACCCTCTTGTTGAGAGGTTGAATTTAGTTGAAAAAGAAAATAATTACTTGAAGAAAAAATTGAAAAGAATTGAGGAGGAGAAGATGGAATTGGAGTTGCATGTTGCGGATGTCGTCGATGATCACAAGATCCAGATGAATGCAATGCGCTTGAAGATTAAAAAGATAAGAAAATATGTCATTGATAATGAGGCTTGGTATCATTATGTTGTTGGGTCAATTGTTATCTTAGTTGCGATTATGATCGCATTTGTTGTTGCATTTAAATGTTTTACATAGTTGTATGTTAGTTTCAATGTATGTTTTGATTAGATGCTCTAGAGAGCTATATGTTGTTCTATGAGAACTATGTATGAACTTTATGTATTTATTTTTTCAGTAATAACATTTGATCACTACTGTACTTTGGTTTTAATGTGATGATGAACTTGTATTAATTTGGCCACTTCTCTATTCATGATGTTCTGTAATGGTTTTTGATACACTTAATTATATAATGCATGCAGATGAACCGGCAATGGATGTACGGTGACCGACGCACCTCCGAGTATATTGACGGCCTGCATAAATTTCTCGAAGTGGCTGAGGCAAACAAGCAGAATGGTTTTATGTATTGTCCATGTACTGTCTGTGGGAATACGAATGATCACTCTTCCTTGAAAACCCTTCACATCCACCTGCTTGAGAAGGGTTTCATGCCACACTATAATATTTGGACCAAGCACGGAGAAAGAGGGGTTATGATGGAAGACAACGAAGAAGAAGAGGATGATGACAACTATCCCCCTGAATACGGTGATACTGCAACGGGGGAAGCTGACGATCAAGAGAAACCAGACGATGTGCCCGATGATGATCTTCGCCGGGTCATTATTGATGCACAGAGAGAATGCCAAAGTGAAGGGAAGAAGTTGAAGTTCGATCGCATGTTAGAGGATCACAAAAAAGGGTTGTACCCAAATTGCGAAGATGACAACACAAAGCTCGGTACCACACTGGAATTGCTGCAATGGAAGGCAGACAATGGTGTATCTGACAACGGATTTGGGAAGCTACTGAAAATAATGAAGAAGAAGCTTCCAAAGGTTAACGAATTACCCGACATTACGTACGAAGCAAAGAAGGTTCTATGCCCTCTAGGATTGGAGGTGCAGAAGATACATGCATGCCCTAATGACTGCATCCTCTACCGCGGTGAGTACGAGGATTTGAACGCATGCCCGGTATGCGGTGCATTGCGGTATAAGATCAGACGAGATGACCCAGGTGATGTTGAGGGCGAGCGCCCCAGGAAGAGGGTTCCTGCCAAGGTGATGTGGTATGCTCCTATAATACCATGGTTGAAACGTCTGTTCAGAAACAAAGAGCATTCCAATTTGATGTGATGGCACAAAGAAGACCGTAAGAAAGATGGGAAGTTGAGAGTACCCGCTGACGGGTCGCAGTGGAGAAAAATCGAGAGAAGGTGGGGGGACTTTGCAGGTGACGCAAGGATCATATGGTTTGGTTTAAGTGAAGATGGCATTAATCCTTTTGGGGAGCAGAGGAGCAATCATAGCACCTGGCCCGTGACTCTATGTATCTATAACCTTCCTTCTTGGTTGTGCATGAAGCGGAAGTTTATTATGATGCCAGTGCTCATCCAAGGCCCTAAGCAACCCGGCAATGACATTGATGTGTACCTAAGGCCATTAGTTGAAGAACTTTTACAGTTGTGGAATGGAAAAGGTGTACGTGTGTGGGATGAGCACAAACAGCAGGAATTTGACCTACATGCGTTCCTGTTTGTAACCATCAATGATTGGCCTGCTCTTAGTAACCTTTCAGGACATACAAACAAGGGACACCACGCATGCACGCACTGTTTAGATAATACCGAAAGTATATATTTGGACAAATGCAGGAATAATGTGTACCTGGGACATCGTCGATTTCTTCCGACCAACCATCACTTAAGAAAGAAAGGCAAGCATTTGAAAGGTGAGGCAGATCACTGGAAGAAGCCCGTCCAGCGTACTGGTGATGCCATACTTGATATGGTCAAGGATTTACATGTAATCTATGGAAAGGGTCCTGGCGAACAATCTGTTCTGAATGTCGCTGAGGGACGCGCACCCATGTGGAAGAAGAAATCTATATTTTGGGACCTACCCTATTGGAAAGACCTAGAGGTCCGCTCTGCAATCGACGTGATGCACGTGATGAAGAATATTTGCGTGAACCTGCTAGGCTTCTTGGGCGTGTATGGGAAGACAAAAGATACATCGGAGGCACGGGAGGACCAGCAACGTGTGCACGAAAAAGACGGCATGCATCCAAAGCAGTATCAAGGTCCTGCCAGCTACGCTCTTACCAAAGAAGGGAAGGAAATCTTCTTTGAACGCCTGCTCAGTATGAAGGTCCCGTATGGCTTCTCGTCGAATATAAACGGAATAATAAATATGGCAGAGAAAAAGTTCTAGAACCTAAAGTCTCATGACTGCCACATGATTATGACGCAACTGCTTCCGGTTGCATTGAGGGGGCTTCTACCGGAAAACGTTTGATTAGCCATTGTGAAGCTATGTGCATTCCTCAATACAATCTCTCAGAAGGTAATCGATCCAGAAATCCTACCAAGGTTAAAGAATAATTTGGTGCAATGTCTTGTCAGTTTCGATTTGGTGTTCCCACCATCCTTCTTCAATATCATGACGCACGTCCTAGTTCATCTAGTCGACGAGATTGCCATTCTGGGTCCTTTATTTCTACACAATATGTTCCCCTTTGAGAGGTTCATGGGAGTCTTAAAGAAATATGTTTGTAATCGTGCTAGGCCAGAAGGAAGCATCTCCATGGGCCGGCAAACAGAGGAGGTCATTGGGTTTTGTGCTGACTTCATTCCTGACCTTAAGCCGATTGGTGTCCCTCAATCGCGGTATGAGGGGAGACTGACAAGAAAAGGCACGCTAGGAGCGGATTCAATAATATGTAGGGAGAGGCATTCTTGGGCTCAAGCACACTACACAGTTCTACATAATTCTACCTTGGTGACCCTGTATGTCAATGAACACAAGAATATTCTACGCTCCAAACACCTGGAGCAGTCTGACGACTGGATTACATGTGAACACATCAGGACTTTCGGCAGTTGGTTGCAAACACATCTCATGGGTAACAACATTGTTGGAGATGAGCTGTACTCGTTGGCCAGGACACCATCTTTGACAGTATTGACTTACCAAGGGTACGAGATAAATGGGAATACATTTTACACGATCGCCCAAGATCAAAAGAGCACCAACCAAAACAGTGGTGTCCGCTTTGATGGAGCAACCAATAGGGGAAAGGACACATATTATGGTTACATAGTGGACATATGAGAACTTGACTATGGACATGATTTTAAGGTCCCTTTGTTTCGGTGCAAATGGGTCAATCTGTCAGGAGGCGGGGTACAGGTAGACCTGCAGTACGGAATGACAACAGTAGGTCTCAACAATCTTGGGTACACAGACAAACCATTCGTCCTAGCCAATGATGTGGCGCAGGTTTTCTATGTGAAGGACATGTCTACCAAACCGAGAAAAAGAAAAGATAAGGAAGCGAATACATCATACGATGAGCCAAAGCGCCACATAGTTCTTTCAGGGAAAAGAGACATCGTGGGAGTGGAGGGCAAGACAGACATGTCTGAAGATTATGAAAAGTTTCATGAAATTCCTCCCTTCAAAGTGAAGGCTGACCCAAGCACCCTGTTAAACGATGAAGATTATCCATGGTTACGGCGCAATAAGCAAGGGACACACGCGAAGAAAAAGTGAAGACTTTCTCTCCACAACTATTCTGATGATGGCTTTGATCTAGAATATCACTGCAGTTACATGTCAAGAAATGAAATCCCTTTTGTAATAGATGAGTTTTCGTCCGAAACCCTGATACTTCGAAAGAGATTGTCCAGTTTGTACACGAAGTGCATCCAGTTTTTCCCGTAACCCTCTCAACTTTTTAGCACATGCTATGTGGGTGAAATTATGATACCATGCCAAGTTTCAACCTTTTCAGAGTTCATTTGTAGTGCTTGTCAATTTCAGGGTCATTTAGCTCAAAATGAATCATTAAATGCATGAAAAATAGCAAATGAAGTCACAAAAGGGTTGAAAATTGATGATGTGGCTTTGAATGGTGCATTTTGAACACACAAAAAGTCTAGAGTTAAAATAAGTTAAAAAAATGAAATCCCTTTGTAGTAGATGAGTTTTCATCCGAAACCCTCGTACTTCGAAAGAGATTGTCCAGTTTATACACGAAGTGCATCTAGTTTTTCCTGTAGCCCTCTCAACTTTTTAGCACATGCTATGTGGGTGAAATTATGATACCATGCCAACTTTCAACCTTTCCAGAGTTCATTTGTAGTGCTTGTCAATTTCAGGGTCATTTAGCTCAAAATAAATCATTAAATGCATGAAAAATAGCAAATGAAGTCACAAAAGGGTTGAAAATTGATGATGTAGCTTTGAATGGTGCATTTTGAACACACAAAAAGTCTAGAGTTAAAATAAGTTTTAAAAAATGAAATCCCTTTGTAGTAGATGAGTTTTCGTCCGAAACCCTGATACTTCGAAAGAGATTGTCCAGTTTGTACATGAAGTGCAGCCAGTTTTTTCCGTAACCCTCTCAACTTTTTAGCACATGCTATGTGGGTGAAATTATGATACCATGCTTAGTTTCAACCTTTTCAGAGTTCATTTGTACTGCTTGTCAATTTCAGGGTTATTTAGCTCAAAATAAATCATTAAATGCATGAAAAATAGCAAATGAAGTCCCAAAAGGGTTGGATATTGATGATGCGGCTTTGAATGGTGCATTTTGAACACACAAAAAGTCTGGAGTTAAAATAAGTAAAACAAACGAAATCCCTTTGTAGTAGATGAGTTTTCATCTGAAACCCTGATATTTCGAAACAGATTGTCCAGTTTGTACACAAAGTGCATCCAGTTTTTCCCGTAACCCTCTCAATTTTTTAGCACATGCTATGTGGGTGAAATTATGATACCACGACTAGTTTCAACCTTTTCAGAGTTCATTTGTAGTGCTTGTCAATTTCAGGGTCATTTAGCTCAAAATAAATCATTAAATGCATGAAAAATAGCAAATGAAGTCACAAAATGGTTGAAAATTGATGATGTGGTTTTGAATGGTGAATTTTGAACACACAAAATTTTTGGAGTTAAAATAAGTTAAAAAAATGAAATCCCTTTGTAGTAGATGAGTTTTCGTCCGAAACCCTGATATTTCGAAAGAGATTGTCCAGTTTGTACACGAAGTGCATCCAGTTTTTCCCGTAACACTCTCAAATTTTTAGCACATGCTATGTGGATGAAATTATGATACCATGCCTAGTTTCAACCTTTTTAGAGTTCATTTGTAGTGCTTGTCAATTTCAGGGTCATTTAGCTCAAAATAAATCATTAAATGCATGAAAAATAGCAAATGAAGTCACAAAAGGGTTGAAAATTCATGGTGTGGCTTTGAATGGTGTATTTTGAACACACAAAAAGTCTAGAGTTAAAATAAGTTAAAAAAATAAAATCCCTTTGTAGTAGATGAGTTTTCATCCGAAACCCTCATACTTCGAAAAAGATTGTCCAGTTTGTACACGAAGTCCATCTAGTTTTTCCTGTAGCCCTCTCAACTTTTTAGCACATGCTATGTGGATAAAATTATGATACCATGCCAACTTTCAACCTTTCCAGAGTTCATTTGTAGTGCTTTCCAATTTCAGGGTCATTTAGCTCAAAGAATGAAGTAATAGAAAAAAGAATGAATTAAAAAGCTTTTATAAAACTCTAATAGCAAAAAAAAAATGAACTAAAAAGCTTTTATAAAACAGTAATAGCAAAAAGAATGAACTAAAAAGAATCAATTAAATATATTATTCTTCAAGCAAAAGAATCAAGTAAAAATAATCAAATATATTAACTAAAATTATCAAAGTATTTATTTGTTAAAAACTTTAATAGTAAAAAGAATTTTCATAAAGTATTTTTTATTACAAACTTTAATAGAAACTAAAAGCTTTATAAAACCTAACTAGTCAAAGGAATCAACTAAAAAGAATTAATAAAAAATAAAACTTATGAAACTAAAATTATATAAAATTTATGCAACTAAAATTATATAACTAAAAATAACATATGCAAAAAATAACATTAAAAATTTAAAAACATAACATATGCAAAAAAAATAAAAAAAAGTCATGCCTACTAGCCACCACGACCTGCATACGACTAGAAACCCTAGAAATGGGCCAGGATGCTGGCCCGCAGTGCTAGCAGGCCCAACAGGGCGTGAGATAGGCATGTACTGCCCGCATAAGAGAGGAGCTCGAGAGGGTAACGGCAGCAGCGCTTATAAACCACTCTGAGCCCCTCTCAAATAGCGAGGTGTGACTAAACTTTTGGCTGCGGCAGCACAACCCTTTAGTCCCGGTTGGTGGCTCGCACGGGGACTAAAGGCCCCCTTTCGTCCCGGTTCGAGCCATCAACCGGGACTAAAGGTCTGTGCTTCCCGCCCTTTGGGCTGCTGAAATTGACCTTTAGTCCCGGTTGGTGGCTCCAACCGGGACTAAAGGGGGGCCTTTAGTCCCGGTTGGTGCCACCAACCGGGACTAAAGGTGGGGCTATATAAGCAGCACTTAGCAGTTTTATCCAAATCTCAGTTCTTCTTCCCCCGATGCCGCCGAGCCCTGCCCCCGACGCCACCAGGCTGCTCCGCCCGCTCCTCGTCGTCGTCCCTGCCCCGACGCCGCCGAGCCCTGCCCCGACGCCACCCCCAGTGAGCTCCGCCCCCTTCCCCTGCGCTGCCGCCTTCGCCATCACCCCTGCCCTGCTAGCCGCTGCCACCCCTGCCCTGCTGCTTAGCCGCCGCCGCCCCTGCTCTCTGCTAGCCGCCGCCGCCCCTGCCCTGCTGCTTAGCATTTTTTTTGTTCTTAAATTTTTTTTATGTTCATAGAATTTTGTACTCCATGTATGTATGTATGTATGGATGGATGGATGTATATAGAAAATGTTGATATGATGATTTTTTTGTTCATATAATTTTTTATGTTCATAGAATTTTTGTGTCCATGTATGTATGTATGTATGGATGGATTGATGTATATAGAAATTGTTCATATGTAGAGTAAAACACTTATATGAAGTGTCTCCATTAGAACTATAGATCAATGGCGATCATCCGACAAAGTTTGTAAATTATAACAGTTTCTGAAATTAATATCAAGTGGCACTTTTCAAACAAAGTTTTGAGCAAGCTAATGGACTCTAGCAGAGATGCAATTGATATTATCCTGTAGATCACAGGAGAGTGATCAATATTGATATAAGGCACTAACCCATAGGATGTACAGAACAATAGTTGTGGCCTTTGGAAAACAGCTAAGTGATGTTTAAAGCTGAGGAACTCTCAGACTTAGCAGAATTCCAAAAAAATTCAGGATATTGGTAAAACTTTATAAATTCATAGAAAATTAACCATAACTCTGATGAAAATAATTTATATATGAAAATCGATCAAAAAAATATGATGAATCCGAATATGCCCTCCATTCGTCTGTCACAAGCAGCTAGCATAACGAACCTGGAACCGTCCCCCTCCATTTCATTTGTCCGAAAATGCAGACTTCGAGAAAACATTCCCGGATGTTATCCCCCTTCACCTATATCATGTAGTGCCGCGTTAGAACACCCGTAACTCTCTCGGGAACATATCCCCGATAACTTCGACATGAGGGGGGGGGGGTCCGCAAGTATCCTCGACGACCATGAGAGAGGCGGTCTGCAAAGTATCCTCTCTTGAAAGATAGGACGACTCATCAGACATGAGGGAGAGGAGTCCTCGACGATCGTCTGAAACTGACTGTTATAAAACTTGTGAACTTTGCATGATGTTTTCCACCAATCCATTGCTCATATGCATATGATTCCTTGTTGTGATTAAGTCTATGTTTGTCACTAATCCATCTCTCATGGTTGTATATTGCCATGTTGTAATATTTGCAGAAACTATGGACAGAGACTTAGAAAAAGAAGAGTTGTTGGGGGATATAATCCGCGATGGAGGTGATATCACCTTGTCGTTTCTCAACGACACCAATGGTGATGAAAGACAGGATGATGGCTCCGGTGATCCAATGGAGGAGGAAGGAGATCATGACGGCTCCGGTGATCGAATGGAGGAGGAAGGAGATCATGATGGCTCCGGTGATCGAATGGAGGAGGAAGGATCCTTAACTGTAGCAAAGTCCGGCGAGGTATATATATATATATATATTAATTAAGCCTCTACTGACTAGATGCATTAATTGTTTTGTATGTACAAATATTGACGCTTCTTTCTTCTTTTATAGCCCTCCGGATCGAGCCAAACTTTGGTAAGGAGACGAGGCTCGAAGAAAAGGTTGGGCCAGGATGAAAGGTTCACGGTCGAAGAAGTCGCCCCAAATGGCCAACCGATTGCTCCCAAGCGGACCAAGGACACATTTATACATCAGTGCGAAGTTATTGTTAGGGACAGCGTCCCGATCAGCATCCAAGAATGGAATAAGAAGAAGGACCCTGAAGTTTCTTATGTCCACGATAGACAGAAAGATGATCTTTGGAACTCGCTGATGACAAATTTCAGCCTACCGCCAGAGGAGGATCCGAATAAGCCAGATTCTCCCGAAGGTCAAGGTGTTTGATCTTACGAAGATGGCAAAACTATTCAAGAACTGGAAGAAAGATTTGAACAAAAAGTTTGTCGACAAAGACAAGACTCCAGAATTCACCGGTCAATAAGCAAAGACAAAAGATCACTGGCCCGCATTTGTGGCCTACAAGAAATCGGAGAAGGCTAAGCAAAGGTCATAGATAAATAAGAAAAATGCTGCAAAGAAGAAGTATCACCATGTTACGGGGTCAGGTGGCTACAACAAAGCCCGACCTACGTGGGACAAAGCTGAGCAAGACCTGCTTGCTAAAGGGGTCCAACCAGCGACATTGTACTAGCCAGATCAGGCAAGGACTTGGTTCTTCGGGGTTGGGGGAACTTTGGACCCAGAATCAGGGAAGTGTCGTTTCACAAAAGCTCAACTTGCAATACCTGTCAAAAAGCTTGAGGAAGCAATCAAGGAAGCGCAGGAAGGTTTCCATCCCGACAGAGAGAAGGACTAGCTGTCCAAGGCCCTCAAGAATCCTGAACACCCTGGACGAACACGAGGCACATCAGACTCCGTTCCGTGGGTGCATGGGTTTCCCGACAGTGGTGGTTATAGAAGCCGAGAGAGAAAAAAGAAAGAGGAAGCAAGCGAAATGCAGAAGATCAATGAAAGATTAGCGAAACTAGAGGAACTTGAGAGCCAGCGAGCTACCGGCCAACCATCTTAGCAGCATGAAGATCTTCTTTCGACACTGCCCCCGAAGCTACCCCACCATCTCAGTGGAGAAGCAGCGTGGCTTCCACGGAGCTCGTTCAGCCTGATATCACGGCTCCTCGCTACCCCATGGATAGTATCACGGAGAATGAACATTGTGTGCTAATGGCGAAATGCCATAACCTGAACTTGAAGGTGGTGGTCGGCTCTGTCTTACCTCCTCGAGCTGAGGGAACTTTCCATTGCCGTCCGATTCCACATGGCTTTGCTATTGTCGGGGTGGATGAAATAATGGAGGGATTTGAGGGGCTGGAGCTTGAGTACCCTACAGGTGAAGGGGAGATTCTTCTAGAAAATGCCTTAAGGAGTACCTGTCTATGGAGAAAGGAGAACATCAAGCTTCCAAACTGGACGCCGCCTCAGCAGACTCAGCCGGAGGAGGCCCCTCAGTAGACTCCTCATAGTCCAGCTCAGCCGTCTCAGCTGCCTAAGTCGTCTCTGGCGCGTGAGCTGTCTCCGCCGCCTTAGCCGTCTCCGATGGAGGAGGCCCCTCAGCAGAGTCCTCTTCCGCCTTAACTGTCTTCGGCGTGTCAACAGACTCCGCCTCCTCCGGCGCGTCAGCGGACTCCGCCTCCTCCTCCGTCTCCTCCAGCGCGTTAGCGGACTCAGCCACCTCAGCAACGGCGAAAGAGAGCCGCCGCCGCTCCGGCGGCTAGCAGTACAACATGCGAGAAGAAATTCAAAGCTGGTCCAAGCCTCAGGGCTCCTCCAAAGTTACCATATGAGAGGACTGACGAGGAAAACAAGGACATCGTGGCTGCTGAAGTGCAGGCCCATTTTGAATGAAAACGCCCACCTCCGAAGGAAATAATAGATCCGGTGAAAACGAAGCGCACTCTGGATGCCCTTAAGCGACCACCACCGCCTCCGCCGCAATCACACTTTGACCGCTATATTGGAAAGACATATGATGAAGCGCGGCGGTCGGGAAGTACTACCAGTGCTGCAAGACGAAGTGGGAAAACAATTCCCCAGCTCAGCGAACAGGAGAAGCAA
The DNA here is from genome assembly GCA_011799875.1 of Thinopyrum elongatum. NCBI lineage: Eukaryota > Viridiplantae > Streptophyta > Magnoliopsida > Poales > Poaceae > Thinopyrum > Thinopyrum elongatum. Next base: position 503,935,313 of record CM022297.1, on the reverse strand, counting down.
TCGTGCCCCCCGCTCAAGGTGTCTAGAGATATCGCTAATCATTTGGGGCTAGCGCCTGGTACCACTCTTGGTGATTACGTGGGCGATGATGTACAATTTGAAATGGTTGAGGTAGTAGAGACCTTTAGATACGAGCACGGGAAGCCTCTCGTCAAATCTGATCAGCTCCCGCATCTACCAACGATGATGTGAAGATTGTATGACTGGTACTTGAAAACCTGCAGGAAGGATGGGACCGACAATATGATGCTGGGAATTAAAGATGGGCACGACTTCATTGGAGTCGACATCATGCCTGTTGAATTTGTGGAATTATTTCAGTTATTCAATCAAGACACCAGCAACAAATAACTCATGACTTGCTACTGTCTGTAAGTATTATTTCTGTAATTAAGTCTCTAGCTCAGCTCGTTCATTGCATGTATATATAATTATCCTCACTATATTATGCAGATTGAAGATCGTCGAATGCAAAAGAGGACAAATCTATGACATTGGGTTCATTAGCCCAAATACCCTAAATGAATGAGCGGTACAAAAGAGAGCCAAAGATACTGAGGAAAACTTTTTTAAAGCGTTCCTTCGACATCAAAGCAAAAGGGAAATACTCTTTCCTTACAACTTCAAGTGAGTGTTACTGTCTTGTGCACATTCGGTTTCGCTTACTCGAGGTTAAGTGTAATTGATGAGTTATGCATGCGCATATTCTACTTTATTCTACTATCCATTAAGCTTGACGGGGGAGTAGTAACTGTCTTAGACTGAAGACATAAAGATCAAAAGGAGTGGGCGGACATGAGTGAAATGCTCCAGAGGTAAGTTCAATCATTATCGCACCATATCGGCAACTTTCGTTTCTTTGCCGGGCAGGGTTTGGAAAAAGTTCACCGGAATGGTTCTGGGTCTGAAGAAGGAGCTGCGATTTACACACCCCAAAGTAAGTAGTACTAGCTAGTTCCGCGCATCTCTCATTGATTCTAATTTCAGCAATACCATTATCATGCTTGATTATCAGTTTGATTGAACTCTATTCTCGTAAAGTGCTTGTGGCAGGCATCCGGTAATAATTTATGTGGATACTACGTTTGCGAGTTCATTCGCCAATCGACCTCTGAGCGGGGCTTATCTGACTAACAATTTGAAGTACGTAAACAATATTCACAATTTTATTTTATTACCATCAATTGTGTTGAGTTTCATTCATATATATGTATTGACCCCCTTCTTTAAATTAGATGTGGAAGAAGCGGAACGAACTCCTACCAAATGATCGCATATGAGCAATTCAAGAGGAATTGGCGGGATTCTTTCTTGACCACGTCATACCTGAAAAGGGAGAATACCATATGGAAATTCAATGCGATTTTGGTGCTAGATGATGTCAGGGATCGTAAGAGATGTTATATTGTATATAAGTAGTAGCGTCAGATAGATATACGAAAACTTGTTGTTCGACCAAACACGGAGAAAGAGAGGTCACTTCTCTCTATATATGTTGATGACGATGTTGTGTAATTAATGGTTCCTTTATTTACTTACTAGCTAGCGTCGCGTTCTCTCTATATGTAGTAGCTAGCGTCGACCAAGCACGGAGAAAAAGAGGTCACTTCTCTCTATATGTAGTAGCTAGCTAACACAATATGAAACCCCTAAACCCTCCAAAACCCCAAAAACCCCCCTCCCCCTTTCAAAAACAAAAGCAAAACCCCCAGCGCCTGGGAGCTGCTGACGCGTGGCTGCCTTTTAGTCCCGGTCGGTGTTACCAACCGGGACTAAAGGTCCTCCTGCCTGGGCACCCCACAGTGGCCACGTGGGGCTTCTTTAGTCCCAGTTCGTAAGCCAACCGGGACTAAAAGTAATGGGCATTAGTCCCGGTCATTTTATCCCGGTTGCAGAACCGGGACTAAAGGCCCTCTGGAACCGGGACTGATGCCCTGTTTTCTACTAGTGCATTGTGATCCTAGTACTCCATCTTGTGGGGTTTATAAATCGGGCATGGATTTTTTAGTCTTTAACTTAACCAATAAAAACATGTGTAACATGCTTAAAAATACTACTATATGTTTAGAAACTTTACCCAAATGATAAGTGCCACACGTGTGGCATGAAGCACTTCGGCCCTGACATTTCTAAAAACTAAAGTTGCCATCCAAAAAAGAGGAAAACCCCAAAAGAAATTGAAACTCGCCATCCGAAAAAGAAGATGCCATGCTTGATGACTAAAGTTTTCATCGTCGCGTCACTAAACTTGTCATAAAAAACACTCAGAGTTGCCATGTGTTCGTGCCATACGTGTGGCACTTATCAGGGTAATCTAAAGGTACATATTTTTTTGAGACATAGATGCATATCTTTTTTATAACATATGTTTCACTAATTAAATTAAAGACCTAAGACCAGTTCCCGACTTGCAAATTAATGCAACAAGAGGGAGTAGATGGTTTTATTTTTGAAAGTTGATGCTAGTTGGAATTATTCCAGCAAAGTAGCATAGACTCACCAAATTTATCATATTATAGTACACAAATGTACATATTTTTTTTGAACATTTTTCTTTCAGATGTTTATGGTGCAAGAAGGTGTTCATTTGCAAAAGAAATTGTTTTTGGAGAATTTTTATGTGTAGTATGAGTACGAAATATGAGGAGGTTCAAATCCGCCCACGAGAGTTTACCTGATTCTTTTCCCTCGAAAACTTTGTTAGTTTCATGGGTTGATCGATTGTTTAGTATTGCACTTAACACATGGCTGTGGTTTGTTACCGGTGGTAGCGGGCACATGGTCTAAGGGGCTCTGAAATTTATAACGCGGATAGAGATCATAGGAAAACATCATATCATATATAACTTTAGTGATGGATGCTTATCAGACCCACATATTTTTTTCACAAGACTTTTTCCTAAGCAACATTAGTACATCCACAAAAATAGCCAAGGTATTCGACGCCATGCACTGTGGGTGGGCCATGTTGCAGCGTTCTCACTTGATGAAGGAAGGGGTGCAACTGGTGTTCTTATTAATAGAACTTGGTACTAGAAAGAGAGATATGACATGCAAATATATTATCTTGAACATCTTTTATGTTTGTGAACTATCAATGAAATTGAACAAAGTATTTTTTGACTAGACATGGAAGATAATCTAATGATCGCATTGTTATGCATATCTAATTTTATTTGTCATGGATCCTCCAACATGCATGATTTATTTCAGCCTTTGCTAGCCTTAATTACCGTACTAAGCATGAATTTTGCTTGTGCATTCAAAAACCCCAAACTCAGTCTCCTCCACAAGTGTCCACTATACCTACATGTGGGTCAAGAAAGATATTCCAAGTAAGTTGTCATCAGTGGAGGCATCAAAATTGCAGTTTAATGAAGTGTGAGTTTTTATCGGAAGAGAATTGAAACTTTATACAAACTTGTGATGCGGCATAAAACCATAAGAATAACACAAATGCTGTCATCATAAGGGACAATGTAAAGTAAGGTTCCTTTCCAGTAAACTTTATGCAACCAAAACCCCCAAAAGCGCATGGCAACCTCTGCTTCCCTTTGCGAAGGGCTTCTCTTTTATTTTTATGCTGAGTCAATTTCCGTGTTCCCTCTTAAACTCTTAAAGTAAACATAGCATAAGGATATGACATATCCCTCTGCCAAGGGCTTCCTTTTCACCACTCCAACGACCGTAAGGATATGATGTATTTTAACTGGTTAAGGCAAAAGTTTAACGACGATGAAATGTAGTTTAACTGTCTTTAGAAGAAAACACAGGATGCACGATAAGTGAACGTACTAGGGTAAAATGGACAGAACCACCACATTAGCGTCATAGCTCTCAGAGAACCACCACTTACAAAACATGACATTTCGCACTGGACAGAAAAATTGATAGTGGCAAAAAACACTGATTCAAAATTCTAATGACTTTGATGACATCACTAATCGTCCGGGCCCATCTATCGGGCTGAGTTGGCAGAAAAAATGCCACGCAGGCAAGTTGACTTGGTCTTCTTCTTCCTCCTTCCCTCCTCTCTCCTCAGCATTTCATCAAACATCACAAGTCTCAGCCGGATTTGTGCTGCCTGCGGATGCCGCACCTCCAGCCCCTGCTCCCGCCGCGGACTCAGACGAGGCTGCGTGCCACGGGTGGTGCATTGAGGTCAGCAGGTGGCGTAGAACACAACGTTGTTGGTGCAGCCGAGGAAGCAGATGGGCAGGGTCCCTCCAGCGGACATGTCGTAGCAGTCGAGGAGGCACGAAGCGACCTTCATCCCGCACCCGCTGACGCACTGCGTCAGCCCCGCCGGTGTGACGCCCCTGGCTTAATCATGCACTAATCATACACGCAAATGCACACGATCAAGCCTAAGGACTCACTTGAAGATATCACAACACAACTCTAGACACAAATTAAAATAATACAAGCTTTATGTTACAAGCCAGAGGGCTCGAATACATAAGCTCGCTTACAAGCGTCAGTGGAAGCATCAGATATCTGAGTACAGATATAAAAGAAAACACAGACAAGCCTTTAAGAAGGCGGGGCAAAAGAAAACACTACGATCGAAAGGCGCAGGCCTCCTGCCTGGGACCCTCCGATCCTACTCCTGGTCGTCGGCCAACTCGTAGTATTATCCACCCTCGGGGTAGTAGTAGCGATCGTCGGCGGGGCAGCTGTCTCAGGGGCTCCGTCATCTGGTTGCATCAAAAGGATATGGGGGAAAAAGAAAGCAAAGCAACCGTGAGTACTCATCCGAAGTACTCAGCAAGCAAGGATCTACACTACATATGCAACATTATCAAAGGGAGGCTGTATATGTGGACTGGGCCGCAGAAATGCCAGAATAGAGAGAAGGCCTAGTCCTATCGAAGACTAGCATCTTCAGCGGTCTTGCATCAATAGAAGAGAGTAGATAAGTACAATATGTAATAGTGGTTGTGTCAAGTAACATCCTCGCCCAGAGATCCTTCCTCGACTCCCTGCGAGAAAGCGATCCCGGAGCCATCATAACCAGTTATCATCACAAATTCTAGTTGTATTGATCGGGATACAACTCCAAGTGTCCTTTACCGTAGGACCAGCTATCGATAGATGTTTTCTTCCTTGCAGGGGTGCACCAACTTACCCACCACGCTCGCTTAACTCCGGCCGGACACACTTTTCTGGGTCATGCCCGGCCTCGGCCAAACGACACACCGCAGCCCTACCTAGAGCTCAGCAGAGAGGTCCCCACCGGTCTACATCCTAAGCGCTCAGGGGTCTTGGGCCATCGCCCTGTGCACTCCGGGTCGTTGCGACCAGGGTGGATACCAGCACCGCCTCGAATGGCCGGCACGATCCGACCGTGCCGCACTGCTGAACTGGACATCTGACAAAGCTTTCGGCTGATGCTACGATGCAGAGTGCCCATAACTATTCCCACGTGATGGTTAGTGCTATCAGGCCGTAGGCCTGCTCGGATCAGATATCCAAATCGTTAGAGGACTAGAGGCTTGCGGTAATGAGCAGAGACTCACGATCGATGTGACCCCGTCGCCCCGTCTCGAGGACTTGCTGCAAGGGCTAAGAATGCCCGGCCGCGCCTCGTAAATATCTCACGGGTAAATTCCCATTATTCGCGGGTACCCATTAGGGTCGACCCGCCATTCCAAGTATCAGTTGTAAGGTCCAAGTATCCGTGTGTCATATCATCAAGGGAATCCGAGGTATCATCCTCGTTGGATTCCTACTCGATGTATCTGTCAAGGTGAACTCGACGGAATCACCCTCGATGGGTTCACACTTGAGATGTTGCACGATAGCGTCGTTAACGAGAGTGGTGAAGGAGGAATCACCCTCGAGGACCACAACCGATGAACTAACCTACAAGGTTAACATCAGAAGTGCTGACGAGGTATCACCCTCGGCACTCGATAGTAACCCAGTAGTGTCGTACAACTAAGGGGGTGAAGTGCGGTGCCGGGGCCTGGTCTACGATCCCGTTGATCGGGTCTTCTGATAATCCAGCGGGCCAGTCGGGACAAAGTGGGGGTCTCTGATGGGTCTCTACCCAGCCTATGCTAAACAGTTTAGGATAAGCAGGTAGGTAACAACAGCAGGTTACAATAAACAGGCTATGCAGCAGAAATTGGATAACAGTAACAGCAGCAATTTCTAATGCAAGCATAAGAGAGAAGAGAATAGGCGATATCGGAATGTTCAAAAGGGGGTTCTTGCCTGGAAGCTTTGCGGCAAAAGCAGGGTCGTCAGTAGTGTCGTCTGGCTCCTGAGCAGCATCGGTCTCGCGGGCTATCGGATAGAAGAGGGGGGGAAGAAACAATAAATAACAGAACAATCAAAGCATCACAATACGTAACAAGGCAGATACGCGGTGCTAGGGGAGACCTGACGAAGGACTACACGTTGTAGATGGAGCGGGAAAACATCCGGAGATATTTTACTAGCTCTGGGCCATTATCGGTCAGATGAACCGGAGGGGAAAATCACATGTTCATCATGCTAGAGGCATGTGACAGGTATGAGGAGAGCATATTCGGGTTCGTCTCGTCGTTCTGGGCAACTTTCATATAGAAAACTTTTTCATTCGAGTTACGGTTTATTTTCTACGAATTTTCAAAGTTTTAAACTATTTCTGGAATTATTTAAATTAACAGAATTACTAAATTAGATATATGACATCAGCGTGATGTCAGCTCTGCGTCAGCAGTCAACTGTCCAGTTGACTAGTCAATTCTGGTAGGTGGGACCCACCTGTCATACTCAGTGGGCTAACTAACTGAGTTCAACTAATCTAACTACCTAACTAATTATCAGGGGCCCACTGGTCAGTGTCACTAGTTAATTAATAGAATTTTAACTAATCACAATTAGCTGCTAATTAAGTGTCTGATGTGGGGGACCCACTAGTCAGAGTCACAGTGAACAGCGACGGCAGTTGATCATGGTCAACTGGGTCAAAGTGGGTCCAGGGCCCACTGGCAGTTACTACGGGCGGGCCCCGTGCGGTGCCACGCTGGCAGGGTCCCTAGAATCGCTCCAGCGAGCTCTACCGCGGCGGTCCATCGCCGGAGTTGACCAGAAACCGCCCACAGGGGGCCGTTCGGCCCGCGCGTAGGCTCGTTCGAACGAGCGCCGAGCCGCGCATCCAACGGTGCCGGTGTGAGTTCTCGGGGGCGGCCGAAGCTTCGCTGGAGACGAGCAAGGCGGCGATGGCGTTCGGGGGCGCAAGGAAAAGTGGGTTGCGGGGGCTCATTCGGCGCGGAACTTGGCGCATTCGAACACGGGCATCGCACCGCGTCGAACGGCGGCCGTTGAAACGGCCCGTAGCGTCGGCTGCGACGACGACCGACGGCGGCCGGAGCTTGAGCACGCGGGGAAGCTAGCTAGGGCGCGGAGACGAAGCAAAGAAAGGGAGGGGGAAACGGCTGCTCACCGTGCGGGCTCACGATGGCCCCTCGGTTGTGTGGCGCCCCCGACTCAATCGTACACTAATCATACACGCAAACGTGTACGATCAAGCACAGGGACTCACGGGAAGATATCACAACACAACTCTAACACAATTTAAACGGAGGTCCACAATATTACAAACTAGGGATCCAAAGATCCGAATACATAAGTCAGTCATACAAGTATTATCTGAGTACAGACATAGTTAGACAAGTTTTGCCTTAAGAAGGCTAGCACAAACAGCGACACTAGATCGAAAGGCGTTGGCCTCCTGCCTGGGAGCCTCCGATCCTACTCCTGGTCAGCTGGTTCGATCCAGTAGTAAGTACCCTCTGGACCCTCCTGGTAGTAGGCTCCGGTGGTGGCATCTGACTCCTGGACTCCATCGTCTGTTTGTATCATCATTGTGGGGTATATGGGGAAAAGAGAAAGTAAAGCAACCGTGAGTACTCATCCGAAGTACTCAGCAAGCAAGGATCTATACTACATATGCAACAATATCAATGGAGAAAGGCTGTATATGTGGACTGGGCTGCAGAAATGCCAGAATAGAGAGAAGGCCTAGTCCTATCGAAGACTAGCATCTTCAAACATCTTCACAAGGCCATCATCTTGCAGCAGTAGAAGAGAGTAGAATAGCATTTTATTTAACAAACATGTTGTAGTACAGCTTAAAGATCCTTCCTCGACTCCCAAGCGAGAAAGCGATCCCGAAGCTTCAATTGAGTAACAAGTATCCAGTTTAAGTAGTAGATCGGGATACACAAACTGAGCGTCCTTTACCGTAGGACCGGCTATCGATAGAAAATTCATCCCTGCAGGGGTGCACTACTGTTACCCAACACGCTCGATCAACTCTGGCCGGACACACTTGCTGGGTAATGCCCGTCCTCGGAAGATCAACACAAAGCAGCGCTCTACCTAGGCTCGGCAGAGAGGTCAGCACGCCGGACTAACCTATGCACCCAGAGGTCTCGGGCCATCGCCCTGGGCACCCTGCGCATTGCGAGACTGGCCGGGGTGCAGGCGCGACACTGAACTCGTCAGTGAAGTATCCAGCCCAATCCCGACAATCAGCCCGCACGGTGAATCGTGACGTCAGACGAGCTTTCGGAGAAACGTACTTCGCAGAGGGTCCCATAACCATTATCCCGCGTGGTGGTAGTGCGTATAGGGCACGTCGACCCACTCAGATCACACACCCAAATCCAATAGGCTCAATTAGTATCAAGCGGAGACAATCAGAGTCTCTGATGCTCCGCCACAATGTCACACTCGAGTGCCCTTCCGGCACACCCGAAATCATAGATCCCCAGCGGGTACCCACCAGGGTGGACCCGCCTGTAACAGAGGTCAAGTAATCGTGTGGTCATAACATCAAGAGGGAAACCCGAGGAATCACCCTCGGCGGATTCCACTCGACGAAATCATCAGGGCGAACGTATGAGGTATCACCCTCGAGGTTCACACTGAGGGTTGCACGACAGAGTCGTATCGGAAGTGGAGAAGGAGGAACCACCCTCGATGACCACGACCGAACAGCTACACTGCAGAGTATTCATCGGGAGTGCGTTACGAGGTATCACCCTCGGCACTCGATAGTTACTACGCAGAGTCGTACAACTAAGGGGGTGTGAAGTGAGGTGTCGGTCTCTGGTCGACGATCACGTTGATCGAGTCGTCGATGATCAAGCAGGGCCAACAAGGGAAAAGTGGTGGGGTCACTGATGGTTCATTCCAACCTAAACTAAACAGTTTATCATAGGCAGGTAAGGTAGCAATGAACAGGTTACAACAACAGGCTATGCATCAGAATAGGAGCATACATTAACAGTAGCAAAATCTAATGCAAGCAGGAGAATAGAATGGGCGATATCTGGAATGCTCAAGCGGGGGGGGGGGGGGCTTGCCTGGTTGCTCTGGCAAGAGGGGAAGGTCGTCAACGGGCTGCTCATCGGTAGAGTAGTCGTATCCTGGTGCAGCGCCGTCGGTCTCAGCGTCTATCGAGAGAGAGAAGGAGGAGGAGAGAAACAATAAATTCACGGCAATAATGCAAACAATATGTATGACATGCCTAAATGATATGCCGGGGTGTTCTACTGCCTAACTAAATGATTTAGTTACTTTAGGAATTTATTTGGATTTATTTAATTAAAATTGGGCACTATTCATTTACTGAAATCGGTCTAAAAGTTCAACGTTCTTATAGCTGCGGGCGTCTGACGGGAATACGGAGGGCGTATTCGGGTTCGTATCGTCGTTCTGAGCAAGTTTCATGTATAAAATATTTTCATCGGAGTTACGGATTATTTAATATGATTTTCTAAAGTTTTTATTAATTTCTGGAATTTAATTAATTATTTAATTCAACATTATCCGAAACAGTGCTGATGATGACATCAGCATGACATCATGCTGATGTCAGCGGTTAATTAAGTTAATTACCAATTACTGTTTAATTAACACTAATTAGTTAATTAGATTAACCTAATCAGGATTAATTAAATTAATTAATTCACTAATTAATTAATTATTAATTATTTTCACTAATTTTTTTATTACTTTTTTTTATATTCTTTTTTTTAATACGTTCTGCGGGTGGGCCCCCTGTGTGATAGGCAGGGGGGCTTGCGGGCGAATGGGCGCGCGGGCGCAGGGGCGCTGCGGGGCGCGGTCAGCAGCAGGAGCGAAGCAGTAGGCAGGGAGGGCAGCAGCAGCGCCGGGCGCAGCGGGCGGCAGCGACGCACAGCAGGGGAGCGAGGCAGCGCACAACTGCGGCACGGCGCGGGACGCGAGCCAAGCGAGGCGCGAGCAAGGAAGGCCCGAGGCGCAGGGAGCTGCGGGCGCGTCCGGACGGAGCGGCGCGCGGCCTGGGCGCGGCCCGACCGCGGTGAGTGCGCGTGCGCGGGTAGAGGAGGTCGGGGCGTCGCGAACAGCGCCGGCGACAGAGGGAAAGGGGAAGAGGAGGGGGTCCTCACGGCGGGTCGTAGGGTCAGGGGCAGTGGGGCGCGGGGAGCGACTTGGGGAGGAGGACGAGGTCGACGGGGACGGAGAGGAGGCAGCGGCGAGGTTGCTCCGGCGACGTCGTCGTGCGGCGAGGGCGAGGGGATCGTTCCCCCGATCCCGATCTGGATCGGGAGGTGGGGGCTGACGAGGGGGAGTGAGCGAGGGGGTGAGTGGGGGTTAGGGTTTCGGTGGCCTCCAGGGGGAGGCCAAGTAGGCGCGGGGTGGGCCGGGAGCTGGGCCGGCCGGCTGGGCTAGGGCCCAGTTGGGCCGGGGGGGAGGGGGGGGGTCCTTTTTCTTCTTTTCTGTTTCATTTTTCTTTTATCTTTTTCTTTATTCTCCTTTCTCAGTTTAGTAATAGTCAGGCCTCCTAATGGTTTTTGTAAAACACAACAATTGCTCCAACAAATACTAGGTATTATCCACCACTACCAAAATTAGTTTGGAGACAATTGGAGCTCCCACAAATTTTTATAATAATGAAAATGCATTAATCCTCGCTGTTTTAATTATGTTAGAGCCACCTAATTATTTTATTAATTATTGGTTACAATTTTAGAATGGCCTCTGCAATATTTGTTATTTATCGAACATTTTAGTTTTTATGTTGGACAACTTTTATATTTCACTTTCATTTAAATTTGAATTTGAGTTGGGAGTTCAAATGCAATATGATGCTAATGATGATTATGCACTGTTAATCTCGCTGACATGTCATTATCAAAAGTGATTACTGTCGCTAATCACCGGGGGTGTTACAGGTTGAACGGTAGCGCAGGGGGAGGACGGGAGCGACGTCGATCGCCGGAGATGCCGAAGACGGGCGCGGCTCGATTCGCGGGCTACGACGCCGCCCAGCTCGACTGGCGCCTCGCAGAAGAGGTGGCCGAGGCAGGCGCGCCTCCCGGACACGGTCGCCGGACCCGGGGACGCCGGTGGCCACGGTAGTGCGGCAGCGCGTCGGCGGAGGCGCTCGGCAGAGGGGGATGGAGGAAGCCGAGCGAGGGAGTGGGGGAGAAGTGGCGAGGGAGAGTCAGGGGGGATGAGCGGCCTCGGCCTTATCCTCCCCGCGCGTCGGTGGCCGTCGCCGTGTCGGCAGCTCGCCGGTGCGCGCGCGCCTAGCCACATGGACGGCGACACGGCGAAGGAGAGAGAGCGGGGGAAGAGAGATGGGCCGGCTGGACTGGGCTGAGTGCAGTGTGCACTTAGGCCCAGCCAGTTTGGCCCTCTTTTATTTTTATTTTCTTTCGGTTTTCGGTTTTCTTTTGTTTTCTGTTTTTGCAAAATGTGTGGCCTCAATTATAGTTTTGTAAAATATGTGAACTAGCCACAATATTTCAGTGCAACCTTTACTACTGCCATAAAAAGGTTTTGAGTCCATATAATTTCATTTGGATTTTATTTAATTATAAATGGATTTGAAACGTTTAGTAGTGAGTAAGGTCAAGTACCGAAGCGGTACGTTCGTTTTCTTTGAAATGAAATTGTTAGTCTAGCAACAAGGACGTTTGCTTTTGGAGCCAGTTGTGTGAGTGGTGCTCCACATGTGTTAGTCATTGGCGATGCCTTGTAAACTAGTGGGAGTATAACTTTCATTATTATTTTTTTGCGGGTGAGTATAACTTTCAATTAGCTAGATGTGCCTACCAAAGCAGATTGACAAGAACCAAAACATGAGCGTTATAACGGCTAGAATAAGTAAACTATCCACTCCACAGCTGGCGTGGTGTCTGTGTACCAACTAGTGAATCTATATATACATATCCCTCGAACTGTTATATTTTGTAATTTCTTTGCCAGGCAAAGCAAAGCAGCACGCTGCAGCTACCGTCGTCGCCCTAGCTACGAACGGCGCACGATGAATTTATTAATTCTAATTGATCGGCATATTTTCAGATCTTGCAAAGGTAGTAGTAGTACTCCCTCCGTCCCGAATTAGTTGATTTGGATTTGTCTAGATACGGATGTATCTAAGAAGTACGGGCTGCTTCCAGTAGCTAGCAGCGTAATTAGACAGTTGTTCCAATGCAAGGCCGACAACAGAGCATTCCTGACACTATGGGAGAACCGGAAGAAATCTATGGGAGATTCCTGCGTTAGGTGACAACACCAGCTGAGACTGACACGCGGAAAAATTAGCTTTTCTAGCTGTGGCATATATGCCCCGCCGAAAACATCATTTCGCGCTGCGCACTCGGTTTTTTATTCTCGGATGCAGCTGCACAGAGCTAAGCTATCTATCAGCTCAGACAGATAACACACTTCCAAAAGGAAAAACTTAGATAGATCACATATCTAAAGCATATGTGAGTGATGGATGGTCACATCTCTCTTTTACTCCTTTTGGAGGACAGTATATATGTTGATCGCGCTTTATTACCTTTAATTAATAAAACACTCGTCAAAGAGTTCTCTTGTCTGGCTTTTGGATTAGGCTAACTGCATCAACTGTAATACCATGTGTATTGAAAAATCTTGAAAATCATGCAAGATTTGAGAGAATAGTTTTAGGGATTGGAAGAACCATGGAGAGGATATGGGGAAATTTCTGGACCATTCTCCTCGGTCCCTCTCTCTGTATACATCTATAGTATGTGTACATTTTACATTTTAGTCCCTAAGGAACAAGGTAAATATAGTCATACACCAACACTCCCCCTCAAGATGGGGCGAATACATCATACAAACCCATCTTGCTACAAAGCATGGAGAATGTTTTTTCGGGGAGTCCTTTTGTAAGGACATCTGCTACCTGACTAGCTGAGGTTACATACGGTAGGCAAACTATCCCTCTATCAAGCTTCTCCTTAATAAAATGACGGTCAATTTCTATGTGCTTGGTTCGATCATGCTGAACAGGGTTATTTGCAATGTCAATGGCAGCTTTGTTGTCACAGTACAACATCAGAGGCTTGCACCTGTATAGCCGCAGCTCTGCTAGGAGGATATGTATCCATAGTAACTCACATATGCCGTGAGCCATAGATCTAAACTCGGCCTCTGCAGTAGATCGAGCCACTACGCCTTGCTTTTTACTTCGCCAAGAAACTAGGTTTCCTCCTACAAATGCACAATAACCAGATGTTGAGCGTCGGTCATCTAGGGAACCAGCCCAATCAGCGTCAGTATAGCACTCAACTTGTAAGTTTCCTTGTCTGGTATATAAAAGGCCTCTTCCTGGGCACCCTTTAAGATACCTTAGGATCCTGTTTACAGCTTCCATATGAACTGATTTTGGGTCATGCATATACTGGCTAACTACACTCACAGCAAAAGAAATATCTGGACGGGTATGAGATAAATATATTAACCTTCCAACAAGTCTCTGATAGCGCTCTCGATCCACGGGTGTACCTGCATCACTACTTAAACAATGATTTTGCTCAATAGGTGTAGCTTCAGGTCGACAACCAAGCATACCTGTTTCCTTGAGCAAATCCAAGATATATTTCCGCTGTGAGAGAAAAATGCCCTTTGACCCCCGTGAGACCTCTATACCAAGAAAATATCTCAGTTTTCCCAAGTCCTTCACTTCAAACTCCTGTGCAAGATGATGCTTCAGATTTGCAACTTCAGTGGAATCATCTCCGGTAAGCACAATGTCATCGACATACACTATCAGTATTGCAACCTTGCTATTACTATGCTTGTAGAATAGTGTATGGTCAGCATTGCTTTGAACATAGCCCCTTTTCAGCATGGATTGTCTGAATCGGTCAAACCAAGCTCGTGGTGACTGCTTTAAGCCATATAGAGAACGATGTAGGCGCAACACCTTTCCACCGGTTTGACTTGACTCAAACCCAGGAGGTATATGCATGTATACTTCTTCTTGGAGATCACCATGAAGGAAAGCATTCTTCACATCCATCTGGTAAATATCCCAATCAAGGTTTACAGCACATGACATAAGTGTCCTTACCGAATTCATCTTTGCCACCGGTGCAAAGGTCTCTTCATAGTCGATTCCATATGTTTGCGTGTAGCCCTTCGCCACATGACGGGCTTTATACCTCTCCACCTTTCCCTCGAGGGTGTGCTTAATAGTGAAAACCCACTTACAACCTACAGGTTGCTTACCTGGTGGTAGATCCACGAGCTCCCAAGTCTCATTCTTCTCCAAGGCTTTCATCTCATCAAGCATTGCTTCCTTCCATTTTGGATCCTCTATAGCTATTTTCCAATTAGATGGTATGGACACAGAGTCTAAAGAGGCAATAAAGCTTTTGAAGGGTGGATTACAATATTCATAGGAAATGAAATTGGCAATATCATGTTTATAATCTTTGAGGTGTCCTGGAATGTTTCGATTTCTAGTAGGTTTTCGCAAAGCAATCGGTAGATTATTTTCAGGAGCAAGGGTAGATAATTGATTCTCACTCTGCCCCGCGGTGCTAATAGGAGTGGCGGAACTACATGGGTTAGTGTTAGTACCTGGGTCCTCATGCATGTGAAGCTCACCGTCTTGTGAAGGAAATGAAGAATTTTCTATTGCATTTTGTGTGTCTCCATGACCAGAACCATTATTGCACCCATCATTATTTGTCTCCTCCCCCTGATTTTGAGCATTATCTAGAATGGGTAAACCACCCGAAGTGGAAACAAGAATGGGGCTTAATGGAGAGTCTCCATTATTACTCTCCCCTTCTTGTTGCACTTCACGTGGGGATAAGGCAATGCCGGTGTCACCTGTTGAGCCATAATATGATTCATGCTCATGAAACGTCACATCCATGCTCACAAAAAACCGGCGCTCCGAAGGGCACCAACATCTATAACCCTTTTGAGAGGGGGAATAACCCATGAAAACACATTTGAGAGCATGGGGATCTAATTTTCCAACAGAGTTCCTATAATCATGCACAAAGCACACACACCCAAAGACCTTTGGAGGAACTACAAAGTCATTAGAATTCAGGAGACACTCAGCGGGAGTCTTGTGACCAAGAACCCGAAGAGGCATACGGTTTATCAAATATGCTGCAGTTTTTATTGCTTCCCCCAAAGAAATTTAGGCACATTCATTGTAAACATAAGTGAGCGTGCAACCTCAAGCAAATGTCTATTTTTACGCTCTGCAACACCATTTTGTTCCGGAGTGTCAACACATGTAGTTTGATGTTCAATGCCATTTGAGGCAAGGAACTGTCCAAACTCATTGTTGATATATTCGGTACCATTGTCTGAACGCAAGGTTTTAATAGTTGCCCCATGTAGATTTTTAATGAGAGCACATAAATCCTTAAAAACCAAGAACACATCACTCTTATGCTTCAAGAGATAAAGCCAAGTGTAACGACTAAAGCAATCAATAAAAGTCACACCATCGGTGCCCAGAAATGGAACGAACCTCACAGGGTCCCCAAACATCCGAGTGAATCATTTCAAATGGTTTGGCACTTCTTAAACCTATACTAGGATAGGAACCCCGTGTATGTTTAGCTAACTCACAAGCATCACATACAAGGAGCTCCTTGGGACACAACTTGAAAAGAGAGGGGTAAATACGTAATAATGCAGCAAAAGAGAGATGGCCAAGCCTGCGATGATGGAGTAGCAGTTCTTGGCTAGGAGACAAGCATGATGCAAAAGCAACTTCATCACTTCCTTCATCAAGATAGTAGAGTCCATCATGCACGGTCCCAGTCCCCAACAGTCTCCCTGTCGCTAGCTCCTGAAAAGCACAACAGGTAGGATCAAACCAACCTCTACAGTTAAGGGATTTAGTAATAGAGCTAACAGATAAGAGGTTGATTGGAAATTTAGGAACATGTAGGACCGGAGATAAGGACAATGTCTTAGTGCACCTAACGGATCCATGTCCTACAATAGGTGCCATGGATCCATCAGCTACACGTACCTTGTCCTTACCTGAACAAGGTGTGTAAGAAGTGAACAAATTTGAGGCTCCTGTCATGTGGTTAGTAGCTCCTGTATCAATTACCCAAGGGTTTGATTGTGTTGTAGAAGTGTGGGTCTGGTGAGGTTTCATACCTTGGTGTGAATTGATATAAAAACTAGATTCAGCTTTAGAGGAATCCTGGGAAGTAGACGAGCCTTCTGAGAGTCTAAGCTTGGAAGTAAAATCCTCAAGAGCTCGCACATTGACCACTGGTAGCTCCCCCTTGGATGTAGTGAGGTTAGCTTGTTTTTTGTTTGCTCCATGAACTCCCCCTGGCCGAGACTTTCCTTTTTCCCACCAAGTTGGAAAGCCATGCAGCTCAAAGCATGCATCCTTTATGTGTCCAGTCCTTTTACAATGGTTGCAAAAAAGTTTGTTTTTATCTGATTTGCCAACAAACTTTGGGGCACGTCGAGCTTGCATGGATAAGGCTGCACGAGCATCTGTATACTTTAGGCCATTCTCAGGCTGAGCCAACCGAGTCTCCTCCTCTATCACACTTTAGATAACATCATCAAGACTAAGCCACTCAGTTTTTGAGAATATAAGTTGGCGTCGAAGGTCAAATTCCTCATTTAAGCCATCAAGAAAGAGCTTGCTCACAAATGGCTCAAACCAGGTATGATGAATAGCCTTGTTTGTCAACGGGCTCAAAGGGATGATAATAATGTAGTTCTCTGTACAGTCTTTTGGTCTCACCAGCATACTCTGTCACAGACTTTGCGCCTTGCTTCAGGTTAGTCAATTCATGCATAATACGAGTACCTTGCATTTTATTGGATTTCCGTGCAAACTGCTTCTCCAACGCTGCCCATACTTCAGATACAGTAGTCATAGTCTCAACTTGTTCTCGAATTGGTGGTTCCATGCTTCCTAATAACCAGACCAACACTCTGTCATTAACCTGTTTTGCGCTAGCGTCGCTTAGCTGTTTTCCTTCATCGGCACTAAGCAAGTCATCATAACCATGAGAACTCAGGATTAACTGGGCATGTCGTGCCCAGCTGATGTAATTGCCCGGTCCAGCCAGCTTTACTGGATTAGGCTCATGTGCGTATTTGACTCCTTCAGGAACCACTCTGAGTTGTTGCTGCTGCTCAAACATTTTGCTGAAAATTTCATATAGCTTATCCACACTAGAATCCCCTGCTTTATCCTTGCTTGGATCTGCCATAGTTCACCACGACAAAACAAACACCCAGTCACACAGGACTTGTTTTTTAGCACTCCACCAGCAACACACTCGTACACAATGGCAAGTAGATGTACTAGTATGAGTTGCTCTCAGATGCACACACACAGCACAAGCAGAATATTTTAATCCGGCCACCAAGCAAAGATAAGATTGACTTGACGAGCTTACATGCAGTCAGTACTAATCGCAATAATCCAAAGGGAATCACAGGTGCTATTATCACCTTCTCATACAGATGGTCAGATGCAGAGGAGGCAGTGGCCGTATATTGGCGGATGACTGCAAGAAGCTCACCTGCAGATTAACAAATCTGTATACCGGCGGCAGTGCGGCTTGATGCGGCAAGACATCACTAGCTTCTCCTTTCCTTATCAACTAACACAGGGGCGACCTGATGATTCAAAGCTTACCGCCTAGCCGCCGTAGCCAAGCTAGCGAATCTGGACGGCAACACAGCACCGCCAACCTCAAATCACAGGAGAAACGCAGTGGATTTCAACCTGCTCCGATGCCATCTTGAAAATCATGCAAGATTTGAGAGAATAGTTTTAGGGATTGGAAGAACCATGGAGAGGATATGGGGAAATTTCTGGACCATTCTCCTCGGTCCCTCTCTCTGTATTCATCTATAGTATCTGTACATTTTACATTTTAGTCCCTAAGGAACAAGGTAAATATAGTCATACACCAACAAAAAAGAACAAAATCTAGCATGCAAAATCCATGGCAGCAGGACACACAGGCAGCAGGAATGCTTCAGGTACAGGCCCTTGGATCAAAGGGAGCATAGAAGCAAATAAGCCGCTCGTGTCTGCTAATCAAGCAAATTAGGGTAGAATATATAGAAGCTTAAGCACACTTGGATTCTCTATAGCCACTAGCAACTTCCTTTTGCTAGGATTTCTAATTGACTGCTTTATGTCTGATTTCCTTTATTTCATCGTCAACAAACAATGGCCGCGATCGCCGCATAGGAGCAGTGCAAAAGTGCAGCATGGTGGAGGCGCCGGTCTGTTCTTTTCTGCACGCACAAAGTGTCCAGTTTAGGACAAATATTTATAACACTTTTCGATGAACTGGCCGGGCGCTCATGTGCAAGTCTAAAGGAGTATTATAACCAGAGTAGAGAAGAAAAGACGGTGGCATCCTCAGACCCCAGTCCATCAGAGGTCAAGTCCTGATGCTCACATTTATGCTGGATTTATTTTAAGATTTCCGGTGATACGCGTTCAGTGGGAGGAGACGTTTCCGTCGACTACGAGGCGTCTACGGCGACTTCTTAAAATATCAAGATGATAGGTGCTCATAAGGATATGGTGTGCGTGTGCGTTCATAAGAGTGAGTGTATGCGCGTATATATAAACGCTTGTGTCTGCACTGATGCTCAAAAAAAAAAGAGTATAGAAGAAAAGACGATCAAGTGATCATTTTGTGTTTGGAAGTAACACGGGAAGCAATGCGACCCCTGTCTCGCCGTCTTACAAATTAATTAAAAGGAAACAATATGTTTTTTTTAACACAGTACAGACGCAAGCGCTTATATACACGCGCATACACTCACCCCTATGAACGCACACACGCACATCCTACCCCTATGAGCACCTCCGAAAGACTGAGCCGACATATCATCTTGAAATTTACGAAGTCGCCGTAGGCACCTCGTCGTCGAGGGAAACGTCTCCTCCCACTGAAAATGCGTATCGCCGGAAATCCTGAAATAAATCCAGAAATAAATGCGAGCACTAGGATTTGAACCCTGATGGGCTGGGGATTACATAGTCCCTCTAACCAACGAAACAGTAGGCTGGTGTACAAATCTCTACATCATGATGACACGGCTCAACTTTACCCCATGTCGCTTCACTTAGAGAGCACAATAACAACCTGTACATATATACTTGTAAACTTTTTTACTGTGTTGTGCATACGTAGAAAGTGTTTAAAAGTTCTTGACGAGCTCAAAAGTTTTCATATATTTTTCTAAAAATCTAAAAATATGAAAAACAAATATGGACAGCTAAAACAAACACTTGTACGCACTGGAAAAACTATCACATAGCTCCCCCATCCCACCCCCAAAAGAAAGTGAATAATAAAACAACAGTTAAAATAGTTAACAAATGAATAAAGGTTTGAAAAATAAAATAATAAGAGAAAATAAAAAGGGAAAGGAAGGAGCAAAAAAAAGTAACAAAAGAAAGACCAAAAAGGAAAAAAATACAGAGACAATAAAGTAACAGAGAATTTTTTTTAGACAGAACAGAAAAATCAATTAATAAACAGACAAAAGCAAAATAGGCTGGCCCATTACTTGGGGGAGCGCGTTGTAGGAAGAATAGGCCCATCAGTCCGTCAAACGGAAACGGTATATGGCCCAAGCTCCAAACCCTTCTGTGAAGCCTAGGACGAGTGCACAGCAAAATCGATCAGCCGCCGCAACCGTATCGATCGCTCCTCTCCGGCGTCGGCGCGTGCCTTCCAGCGGGCTGGGTCACCGGAACGAACACCGCGCGGTGTCGCCCCCAATCTGCGCCGCCAATACGTCGAGCACCACCACCACGGACCACGGCATAGCACGAGCACAGGCAAGTGTACGTACATGCATGTCGGCATAACTCAATCTAGGCCTCGTCGATTTGATTTCGTGGTCGGATTGCATGGAGAACATGGTTAGCAAATTTAAAAGGCATGCATGCACTAAACGAGGGCTACGCAATTTGATTTGATCATAAAAATTCCCATGATCCCTAAACATTGTATCTGCATCTTACACCACAGGTAATATGCACGTAGTGATGTAGCTGCTATTTATTTCGTTATGTTGTAGAAGTTTTTGCTGAGCTATCTGCATAATTAATGATACTATAACTCATGAGCACCACGGAAAGTGACCTAATTTCTTGTTTTCTCATGTTTTTTGACGTGTTATTTACCGGAAGTGTTTTTTAACATGTTCCTGTAAATGACGAAAAATGATTTCCCCCCGCTTTATATATAAAGCAACACGTGTTCCTGTAAATGCTATTTCATTTTGTGTCTCCTTGGAACTCGTCCGCATTCGTCACTGGTACCATTTGTATTTGTAGCAGTATCCTGATTTCCGACTCTGTTGCCGCTTCCGGTAAACGATTCAAAAACTAAAATGTTAGGTCTACCTCGGACAAATTCTGGTCCATTTTCACCCTACCTAGATATAGATTGTTCATGGGAAATCACTTTGTTTTCCAACGCACACACAACAAAACTATATGCAGGCAGAGGTAGATTGCTAAGATCTGATGGAGATACACTTCCTTTAGTACAACTGCATGTTTTGAACCATTTTAATTATGCAAATAATTAAACAACATCTCAGTTTTGCTGGCAACTGCTTCATCTCTACTCCTAATGGAGCAGTTGGTAGCCTGGTACTCCGGTTTTATTTTGGTACTCTGGTTTTATTTTCGTCCCACCTCCCATCATCCCTCCCACGCTGGTTTTCTTATCTATCGATTTATTTTTCTCTCCACTCTTTTATTGCAAATCAGCACTTTCCTAATGTACAAAAAAAATCACGGATCTAACTTTCCTAATTTATCCAAATCAACTGATCCTTTCATTAGTGCAATATTTATTTTAGGAAACAAATAACCGAATTTCAGGAAACAAATAATCTCTACTCTACGTACGTCATTGTTAGTTTCTTGGCTCGCACCCTCGCACGACCATCTCGCCTGCCTATTTTTTCCATCGATACCACCTCCCGTTCTCCCCCGCCGATTTTTTACGCCCCCAGCTCCCACATCCGATCTTTTTATGCCGGTTTTCTTCCTCGTGATTTCCTTCTCTCCCTATTTATACATCACCACGCTACTAATTTTCCCTCACACGCACAAACACCACCCCACACCCTCCCGCAAAAAAAAACCACCCATGCCCTTCTGGAGTCCACTCACGGGCTCTTTTCCCGTCTCAGATCAGATCAAGGGTAGCGACGGTGACATCCCTCGTACTCGTTATCCCGCACGGCGGCGACTCTACGCGGGGCGGCCAGTGCGCGCGTGTGGCCCTGGCCCGATGCTGAGCAGGGGCGCCGGGTGAGAGCGGCCTCTCGCAGTGACGACGAGGAGGGTGATCACATGCGACAATGAGCGGGCGATGACTAGAGTGCTGGACGGCTCGACGAATACAGGTGAAAACATCAACGATCGTGCGAGACGACTCTCATGAGAAGGTGCGTCACAGCCTCCCATGCATGATCCTCAATTACCGCCGCCCCAAAACCCCAATTCTGAGTTGCTAACTACTGTCGATGGTGGAGGTATAGATGTCTACACCTACATAAGTGGGTGCACCCTACATATGCTTTGTCCAGTCATGATGTCTTCAGTTCACCCATTGATTCTGTAGGGTTGTACTCCTAGCCAGACAGAACATTCAACTGTTACCAGTTCTTGGCTTCGGGGACAAGCTTCTTCTCCATGGTGCTCCAACTGCTCCATAGGGAGATCAAGTCTCTAGGGTTTTAGAGCCTGTTTGGGACTACTCTGCTCCTTAAAATTCAGCTCTGCTCCAGAAAACACAAGCCAAACGGGGTAGCTCCACGATATGCCGCTCCTCAAAAAAACTAGAATCTGGGGTACACCTCCTAATTTTTTATGAAGCTCTTCAGTGGGTGCTCCAAAAAACTCGAGAAGCTGGAGTTGGGTGGAAATTACCCACCACTGCCACCAGTAAGTGGATACCCCTTCGTTTCTACCCCCTCAACCAATCAAATAAATCCTTTCCACCAAATTTTCTATTCTTGAAGCTGGAGCTAGATGGAAGCCAAACATTCTCTTTGGTAGTTCTACAACTTCTGGATGAAACTACTCGAAACTGAATTTAGTGGAGCGAAACTGATTTTGGTGAAGCGGAGCAGTCCCAAACAGGCCCTTAGTGCCGTGACATCTCTCAAGTCTGAGAAGATGGAGGCGATGCACAAGAGGGCAGGACAACATCTAAATTTTATTCACACTCCCACATAAACTGTCTCTAACCTGATGCAAAAGAAGCACAATAGTTCAGTGATGATTAGGTTCGTTTTTTCCCTGTTAAGAATTCGAGATTGTGCGTGTACACTGTCTCTAACAAAATAATCATGTACATGTTTATATGGGGAAAGTTGGGATATTGATCGTGGTCATCAATCGAGTTCACTTTTTGTGGTGTATAAGCATGGACATTAGGCAGTAAATTTAGCCAAATATAAAAATTCCTATTAGGTTTACAAAAGGAATATAGAAAGTCGCATAGCATTTTAGTTGTAATTATGCAAACCGCTGAGTGAGGTTAAGTAGGAATAACATTATAATATTCCAAATATGCAGCGACATGGCAAATGCTAAAATTTCTGTAGTGGCTTTCGTGCTTGCCGTGACAACACAAAAAATTTCACATTTTTTGGATTTATTGGTAAGTTTGGATGTCGTGGACCGATCCGCTTTGCTAAGTCATGCTTGCCTGCAGGATGATGATGCTTATGCATATACCAATATACGGAACCATGGCGATTTTACCCTGTGATATTTCCTCAAGCAAGCTAAGTTGATTTGCAATTTGCTGCTCAAGTTGTGGCTCTCCTGCAGATATGTCATTGTGATCCTTTCCACTATATTTATTTGACGTATATATGCTTCCAGACAATACTTAGGTTTTGTACTAGATATTAATGAAATGAAATTCCTATTATGCTAGAACATGCATGCAATGGCTAATTGGTAGTTTCACTAGGATTTCTTGGCAAACCATCATTCCTTCTTGGTCAGTAACATGAGCAATATTGATTATTTTAAGAGATAAGCAATATGTGTCTTCCTGTGTACATACTGCAGAAAGAGAAAGAAATTGTTTTAAACAATACTAAGAAGTTGGACGAACAGTTTCATGTGAAACACAAACTTCAACAAGAAATTAAGCACCTGATGGGAAAAAGTGACAAAACTCATACCAGGCAATGGAACTTCAGAATCAACAAGAAAAAAAAAAGCTGAACTGATAGAGGAGCCATGTGATATGACCAACGAGATGGAGTATATAGAAATTTTGACCAATATCTGATCTTGCGGGCAAAAAAGGTTGTTGTTGAGTTGCAATAAGAAGCTCGGAAGCTGGTGTCAAATGTATGCTGCTTCTAATGCTCTACTGTGTAATCTTTGTGAGTGCACTTGTTGTTTGTACGTATTCATATTTTGTTCGATTGCAGGTTCTAAAGGGCTAGAGCGGTCGGACCAGTGGTCAGGCACACATAGGCATCATGATGATTAGTGAGCTTGTCTCAAATGAATTTTCGAATGTGTGCATGCAAAAAAATCCAAAAGATGATGCCAAATTTCGAAGTGTTAAAATTCTTTCAGACTTAGAAGACAACTTGATGTAAGGCCTCGCTTGGCATGGGTGTAAATATATGCACCCCTGTTTAATTTACAGGTGTAGATTATCGGTTGCATTTTCCGCTTGGAAAAATAAACGACACCTTGAGGTGTGTATTCTTTACAGGTGTATTTAGGGGCCAACTAACGATCGAAGCGGGGCCTTATTGTTTACAGATATACTCTTCAAAACATAAAAAATTGAACACATGAGGAGAGGACCCTCTGCAGTCTCTTGTATCCAAGAGTTAAATTGGCCAGCTTTTAAACAATTGGAATTGTTTATATAATGCTTTATTTGATTTGACTACAAAAAATAACACACTGCACATGGTGCGTGTACCATGATTGGGCATGGATCAACTTTTAAACAACTGGAATTGTGTGTCGTCACTTTTTAGCACATTAAATGGTTGGCAGAGAGTCTTCCTCCCTGACTATACCCAATCATGTTGCATGTTGCTGCATGGGATTTTATCCGCAAGTCTTAGTCATAAGGAATTTGAGTTTGTACTGCAAGATCAGATCTTGGTAAGTTGACCAGATAGACTGGGTCAGGAAGGGACTGCAAATTTGCAACCAAAGATACTGAATTATGAGTAGCATGATTATAATAGTAGACACCAATCTATACTCTGGATACAATATATGAGGATAAAAATCTTCTTAGCAATCCTTGCCATTACATATTTAGACTTTGTGCAATCCTGAATAAATGTTGCTATGGAACAATTCGGGAAATTTTATTTCAATAAATTGTATTCTTTTTTTAAAATATTTTGCTTCCAAATATAGCTAACTTCGTAGTGTTCCCAATATTATCATTACCATGATTGAATGTCAAAGATTGTATTGAACTTGTAAGCAAATGATGGTTTTACGCAAATCCAGATATAATATTTTACGCATGTACACCCCTCTAAGCAATTAATTAGTATCTGAATTTTGATCTTTTGATTCAGGTTACACACTTCAGGACACGAATGATGGATCTGCCCTTTGAAGATGTCTCTAAACAACTTTAACGAATTGCATTTCACAATGAAATGGATGAATTTTATCGAAGGGGGTATTTTAGTTAATGAGGTATTTGTTTTAGTTTTGTTTACTTGGTTGTACTGATTGTTGTTCTTTTCATTTATCGTGGCCTTAGAAGAATAAAACATCTCGTTGCGGTCGAACAATAAGGAGAGACAAACACTAACTTTGCACTACATGCAAATTTCATTATTTCTAAATAATGATTTAACATGCAATCACCTCTCGTTGTATGGTAAGAGAAGTTACTTGCGGCAACTCGCTGATGGGCTCACATTTCTTTGTAGTGTCATATACTATAGCAGGAGAGACCATATGTCATACTTTTCAGTTTTGTATAGGTCGTGCTATGACTCATCAAATTATGACCAACGTGATGTGAGTGATAGGCCATCCGGCGAAGTTTAATGCGTGTTCTTGTCCTTAGCGCCATTGTTTGTACTGCATGTTTTTTTCTTATACCATGTTGATATTCAAATAAAGTGCAACTTATGACCGAAAGAGTAGACATTTTTTATTTATGTCAAATTTGACAACAAAAAATGTAGCCTTACCAATCATGCAGTGTGGGTGCTCACTGGCTTTGTAGAAAGGGGAGGGGGCACGCCACATTGGCACCGGCCGCAACCAGTGTCAAAAGGTGGGTCTTGGGGACGAAAGGAGGAAGAAGAAGACGACACCAAGCATGTAATTTTAGAAGAGGGTCAGGGGCAACGGTGGACTTACGGACAAGGCGCGTGGCTCGGGTAGGGCGGCACGCGATATCGGCACCGGTCGCAAGCAGTATTGGTGGATGGATCGCGGGCAACAGCGGACCGGCGGAGAAGGTAGCTCTAGCAGGGCGGCATCGACACCGGCCGCGGCAATTGTCGGGCAACGGTGTACCAGCAGAGAAGGCAGCTCGGGTATGGTGGCGCACGACATTGGTACCGAAGATGGCCAGTGTCGGAGGATGGGCCATGGGGACGGAAGGAGGAAGACCAAGAGAAGGAAGAAGACGACGATAAAAAAAATTTACCACCAAAAAAAGAGGCGACTAATGCATAGTTGCTCTCATAGTATCCGCTAAAGAAATTGACAAAAGGCAATATATATTCGAAGGACTTAACTCATGTCACTTAGTCATCATTTTTCTATACTTTGCCCGTAGCAACGCACGGGCATTCTACTAGTTCCAATTAAAACTGACCATTTGATTGAGTTCCAACGTAACTTATTAGCTACCATGACCAAAGAATGATTTCTTTTTTATGCTGACCTTGTCAAATTTTCCTTTCAGTAATCTGCCATAAAAGATGGATTCTAAGAAGGTGATTACTGCTGCTAATCATCTAACCAATGATCTAGTGGTGAAAATCCTCTCTCGGGTGCCGTTCAAGACTTTTTGCCGCTTTAAATGTGTATGCAAGGCATGGCTCGCCTTCCCTTCTGATCCTCACTACAACCGGAAGCTGCCAAAAATTCCCACCGGTGTTTTGTGCAAAGGCCATAACGGGTCTTCTATCCAAGTTGTTAACATGTCCCCAGACGACAAGAAAATAGATGGAACTCTTAGATTCGTACAACAGCACGAGCAATTAGAAGTTGTGGATTGTTCCAATGGCCTAGTCCTTTGCCGCTACAAGAGCTTCTATACTTCTGGAAATATTTGTCGCTTCATTGTGTGCAGCCCAGCAACACAAGAGTGGAGAGCTCTTCCTGTTCCTAACACTAACCATAACCCATATGTCTCAAATTACTCCCGTTGTACAACTTTTCTCGCCTTTGATCCGTCGTGGTCGGCACAGTTCTACGTCTTCCACTTTCTGCAGAATGCCAAAGGTCGGCCAATGGATATAAGGAAACTTGAGGTGTTCTCTTCTGAACTTTTCACCTGGCTAGTGGATGATGCATGGAGCTCGGATCATATGGTACGTTTTAAGAACCCACACAGTTTTGTAGGTGGGGTGTTGCATGTGCAGACCAACAAAATAAATGAGATTCTTGTGGTTCAAGGCTTGGAGGCAATGAGTTCCGGCATGGTGCCTTGTCATTATATTATCCAACCTCCAGAAAACTGTTGGGATGGTTGCTTTGGCCAATCTTTGGGGGTCTTGCAGTGGGCATCTCCAGAGGAGAGTGGCCGCGTAATTAAAATTTTCCATCTTGATGCTTATCGCCCTTGCAAGTGGTCTCTTAAACATCGTCTACGCATACGGGATGCATTTGAAAGGGACGACTTTGTTCCCATTGAAGAGTACCTACTGTGGTTATGTGATTTTGAGATTGTTGCTCTTGACTTTGAAAGGGGTGTTATCTTCCTCTTCGAGAAGTATGAAAAAAAGCTTTTGTGGTACAACATCAACACTGGGAAGCTTAATGAGATCAAAGATGATTGGTTCACCCATGGATGTGAGTACTATTCTTATGTGGCATGCTACTCAAAGCTTCCGTCCTGAGGCAGTTATTTGATGAACTGAGTAACATCACATTATGTGCATTACTTGTTTGCTGCACCTTTTTTTTTTGTCATTTGTTGTGGCTACATGCCTCTCTGTTTCTCCTCTGTCAGACATAAACAAAAAACTTGTTAGTGGAATGTTAATTAATATTCATTTTCCTTCTGTGAATCACATGCGCAAGTATGTAGTATGATTTTGTTTTCCACCGCAAACAATAATGTTTGTAACCTCAAGGGGAAAAAGGAACTGGAGGAATGACGTGAGATCAAGTGTTTGACGAACATTCTGATACATCAAATCGGCTGATGTTATGGTTGAGTACGACTTTATGTCTTATCCAGAATGTTAGCCAATAGCATTATTATTTTCTTTCTTTCTTTCTTTCTTTCACCTTCTCTGAACCGAACAGTTGAAAAGACGAACATAAAAAACTGAACATTTCCTGCAGCAACAGCAGATGTAGGTGATTCAAAAGCACCGCCACAGCTTATAAGGATATTTCCAACGCTGACCCCCAAATGGAATGCCGTATTCGTCCGTGGATGAGTAGAGGCCATTCCACAGACAATGATGCGAGAGCCGGCTATCCAAAACTAGTCGTAAATGTTCGGTCACATTTCGAACAGAATATAACGAAATTAAACAAATTTGATGCAAATTTAAACAAACCGGACAATTCCCATTCATATTTGGATAACTTTTACATCACCGAACGATATTTTGTTGGGTAAACTAGAACAACAAAAAACCTAAAGTACGCTATACTTGACAGTCACCTCGTACGCCATGCTGGGCTGGCCGGAGGCACCATCGCCGCCGTCGTTGGAGTTGTCGTCGTCGGGCTTTTTAGCGATGGTAGGGCGTGGGGTTGCAGCAGGGCTTCCCAGCGGCCGCCTAGCGTTCGCAGATGATCTTCTTCCTTTCCTCCTGCGCCGCGCGCAATGCTGCTGAGGCCACCACAGACGTGGGCGGGGGGGAGAGACGGGCGGCGGGAGTTTCCGGAGGCGGCAGCGGCGGTGGTCTCGCGGAGAGACCACTCCTCGCCGTACTTCACCATCTCCTTGCCGAGTCGGCGGAAACGATGCTTGCTCGTCTCCGTCATGGTCTTCGAGCAGTCGAGGGCCCAGGCCTATGTGAGCTCCAGGTTCGTGAGGATTTATGGCGGCGGGGCGTTGTAGTCCACGAACTCTGCCCAGTGCGCCACGTTGCGCTTGTCCCACTGCCGCTCCCTGTCCGCATACTCCTCCATCATCATGGCGCTATGGGAGGACAAGCTGACACCACTGCTGTCTTCGCGGCCGCTGCCGAGGTAGTGATGTATGCGCCCTCACACCTTCGCCGCGATCGCGTGGGGCAGGCCGCCTCCAGGCGTCAACGGCGGCTGGTCCTCCTCATCGCCGGAGGAGATAACGATCTCCTCCTTCACGGAGGAGCCGTCCGTCGAGGAGCAAGACGGCCCCAGAGAGCGAGGGCGACGGCGCCTTGATCTAGAGTCGTCCGCCGACGCCGAGGCCCAGGACTTGCATGTCGTGGGTGAGTGGAGGAAGAGGGGAGTGACAGAGGTGCACGGAAATGTGGAGGGGAGAGTGCGCTGTGAACGTGGATGGTGTCGGCACCGTGCTTAAATAGCCACGGCCAGACGAACGGGCGGTCAACCCGCTTCAATGCGGTGCAACGGCCAAAGTTGATTTCTCGGGACGGTGTGTCCGCATTGAAGCGGCGTTGCTTGAGTGGGCGCGTTGGTAAGCGCCCTCCCTCCGATCACATCGTGCGACATCAATGTCGACCGCTGGGCCGACATAAATGCGGCGAGGGTAGGGACGTATCCGTTGGAGAGAAAATGTGGGACAGGGTTCTGGGTGGGGTCAGGTTGCCAGACGTATGCGTGCCAGCGGTCCGAACGCCCACAAAGCCCCTCTCCTCGTTTGGTCCCGGTTTGCGGGGAAATGAACGTCTGGACCAGTCTGCAAATGCAGGACCGCTTGGATAGCAAAATATTGTCCAGACAGCAGGGTCCGGACAAATATGGAGAGCATTGGAAATGCCCTAAGAGCTACAATAGTAGAGCACATCTTTTACACTAAAAGAAGGACAAGCAAAGTCATAAGCACACACAAGATACTCAAGAGTGAATCTGGCATCGCTACAACTTACTAAATGGTAAGGAGTGCCTCTTTTTTTCCATCAAACGATAAGGAAAAATGCCAAAAAAGGTAAAAACTGGGATGTACTCTTTTATTTATAACCATTTGTAGCTTTCATACTCCCTCCATTCTAATTTAAATGGCCATGGAGGTACAGAGGATCTCGGGCCCCCGCTGGCGGTAGGACCCCGTTCTTGTTCTTGTTAGATTCGGTGTGTTGGTTGGGGCTATATGGCGGCGGCGATGTCTCTTAGTAGGAATAATGTCTCCCACGCTCTATACCCATCCTGATGGTGCGTCTAGCATCATCGGAGGGTTTGTGGAGGTGTGTCTCCATCGGATCTAGCGGGATTCGATCGGTGCTGGTCTTTAGTGATCTGTTTGGATCGGGTCTTCATTCGTCTTGGTTTGAGTGTTTACATGTTTGATCCTTCTGATCTACAATTTTCTCGTCGGCGATGGTTGCCTATCTGGTGCGCTGGTCCTATGGGACCTTAGCACGATGACTTCACGACTGTCTACTACAACAAGGTTTGCTCGGCTCTAGTGAGGAAGGGGCGATGACGGCGGCGCGCCTTCGGCTCGCTCCAGTGCTTGTAGTCGTCGCTATGTGGTCCATGAACATGGTTGTAATTTTTATTACCTCTATTGTGTTGGGGAACGTAGTATGCAATTTCAAAAATTTCCTACGCTCACGCAAGATCTATCTAGGAGATGCATAGCAACGAGGGAGAGAGTGTGTCTACGTACCCTCGTAGACCGTAAGCGGAAGCGTTTCACAACGCGGTTGATGTAGTCGAACTTTCTTCACGCTCCACCGATCGAGTACCGAACGTACGGCACCTCCGAATTCTGCACACGTTCAGCTCGGTGACGTCCCTCGCCTTCTTGATCCAGCAAGGTGTCGTGGTAGTAGATGAGTTCCGTCAGCATGACGGCGTGGTGACGGTGATGGTGATGTGATCCGCGCAGGGCTTCGCCTAAGCACCGCGAGAATATGACCGGGGGTGTAAACTGTGGAGGGGGGGCGCCACACACGGCTAACAATTGATGTTGTGTCTCTTTGGTGCGCCCCCTCCCCTCTATTTATATATGTGTAGGGGCTTGGAGTAGAAGGAATAGTGCCACGTGAACAGGAAACGTGAATAGTAAACACGTGGACTTGGACTCCAAGTCCAATCCTATTCCTACTAGGACTCCTTCCCTTTTTGCCTTCCCTAGCCACATGGGCTTTTGAGGACTTAGTGCGCCTAGCCCAATAAGGCCAGGGCGCCTCCCCTTAGCCCATGCCAGCCCTTGGGACGTGGTGGACCCACTTGTGGACTTTCGGACCCCTCCGGAACCTTCTGGAAGCTTCCCGGTACAATACCGAAAAAACTGCACCTTTTTTCCGGAACCCAAAATATGACTTCCCATATATAAATCTTTACCTCTCGACCATTCTGAGACTCCTCGTCATGTCCGTGATCTCATCTGGGACTCCGAACAACATTCGGTCACCAAATCACATAACTCATATAATACAATATCATCATCGAACATTAAGCGTGCGGACCCTACGGGTTCGAGAACTATGTAGACATGACCGAGACACCTCTTCGGTCAATAACCAATAGCGGAACCTGGATGCTTATATTGGCTCCCACATATTCTACGAAGATCTTTATTGGTCGAACCGTTATGACAACATACGTTATTCCCTTTGTCCATCGGTATGTTACTTGCCCGAGATTCGATCGTCGGTATCTTCATACCTAGTTCAATCTCGTTACTGGCAAGTCTCTTTACTCGTTCCGTAATACATCATCCTGCAACTAACTCATTAGTCACTTTGCTTGCAAGGCTTCTTATGATGTGCATTACCGAGAGGGCCCAGAGATACCTCTCCGATATTCGGAGTGACAAATCCTAATCTCGATCTATGCCAACCCAACAAACACCTTCGGAGATACCTGTAGAGCATCTTTATAATCACCCAGTTACGTTGTGACGTTTGATAGCACATAAGGCATTCCTCCGGTATCCGGGAGTTGCATAATCTCATAGTCAGTGGAATATGTATTTGACATGAAGAAAGCAATAGCAATAAAACTGAACGATCATTTATGCTAAGCTAATGGATGGGTCTTGTCCATCACATCATTCTCTAATGATGTAATCCTGTTCATCAAATGACCACACAGGTCTATGGTCAGGAAACATAACCATCTTTGATAAACAAGCTAGTCAAGTAGAGGCATACTAGGGACACTCTGTTTGTGTATGTATTCACACATGTACTAAGTTTTCGGTTAATACAATTCTAGCATGAATAATAAACATTTATCATGATATAAGGAAATATAAATAACAACTTTATTATTGCCTCTAGGGCATATTTCCTTCAGTCTCCTACTTGCACTAGAGTCAATAATCTAGTTCACATCGCCATGTGATTTAACACCAATAGTTCACATCTTTATGTGATTAACACACATAGTTCACATCGCCATGTGACCAACACCCAAAGGGTTTACTAGAGTCAATAATCTAGTTCATATCGCTATGTGATTAGCACCCAAAGAGTACTAAGGTGTGATCATGTTTTGCTTGTGAGAGAAGTTTAGTCAACGGGTCTGCCACATTCAGAGCCGTATGTATTTTGCAAATTTTCTATGTCTACAATGCTCTGCATGGAGCTACTCTAGCTAATTGCTCCCACTTTCAATACGTATCCAGATTGTGACTCAGAGTCATCCAGATCGGTATTAAAGCTTGCATCGACGCAACTCTTTACGACGAACTCTTTATCACCTCCATAACCGAGAAATATTTTCTTAGTCCTCTTAGGTAACTAAGGATAACATTAACCGCTGTCCAGTGATCCACTTCTGGATTACTATCGTACCCCTTTGCCAAACTCATGGCAAGGTACACAACAGGTTTGTTATACAGCATGGCATACTTTATAGAACCTATGGCTGAGGCATAGGGAATGACTTTCATTCTCTCTATATCTTCTGCCGTGGTCGGGTTTTGAGTCTTAGTCAACTTCATACCTTACAACTCAGGCAAGAACTCTTTCTTTGACTGATCCATTTTGAACTCCTTCAAAAATCTTATCAAGGCATGTACTCATCGAAAGTCTTATCAAGCATCTTGATCTATCTCTATAGATCTTGATGCCCAATCTGTAAGCAGCTTCACCGAGGTCTTTCTTTGAAAAACTCCTTTCAAACACTCCTTTATGCTTTCCAGAAAAAAATTCTACATCATTTCCGATCAACAATATGTCATTCACATATACTTATCAGAAAGACTGTAGTGCTCCCATTCACTTTCTTGTAAATACAGGCTTCACCGCAAGTCTGTATAAAACTATATGCTTTGATCAACTTATCAAAGCGTATATTCCAACTCTGAGATGCTTGCACCAGTCCATAGATGGATCGCTGGAGCTTGCACACTTTGTTAGCACCTTTAGGATTGACAAAACCTTCTGGTTGCATCATATACAACTTCTTCTTTAATAAATCCATTAAAGAAATGTAGTTTTGACATCCATTTGCCAGATTTCATAAAATGCGGCAATTGCTAACATGATTCGGACAGACTTAAGCATCGATACGAGTGAGAAAATCTCATCGTAGTCAACACCTTGAACTTGTCGAAAACCTTTTGCGACAATTCGAGCTTTGTAGATAGAAACACTACTATCAGCGTCTGTCTTCCTCTTGAAGATCCATTTATTCTCAATGGCTTGCCGATCATCGGGCAAGTCAACCAAAGTCCATACTTTGTTCTCATACATGGATCCCATCTCAGATTTCATGGCCTCAAGCCATTTCGCGGAGTCTGGGCTCATCATCGCTTCCTCATAGTTCGTAGGTTCGTCATGGTCTAGTAACATGACTTCCAGAACAGGATTACCATACCACTCTGGTGCGGAACGTACTCTGGTTGACCTACGAGGTTCGGTAGTAACTTGATCTGAAGTTTGATGATCATCATCATTAGCTTCCTCACTAATTGGCGTGGGCATCACTGGAACTGATTTCTGTGATGAACTACTTTCCAATTCAAGAGAAGGTACAATTACCTCATCAAGTTCTACTTTCCTCCCACTCACTTCTTTCGAGAGAAACTCCTTCAGTAGAAAGGATCCATTCTTAGCAACAAAGATCTTGCCTTCGGATCTGTGATAGAAGGTGTACCCAACAGTTTCTTTTGGGTATCCTATGAAGACGCACTTCTCCGATCTGGGTTCGAGCTTATTAGGCTGAAGCTTTTTCACATAAGCATCGCAACCCCAAACTTTAGGAAACGACAGCTTAGGTTTCTTGCCAAACCACAGTTCATATGGTGTCATCTCAACGAATTTAGATTGTGCCCTATTTAACGTGAATGCAGCTGTCTCTAATGCATAACCCCAAAACGATAGTGGTAAATCGGTAAGAGACATCATAGATCGCACCATATCTAATAAAGTACGATTACGACGTTCGGACACACCATTACGCTGTGGTGTTTCAGGTGGCGTGAGTTGTGAAACTATTCCACATTGCTTTAAATGAAGGACAAACTCGTAACTCAAATATTCGCCTCCGCGATCAGATCGCAGAAACTTTATTTTCTTGTTACGATGATTTTCCACTTCACTCTGAAATTCTTTGAACTTTTCAAATGTTTCAGACTTATGTTTCATTAAGTAGATATACCCATATCTGCTCAAATCATCTGTGAAGGTCAAAAAATAACGATACCCGCCGCGAGCCTCAACACTCATCGGACCGCATACATCAGTATGTATTATTTCCAATAAGTCAGTTGCTCGCTCCATTGTTCCAGAGAATGGAGTTTTAGTCATCTTGCCCATGAGGCATGGTTCGCAAGTATCAAGTGATTCATAATCAAGTGATTCCAAAAGCCCATCAGCATGGAGTTTCTTCATGCGCTTTACACTAATATGACCTAAACGGCAGTGCCACAAATAAGTTGCTCTATCATTATTAACTTTGCATCTTTTGGCTTCAATATTATGAATATGTGTATCACTACAGTCGAGATTCAACAAAAATAGACCACTTCTCAAGGGTGCATGACCATAAAAGATATTACTCATATAAATAGAACAACCATTATTCTCCGATTTAAATGAATAACCATCTCGCATCAAACAAGATCCAGATATAATGTTCATGCTCAGCGCTGGCACCAAATAACAATTATTCAGGTCTAAAACTAATCCCGAAGGTAGATGTAGTGTGCGATGGTGATCTTATCAACCTTGGAATCACTTCCAACACACATCGTCACCTTGTTATTAACTAGTCTCTGTTCATTTTGCAACTCCTGTTTCGAGTTACTAATGTTAGCAACTGAACCAGTATCAAATACCCAGGGGCTACTATGAACACTAGTAAAATACACATCAATAACGTGTATATCAAATATACCTTTGTTCACTTTGCCATCCTTCTTATCCACCAAGTATTTGGGACAATTCCGCTTCCAGTGACCATTTCCTTTGCAGTAGAAGCACTCAGTTTCAGGCTTAGGTCCATCTTTGGGCTTCTTCACGGGAGAGACAACCTGTTTGCCATTCTTCTTGAAGTTCCCTTTCTTTCCCTCGCCCTTTTTCATGAAACTAGTGGTCTTGTCAACCATCAACACTTGATGCTATTTCTTGATTTCTACCTTCACCGATTTCAGCATCGCGAAGAGCTTGGGAATCGTTTTCGTCATCCCTTGCATATTATAGTTCATCACAAAGTTCTAGTAACTTGGTGATAGTGACTAGAGAACTCTGTCAATCACTATTTTATCTGGAAGATTAACTCCCACTTGATTCAAGCGATTGTAGTACCCAGACATTCTGAGCATATCACTAGTAGAAAACAGGGCTTTGGTTCGGGCCAGCCCAGCCTAGCCCATTAGTCCCGGTTCAGTCACGAACCGGGACCCATGGGGGGCCTACGTCCCTGTTCATGCGCCCAGGGGGCCGGCCGGGGCCTCGTGGGCATTGGTCCCGGTTCGTCTGGACCCATTTGTCCCGGTTCCTGGCACGAACCGGGACCAATGGGCCTCGCTCCTGGCCCACATCCATTGGTCCCGGTTCGTGGCTTGAACCGGGACAGAAGGGGGGCCTTTAGTCCCGGTTCCACGCACGAACCGGGACCAATGAGGTGGCTATATATACCCCATCGCCGGCGAGCAGAGCACTCCACACTGCTCTGTTTTTTCTGGCCGGCGAGGGGAGAGCTTTGTGGTGCTCTAGCTCACCTCCTATGCACATGAGGTGTTTGATGAAATGCCTGAGCCACACTAGTTAAGCTTTCTCCTCTCGAAGCTCGACCTTCAACCTCCATTTTCCTCAAGATTTGTCTAGGTTTAGCGGTCCGTCACGTCCCGTCCCCGTCTTCACCGCCGTCGATCGCCCGTGCCGATCTCGTCGCCGGCATAACCGTGCTGAGCCTCTTGTTCTTACCTTCTTTCTAAAAGAAAAAAAATTCTTACTTGTATGATTTAGATAGATACTTGTCTAATTTTCTTACTTTTATTATTGTTTGTTATTAAATAGTGCGATGGTTTTGGTATCCGCCCCCATCGGCCCTCGTCCTGTCTATGATTCGGATGTGATATATATTATATTTTATAACTATTTGGTTCATTTATTGTTTATGACAATTATGCCGACCAACGTGACATAGATTTTTTTATCTAGGAGGTATGTGAGCCGGAAATTCCAACCGACCCCTATTGTCGAGAGGTTAAATTTAGTTGAAGAAGAAAACAATTACTTGAAGGAAAAATTGAAAAAAATTGAGGAGGAGAAGATGATATTGGAGTTGCATGTTGCGGATGTCGTCGATGATCACAAGATCAAGATGGATGCAATGCGCTTCAAGATTAGAAAGTATAGACAATATGTCATTCATACCGAGGCTTGGTATCATTATGCCGTTGGATCAATTGTTACCTTGGTTACGATTATGATCGCATTTGTTGTTGCATTGAAATGTTTTACATAGTTTCAATGTATGGTTTAATTAGATGTTTTGGAGAGCTATATGTTGTTCAATGAGAACTATGTATGTACTTTGGTTTTAATGTGATGATGAACTTCTATTAATTTGGTCACTTATCTATTCATGATGTTTTGTAATGGTTTTTTACACACTTAATTATATATAATGCACGCAGATGAACCGGCAATGGATGTACGGTGAAAGACGCACCTCCGAGTACATTAAGGGCGTGCATAATTTTCTCGAAGTGGCTGAGGCAAACAAGCAGAATGGTTTTATGTGTTGTCCATGCCCTATATGTGGGAATACGAAGTCTTACTCTGACCGGAAAATCCTTCACACCCACCTGCTTGAGAAGGGTTTCATGCCACACTATAATGTTTGGACCAGGCACGGAGAAATAGGGGTTATGATGGAAGACAGCGAAGAAGAAGAGGACGATGACAACTATGTGCCCCCTGAATACGCTGATGCTGCAACGGGGCAAGCTGAAGATCAAGAGGAACCAGACGATGTGCTCGATGATGATCTCCGCCGGGTCATTGTTGATGCAAGGAGACAGTGCGAAAGTGAAAAGGAGAAGCTGAAATTCGATCGCATGTTAGAGGATCACCAAAAAGGGTTGTACCCCAATTGCGAAGATGGCAACACAAAGCTCGGTACCGTACTGGAATTGCTGCAGTGGAAGGCAGAGAATGCTGTGCCTGACAAAGGATTTGAGAAGCTACTGAAAATATTGAAGAAGAAGCTTCCAAAGGATAACGAATTGCCCGACAGTACATACGCAGCAAAGAAGGTCGTATGCCCTCTAGGATTGGAGGTGCAGAAGATACATGCATGCCCTAATGACTGCATCCTGTACCGCGGTGCGTACGAGGATTTGAACGCATGCCCGGTATGCGGTGCATTGCGGTATAAGATCAGACGAGATGACCCTGGTGATGTTGACGGCGAGCCCCCCAGGAAGAGGGTTCCTGCCAAGGTGATGTGGTATGCTCCTATAATACCACGGTTGAAACATTTGTTCAGAAACAAAGAGCATGCCAAGTTGATGCGATGGCACAGAGAGGACCGTAAGAAAGACGGGAAGTTGAGAGCACCCGCTGACGGGTCGCAGTGGAGAAAAATCGAGAGAAAGTACCGGGCTGAGTTTGCAGGTGACCCAAGGAACATATGGTTTGGTTTAAGCGCGGATGGCATTAATCCTTTCGGGGAGCAGAGCTGCAATCACAGCACCTGGCCCATGACTCTATGTATCTATAACCTTCCTCCTTGGCTGTGCATGAAGCGGAAGTTCATTATGATGCCAGTACTCATCCAAGGCCCATTGATGTGTACCTAAGGCCATTAGTTGAAGAACTTTTACAGCTGTGGAATGGAAACGGTGTACGTGTGTGGGATGAGCACAGACAGGAGGAATTTGACCTGCATGCGTTGTTGTTTGTAACCATCAATGATTGGCCTGCTCTCAGTAACCTTTCAGGACAGACAAACCATGGATACCACGCATGCACGCACTGTTTAGCTGACACCGAAAGTATATACCTGGACAAATGCAGGAAGAATGTGTACCTGGGGCATCGTCGATTTCTTCCGACCAACCATCAATGTCGAAAGAAAGGCAAGCATTTCAAAGGCGAGGCAGATCACCGGAAGAAGCCCGCCATGCGTACCGGTGATCACGTACTTGCTATGGTCAATGATTTACACGTAATCTTTGGAAAGGGTCCCGGCGGATTATCTGTTCCGAATGACGCTGAGGGACGCGCTCCCATGTGGAAGAAGAAATCTATATTTTGGGACCTAACCTACTGGAAAGACCTAGAGGTCCGCTCTTCAATCAACGTGATGCACATGACAAAGAACCTTTGCGTGAACCTGCTAGGCTTCTTGGGCGTGTATGGAAAGACAAAAGATACACCGGAGGCACGGGAGGACCTGCAACGTTGGCACAAAAAAGACGGCATGCCTCCAAAGCAGTATGAAGGTCCTGCCAGCTACGCTCTTACCAAAGAAGAGAAGGAAATCTTCTTTGAATGCCTGCTCAGTATGAAGGTCCCGTCTGGCTTCTCGTCGAATATAAAGGGAATAATAAATATGGCAGAGAAAAAGTTCTAGAACCTAAAGTCTCATGACTGCCATGTGATTATGACGCAACTGCTTCCGGTTGCATTGAGGGGGCTTCTACCGGAAAACGTTCGATTAGCCATTGTGAAGCTATGTGCATTCCTCAATGCAATCTCTCAGAAGGTGATCGATCCAAAAATCATACCAAGGCTAAGGAGTGATGTGGCGCAATGTCTTGTCAATTTCGAGCTGGTGTTCCCACCATCCTTCTTCAATATCATGACGCACGTCCTAGTTCATCTAGTCGACGAGATTGTCGTTCTGGGCCCCGTATTTCTACACAATATGTTCCCCTTTGAGAGGTTCATGGGAGTCCTAAAGAAATATGTCCGTAACCGCGCTAGGCCAGAAGGAAGCATCTCCATGGGCCATCAAACAGAGGATGTCATTGGGTTTTGTGTTGACTTCATTCCTGACCTTAAGAAGATTGGTCTCCCTCAATCGCGGTATGAGGGGAGACTGACTGGAAAAGGCACGCTAGGAGGGGACTCAATAATATGCAGGGACAGGCATTCTTGGTCTCAAGCACACTACATGGTTCTACAGAACTCTACCTTGGTGACCCCGTATGTCGATGAACACAAGAACATTCTGCGCTCCAAACACCCGGAGTAGTGTGACGACTGGATTACATGTGAACACATCAGGACTTTCGGCAGTGGAAACACGTCTCAGAGGTGACAACACTGTTTCTGATGAGTTGTACTTGTTGTCCAGGGGACCATCTTCGACTGTATTGACTTACAAAGGATACGAGATAAATGAGAATACATTTTACACGATCGCCCAAGATCAAAAGAGCACCAACCAAAACAGTGGTGTCCGCTTTGATGCAGCAACCAAGAGGGGAAAGGACACATATTATGGTTACATAGTGGACATATGGGAACTTGACTACGAACATGATTTTAAGGTCCCTTTGTTTAATTGCAAATGGGTCAATCTGTCAGGAGGCAGGGTACAGGTAGAGCCACATTACAGAATGACAACAGTGGATCTGAACAATCCTGGGTACACAAACGAACCATTCGTCCTAGCCAATGATGTGGCGCAGGTTTTCTATGTGAAGGACATGTCTACCAAACCGAGAAAAAGAAAAGATAAGGAAGCGAATACATCATACGATGAGCCAAAGCGCCACATAGTTATTTCAGGGAAAGAGACATCGTGGGAGTGGAGGGTAAGATAGACATGTATGAAGATTATGAAAAGTTTCATGAAATTCCTCCCTTCAAAGTCAAGGCTGACCCAAGCACCCTATTAAGCAATGAAGAATATCCATGGTTACGGCGCAATAAGCAAAGGACACAAGCGAAGAAAAAGTGAAGACAGATGAAGTCAGAAAGGGTTGAAAATTGATGATGTGGCTTTGAATGGTTCATTTTGAGAACACAAAAAGTCTGGAGTTCAAATAAGTTCAAAAAAATGAAATCCCTTTGTATAGATGAGTTTTCGTCCGAAACCCTGATACTTCGAAAGAGATTGTCCATTTTGTACACGAAGTGCATCTAGTTTTTGCCGTAACCCTCTCAACTTTTATGAAACTCTAACAGCAAAAATAATAAACTAAAAGAATGAACTAGAAAACTTTAATGAAACTCTAATAGAAAAAAGAATGAACTAGTGATTCACACAAATTTCAAAGAATTCAAATTTAAACTATTCGAATTGGAAAACTAATGGCACTAACAGAAAGTTTATAATATATATTACCTAAAAGCAA